>CAUYUJ010009846.1:0-250000 GCA_963575745.1 Prorocentrum cordatum
TTGTTATATCTATGCCGTGTAAAAACAGTGGTACAGTCTATGCAATTAAATTCGTCGTGTTCGCAGTGCATGGACAGCTCCACTGCTCGCGCAATCGTTGCGCCCGCCCGCCCGCAACGTGATCTGCAAAACCCACGCGGCGGCGCCTGCCGCGCCTGCTTGGCGCTGGCTGTCGCATCGCTGCGGCAGCGTTAGCGCGCGGGTTTGCGCGCGCGCTGGCCATCCAGTCTGGCGCGACCGACGCGGCCGCGATGGCGCTGATCGCTGGGGGAATCTCAGCGCGTCTCGCAGGCCGCGCTGACGCGCGGGCACTTCAGTGCGAATCGGCGGCTCGGGCGGGCGCGGCATCGTGGCGACGTCGGCAGCGGCAGACGCGTTGAGGTAGCAGCGGCGCTGGTAGCGATGGCGACGATGACGACGGCGACGGTGGCGTCCAAGTGTCGGCGATGAAGGTTGTGGAGTGTTTTCGACCTGCGCGCGCGGCCGACGGGCGCGAGAGGCCCGTGCGGTCTCGTTTGGCGCGGGTCGCGCCCCCCTCCCCCCCCCCAGCAAACGAGCTTGGGCGTTCGATTTGACTTCGATGTGCGCGCGAGAGGCCCGCTTGGTCGCATTGGGTGACTATGTGGAGTGACCTTGGGCTTCGTCAGAATTCGTAAGACCGTTTTTTTTTTTTTTTTTTTTTTTTTTTTTTTTTTTTTTTTTTTTTTTTTTTTTTTTTTTTTTTATATATATTATATATAAAATGTATATTATATAAATATTATCAAAAAATGATAACACTATAGAACTAGTATTACTATTGTGCTTATTATTACTATTATTATTAGTACTATTATTATTATGATTATTATGTTTTATTCGTAGTATCATTCGTATCATTAGTACCGCTATCATTACTTCTATATGTAAAAAATCACGTTGCGCAAACTTGTTGCATCTGTTTTCGGAAACTGGAATATGCCCCCCTCCCCCCTGCGAAAACTAATGTAGCAGCAAAAGGGTTAACCGATGTTAACGCCTTGCGCCAATCCGAGTGCAGGCTGCGCAGTGGGTACCGAATGGTCTTTCCAAGCGTGACTTCGCGCCCTGGCGCGCAGCGAAAGTGCCGCCGTTCTCGCGCCGGTCTCTCGTCGAACGAACTCTGCCGCTCGCGCGCCGCCAGGGTCGCGGAGATGCCCTTCTGGAGGGGGGCCGCCCAAAAGTCCATGGAGATGCCCGTCCACCTGGGAATCCGCGGGGGGGGCGAGGTCTGCGGCGCGGCCGAATCGCTCGCGCTCGCAGGCCGCAGTCTGGGAAGTTCCCCGTCCCAGCTGCCCGCCCGCGGTGGAATCGCGGGAGAGGGGCGCGGGGGAAGGGCCAGGAGGGCCGGCCTCGCCACCGGCGCCGGCGCAGGGGGGGGGATGAGGACGAGGAGGAGAGCGGGGGCGAGGAGGAGGGGGAGGGGGAGGAGGAGGAGGGGGAGGAGGAGGAGGAGGAGGAGGAGGAGGAGGAGGAGGAGGAGGAGGAGGAGGCAGGAGGAGGAGGAGGAAAGGTAGGTGGAGAGGATAGGTCCGCTCTCGGAGCCTCCCGAGAGTACCGTCGGGGCGTCTCGGGCTGACCGGTCGGCCTCCAGGCTGAGGAGCGGCCCGGGGGGGGGGGGGGGGGGGGGGGGTTGGGGGGGGCGAGCAGGGCGCTCCTCGCTCTCTGGAACCGGCGCAGCGTTGCCTCCCGAAGGCTCCGACGGAGGGCAGGGGCGCCCTCCTGGGCCGGCCTCCGGAATCGGAGGCGATCGGGAAGGAGGGGGGCAGAGCCGCGACCGATCCGGCTCGAGACAGAGCCCCTCGGGGCCGAGACTGGGCGGGAGGGGGGCGCCGCAGACGGGAAGGCCCTGGGCCCCGGTCGTTGGCCCCCCGACTGGTTCCGGAGCCTTGGTCATGAGTCCTCGTCGACCTGGAGAGGCTCGCCCAGGGCAGTGTCGCGGGGGGCCTGTCTGCGCGTGGGCGGCTGAGACGCGCCTTGTCTGAGCTGCTCGCGACGTCGCCTGCCGGTGGGGGCCCCGCGCCAGTTGCAAGTCTTCGGGCGAACCCGACCTGCCCTGGGCCGCGCTTCCACCCAGAGGATCTGTAGATCCCGGGTTGGGATCTATGAGTTTGGGCGCCATCAACAGATCCCTTTACTTATGACAAGATAACAGTATATCCTGTTTTGTTTGCATCATGCGAAAACGGGATCTATAAGTTATGTGTTCAGACAATATTATCGCAAATCAAGCGTGCCGATGTATTGTCTGCACCAAACTCAAGATAATCATCGCGCGTATCATATGTGATACAGTTCTCTACGATCGCGGCACGATGCATCATGCGTCCACAGCTTGCTTGAATGCACATGCTTGTTGACGTAGCGGTTGCAGCAACCCGTATTTGCGATTTGGATATCTTTACACGTGTAATGTGAATAGGAAGGTGAGCATCACCTGCAAGACAACCACGGCATGCGCGCTGCTGCGAGCCATCTGTATACGCATAGTGAGCTCATCTATACACAGACACATTCTGCATGAGCCCTGAATCCGTTTACATGATTCAGGGCTCATGCAGACTGCGCTTGCATGCGCGGACGCGGCAATCCAGCCAGCCCCGAAAACGGCCTCGGCCTTCGCATGCGCGCGTTGCGATCAGTTGCGGCAATCCCGAGGACTGCGCGCCTGTCCAGCAGTGAACCAAAGCCCAAGCAGTTCGTCGCTGGCTCGAACGTTGAGAAGGAAAAACAAACAAAAAAAAACGCCATGTCTGCCACGGGCGCCGCCATCCCACGATGGATAGCCAGCGCTAGTTCGAGCCGTCGCCGAGGAGGAGGAGGGGGAGGGGGAGGAGGAGGGGGAGGAGGAGGGAAAAGCAGGAGGAGGGGAGGAGGAGGGAGGGAGAGGGAGGGGAGAGCGATGGGGAGGGGCTGGTGTTTCTTTTTTTTATATACACAGGCGTAGCACGCGCGGGTTCGCGTGCGGAAGGTCGCGCCACGCCCAGTTGTACCTGCGGGCAACAACATCTTTATGTTTCGCGCTGTGCGCATATGCGTTATGTTACGCAGTAGTTTAGCCCTGGGGCTCCCGTTCTCGTCCAACCACCCGAGGGGGTGGCGGGCTTGTTGTCGTCGCATGGGTCGATCGCCACAAGCGCCCAATGCATGGGCACGCGGGCCCGCCCAAGGGGCGGCACGTCCCGCAAGGACGCTTCCCACAAGTGCAGCGGCAAGGGGTTCCGCGGGACATGCCACCCGCCATGCGCCCACCATGGTGGGCGCTCGGCGCCCCATGGCTGTGCGCCTGGGGGATCTGGCAGAGCTGCCAGATCCAGCTCCTCCTCCAGGCCAGGAGGTGCACCCAGGAGGTGCTCCACATGCGCCGCGGCCGCGGCCGCGGGGTCAGCCGCGGGGCACGGTCTATCCCAGTACCTCGCGTAGTTCATTGCGTTGAACCCCGCGCGTGCAGAGGCGCGCGGGGAGTGTGCGAGCGGGGGGAGGGGGTCCGAGTGGAGGAGTAGGAGGGCAAGGGGGGAGAGGATGAAGAAGAGAAGGAAGAGGAAGAGGAGGGCGGAAGCGGCGGACGACGACGATGAGGGGGGGGCGGAGGAGGACGAGGACGAGGAAGGGAGACGTCGAGGAGGAGGGGGAGGAGGAGGAGGAAGATGAGGAGGAGGAAGAGGGTGGGTAGGACGCCGCCGATGACGACGCCGCCGACGCCGACGCCGCAGCCGCCGCCGCCGCCGCCGCCGACGCCGACGCCGACGCCGACGACGACGACGACGACGACGACGTCGGCGGCGACGGCGACGAATACTACGGTGGCGGCGGCGGCGATGACGACGACGACGGCGGCGACGATAATTACAACCGCGGCGACTGCGACGAGGAGGGTGAGATTTGGGTCGCCTCGGAACTGCGGGCGAGCGACGTCTAGCATTTGTCAAGCATGACATCCAACTCCTCATCGGTGAATGCTTTAAACTCACTGGGCGGAGGGCCAGGGTCCACGAGAGGCTGCACGGGCATCGAGCTGCTCGGGCTCGAGCTCGTGCCGCTCACTTTGAAAGGGGTACCCGATGGGGGATGGTTCCTTCGAGTGCTAGTCGGTTTTGTCGCTGCCCTCCCCGCCCAACCCATCGTCCTCGCCCTCCACCTCCTATCCCTCCTCCTCCTCCCCCTCCTCATCCTCCTCCTCCTCCTCCACCTCATCCTCCTCCCCCCCCTCCTCCTATTCTGCGTTGCCATCCTCTCGCATTATGTGAGGTTCCCCCCCTTCTGATAGTAGAGGTGTTGATTTGCCTGCCCGCCGAAACGATTGTCCACGCGGCTGTCGGTGCGCTCAGAGCATTAGCGCGCTCGCGCAAGATCTCAGTCTGCACATTGTCCAATGCTGCTCGGGCTCGCTGGTTTGCTACATCCATGCTGACATGATAATACGCTGGCTGATAAGGCTTGGCGATCGGCTGGTTGGCTGTCGTGCTCTGCTTCGGCTCGTCGTCTGATTTTTCGTCGGCGTCGGCCGATGGCTGAATGTCTGGCTCCAGCTCACGCTTCTTAGATGCAGTTTCTCCGTCTGAAGCTGGCTGCCTTCCGAAATGATGGAGTGGCGGTGGAAGGGTTGGGAAGGCGAGGAGAAGTAAATGAGGAGGAGGAGGAGGAAGAGTAGGAGTAGGACGAATAATTTATATATTATGTGTATGTGTGCCCGCAGTCTGGACACGATATCAACCAGGGAATATATCATCCCGCGCGGCACGTTTCCATGATCCGCAATGCCCATATCATTTTCTGAGGGGATGTGCATTTCTGATAAGGCTCCGCGGGCGAGAATTGAAATCGCGATCCTTAGAATATATCTTCGAGCCGAGACCGATCCGATCCGAGGAGGCGAGGCCACTAGACTTCGATGGGCCCCCCACGTACAGATACATCAGAAACAACTCAAACATCGACCCTCGAGGCCCGTCGTTTCAACCACGGTGTAGCCAGAACGTGACCGCATGCAAATCACATGCAAAATCATTTGCAAATGATTTTGCATGTGAACTCGCCCGATCCCCTCTTGAATCCATGTGGTCCGTGCCAGTGCGATGCGCCCAGGCTCGCCACGGATGGGCGCAGCTCTGAAAACTGGCGCTCAGACCGTCGGCCCCTGCAACTCGCCCCACCCCCTCCGAACTCAAGACGTGGGCCCGACAGAGACCGACGAAGACTGCGCCAACGTGATCTGGTCGATCCAGAGCTGCGCACCGAACACGCAGGCGATCAACGTCGCCGAGGCGGGCGGGCGCGGGCGCAGAACGTGACAGTCTAGCAGCGTGAATGGCATTAGCACAGTGGTTCTCCCCTCCATACCCTATCCCCTCTAGTAGTCCGCGGGTGTCTCGAACGCCTCCCCCCCACCCCTATACGAGGCTCATGAGCTGGCCTCTCGCCGAGCATCCACCGACAACAAATCGATTACAACAAGCGCAATCTTGTTGGCAAACTCCTGCGGGTAAATCTTGGACGCCGCCATGGCGCCTTTCTGCCCTGTTACCCATGCTTTGCCAAAACTGCTGGGTCTCTTGGTGAAACTGCTGGGTCTCTTGGTGAGACCGCCTGACCTGGATGGCATTCTCAAAGCGCTGGCGGGCTTCCGATGGGTCTTGCTGTACAAAGGGGTCCTCTTGTCACCGAGCCGACGCGCGGCATCTGATTTGGATTTGAAAATGTGCGTGGCCAGACCCCTCACAGTGGACCATATTTCTAATGTTTTCACTGATGTGGATCCGTAAGCGCCAAGACTGGTGATGACCCTCTCTGCAGCGGTCTTGAAAATGTCATCGGAGATGGTGACGACGTGGAAGAATATCGAATTCAGAGGCTGCTCGATTGCCCACTTCACCCCCCGCGTGGCGGCCAGGAATATCAGGAACGACCTGTGGGGATGGGCGCGCGCGAGCCGCGCGCGCGCCCCCCCCCTGGTCGATGGAAACATAAGCAAAACTATAAGGTTACACAATTGTTTTCATGCCTCTCCCCATCCGCTGTATCATTCCTCTCCCTGCTCATTCCCCTTGCCATCCTCGTTCTTCCCTCGCCATCCCCCGCGCAGCCGCACCTCTCCCCGCCCCCTGCTCCTCCTCGCCCAGAGACCTATGCCTCCTCATTGCGTTGTTTTGTTTAAACCCAACCGACGTCAGTGATGCCACGTAGTTCCCTTCTCGGACATCCAACCGACTGCAATCACCGAGTGGGTCGTCAATAGAGCGGCGCGTGTGGTACATGCACAGGTTCAACCACGTCGAACACTGGGGACTCAGCCAGAGAGTACCCGTCGGCAGAATTGCCGCAACGAGGAACATCACATACAACGTGCCAATCAAAGAACAACAATCTTGCCATCCAAACCGATCACGCTCGACACTACAAGCTCGGTAACCTTTGGATATCAAGCTGCGCGTTATACGAGCGCTACCAGCAAAAACTTCAACGCAAGCGAGGGTTCTGGGAATCAAACACATATCCTTCTGGAGCCTCTCAGCGGCTCGTGACAGCATACGTGAACCGTGGCCATCAGTTCCAAGATCGGGCATGCCGTCGTTCATCAACTCAACCGACGCTGCCGATGCCCATTGAAACGCAACATCATGAGGAGGGTCGATATCGGGAGCATCGCTGGGCGCCCCCATTGCCGCCCAAGGGGCACTATCGACCGACACCTGATAACAGTGATTGTTTGCCACCAGCTGGAGCTGAAATGTACTTCCCAGCGGAAAAGTACGATTGGAGATCAATCAGCTTGTGGACCCTGGAACCAAATGTCAATCGATGGCAGAACATGGCGATCGACCTCAAATTTCGGTTGAGGCTCTCGTCCGTATACGTGGCATACAATTTGGGAACACCGTGCCAAGGGATCCTGAACTAGTAGGGGGCGCCTCAAAAGGAAGTCCGCTGCCCACGTGCCGCCCCCCGCCCCTACATCGAAAGCTATCTACCATCAACGGCGCTCGACCTCCAGATCCTGCTCAGCACATCCCCCGTTGCCTTACCCCCCCCCCCCGCAACTCTATATGCCTCTCGATATGTGTATATATATAGTATTGTACGTATGTGCGTATTTGTATGTGTGTATAGAGTCCCCTCGCTCCACCCCCCCATCGCGCTCTCTCTCTCTCTCTCTCTCTCTCTCTCTCTCTCTCTCTCTCTCTCTCTCTCTCTCTCTCTCTCTCTCTCTCTCGCTCTCTATCTCGGTCTTCGCCCCCACCTGCCAGCTCCCCCATGCCCGCCCAGGCGGGGGGCCCGACTCGAAATGCAGATCACCCCGCGCCCCGCTGAAGGACCAGGAGGTCGGCGCCGACCCCGCCAGATCACCGAGGGTTCGGATCAGGGTCGGAGGGGCTGGCGATGGCGGTGGAGGAGGCGGAAGTGGAAGTTTGGGGAGAAAAGAGAGAGGTTAACGGGAAGGCAATGGTAGGGATTGGGTTGGGGGCCCCGCTCCTGTGGATCATGTGCGCCATCAGGTGGTATTTGGGGGTAAGGGTAATGCCCGCTGCTTGGCAGCAAAGAAGATGCGAATCCAGGGCGACTCGAAGTTTAGTCATCCCCTCATCTGTCGGCAGAACCTTGTGCGCGGCCATCTCCGCGAGGAGGGTCAGAAGGGCGTGCCCCGCCCCCGCGATTGCATCGCCGAACACGACCACCCCCCCGTGCCTCAACAATAAATGGAAACCAAACTTAAGCATCACGTTCACTTCGGCCGCCTTCAGGGACATGTGTGCGCCAGGGTGGTCGGGCTTCTGGCAGATGCTGCACGTTATATGCACACCCCATGCAGAGACAGCGAACGGCGGGGCTGGGAGCACAGGAGTCGAGCTGCGGGCGAGAATGGGCGAGGTGGGATGGAAGGGAACGAAATGATGGCTATGCCAACGCATATCCATGATGTGCCCTCGTCACCTCCCCCACGCGGCGTTCACCCCATGGCAGCGCCCCTCAATGCGTTTCTTCAGGCGGCTTGTTGCACGCACGGTCGGAGCAGGGGCACGTTGTCAGCGAGTGGATCCCAAACAATTGATCGATGCGACATATGTCGTGGAAGCAAGAAAGACGAGGCAATGGGGCCCCGCGGAGCCGTGGGCCACAGCGAGTTCACATGCAATTTCATTTGCAAACGAAATTGCATGTGAAATTGGTTGGGCACGAGTTCACATGCAATTTCATTTGCAAACGAAATTGCATGTGAAATTGGTTGGGCGCTTAACCCCCCCCCCACATTGACAGTTACTGGTTGGAGGGCGCGCTGACGCGAGCACACCCCGAAAGTGATGCGCGACAGCCACCCGAGGCCGCGCGCGCGGTGCAAGCGCTGTCGGGGAATGGAATACAAGGCATCGGGACTTCAGGCGTGGATTCGGCACGGCCCCGCTCGAGCTCGCGCGATGCTGCGTCCGCGCCGCTACTTGCGACGGGACGATCTCGGGAGGCCCCGATCCCCAGAGCGCCCCTGGCCAGGTCGGCAGAATGGCACGGCGGGCAACCTGCCATCTCATTTCCGAGATCAATCTGCTCCTCGATCCTCCTTAATCCTCGCCCCACTCATCATCACCTTGCTCCTCCTTCTCGTTGTTTTATCCGTCATCATCATCACCCCGACCATCGTCATTCGAGTCATCGTTGTTGGCACGCTGCCGATTGCACGCGCGCACATCGTTACAATCAGCAATGCATCGTCGCCGTACAAAGAAGATGCACACTAAACAACAGTCCTGGTGGCTGCATCCACGACGTTTTCCAAGCATACGTAGCGTAAGATGCCCGAGGCGACGTTCTTGCGGCACGGCATTCGCAGGATCGGTCTGCCAGCGCTCCAGCTCCGCGTTCAGCACCCCCACACCTGATATCAGGATCTGCTCGGCCGACGACCCCCCCATCCTCCACGGATTTCGGAATAGAACGCGCCACATAACTGCGGAGAGCCACCGCATGCCCACGCCCAAGGAGATTGTGTGGAGACTGTCCACAGCCAGGCTCATGGCGGGAGATGTGCGGAGGTCGCGGTCAAAGAAGGGACATCTGTAGCTCACCGGGTCCATGACCTTGGGGGGGCTGTCGCCGTCCAAGGTGGCGCGCCAGAAAATCACGCGTGTGGGCGCATCTAGCTCCTCGAGCTTCGCGATGTCGAGCAGCTGAGGAGACGGCGCTAGCCTGTCACCGACGCCCAGCCTTACCCCGTTTATCACCGCATCGGTGAATATCAATCGACCGCCGATCCTCTTCGGCGGCTGCGACCACTTCAGTGATCTCAAGAGAGCCGTCTTGTGCTCAGCTGTGTTCAGCAGCACGACAATCTCGCATGCCCTACAACTCTCATCATATTCGTCGTGGCTGCGCAGAGGCCATGACGGCTGAGCTGATGCCAGTTCACAGTTAAACGTGTGTCGCTCCTCACTTGTCGCCGAGCAGAATTGGCACGGCGACCATTTGGTAGACCACCCAGCCAAGCCCAGCGAGTGAGCGTGTTCACCCCAGTCGCCCTTTATATAAACCACTACAGCAGAAAACGACATGGCCTCACCTGGCCGAAACTGATCTGGCAGCGGGCGCCCATCGGATCGCTCGGTCGGACGGATGCCGTCGTGGAGGGCTAGGTACTGCCACCGTATGTGGTGGAACAAAGGATACAGAGAGCAAATTCCACGACAGCCGCAAGTGCAGTAGTCTCTGTTTTTGATGGCAGCCATGAAGTGACGGCGACCTGAGAGCAAGTTTATCGTCCAGAGCCCGAGTACGCTATCATTGCGCCCTGCAGCCTGGGATTGGTAGGCAACGCCGTCCAAGTAGAGCGCGATGGGGACTGGACGGGCCATCTCGCGCATTGACATATCTACAACTTTTGGATGTTGGGCGTAGGCTGGCACGTTCATTATACTGTCGGGCCCCACTGGAGCGTCTGGACGGAGTGATCTAGCCATTGCAGGGTCGTGCGACAACTCGGCCTGCAGGGAATCCCACGTGAGTCTGACGGGGTAGCTGCGTTGGTGCCGCCCATACCGCGCATCTACTACTGGCGTGGGAACGTCGATGAACATGGCATCGGATTTGGGCAACACAACATCGAGATGTTTCTGGTAGTTGCCGTCAGTGGTCTGTCCTGGCCGCACGCCGTACAGGGAGAAGGCCCCCCCAGGCACGTTGGCCTCTGCAGCGTAATGACACAGGAGACAGAAGTCCTTTGCTGTCAAACGACAAGTCGCGTATAGCTGGAGGAGGTGGTCGAGCAAGCTGGACCCTGCATCGCGCTGGGCCTGAGTGGTCGCAGTCCACGCTCGGGGGCTTACCTTGGGCTGGCGATTGGCCATGCTGGGCGGCGCAGCCAAGCTGTGGCCTGCGTTTGAGCCGCTGCGACAACGGTGGGCGAGTCGGGAACAACTAACGTCCCGAACATCCTTTGACGTTTCAATGCGGCGTCTGGCGATTGAGCATGCACGTGGCAGCTCAGTCACCGTCACCCGTTGCAATGGCACCGCCACTTATGCATCATCAGCATCGTCATCCATTTCACCGTGTTATTCGTCATCCCCCCTCCTACTCCTCATCATCGCCATCGCACGCGCCCCTTGCTCTGGATGCTTCCAACCTCAGCCTCCCGACCCTTCGAATTGTCGAGGGGTTCAATCAAATGGCCGCGCGTCCTCCCTGGGACGGAGGGGTCGGACCAATCGCGAATCGAGCCCAGATCCAGCGATATGCGACGAGGCTCCCGCCACCCCGAGACCCTTCAAAACAAACCTGACGCGGCGCCAGACCGTTTTCAGAGACAAGGCGTGAAATCACAGCATCACGGTTCACAAGTTGAACTACCATTCGATACCGCTGAACTCTGACACCCAGCGATCGCCGTGAGCCACCACGAGCGACCTCCAGATCTTGGGGGCGATCGGAGAGAGGGAACGAGAAGAAGGGGGGAGATCGGATATCGGGGAACGAGTTCAGGGAAAGTATAGTGAGGATAAACGGAGAGCTGGGAGCAGCGCTGCGCACACCCCGAAACTTGCAGGGCAGAGCTCCGCTCCGAATCAAAAGCAGCTGGCAACTGCTCAATCCCAGTATGGCGAGGCTCGAGGCGGTGCCCACGCCTTCCCAACGCACAAACCGCCCCAGACGCGGCCGCGGCACTGGAAAGGCACGCCAACTTCGTGCGGGCCATCGATTTCCAGCGTGAATGCTCTGCTCTCTGGGTCGGTGGATTTCACACGCATTTCATTCGCAAGTCATTCGCAAGCATATGAATGCATGTAACCCCGTTCACACGCATTATCCCTGTGAAATAACAGGGTTTGGTGCAGTTCACACGCATTTTCACATGCATGTGAACGAGGTGGTTCCACACGCATCTCACACGCATGATTTTTCGTGGAGTAGCCGGTTACTGCCCCACCCGACCTAATATCACTGGAAATCGCTGGCCGACAGGTGCTCGCACCCGCCGCATGGCTATATGGCTTCTGAGGGGCTCCTGAGGGCCAGCCCCCCAAAGAAAAACTGCGTTCGCCCCAGATCGGCCATCACAATAGTGAGGATGACCGTGCGATCGGGCTGGCGCGCGAACAGGCGCGAAGCGGCCCGCTGCGAATGCAGCGGTGTACGGAGCCCACCCCGTGGCAGACCTCCTACGAGCTCTGCAACTGCTTGAGCCGCTCCGCCTCGCGCTGCTGGCGAAGCTCGTAGCTGCCGAGGAGGATCTTCAGGTGCCCGTCGATCTTCGAAAGGTCGGAGGTGAGCCCCACCAGCGAGGTCAGGACCGTCTTGTAGTTGCCCGCGCCCACCGCCGCCTTCAGCTTCGGCCAATCCACGGAGACGGCAGAGCTCAGCAACGTGCTCGTCATTACGTCGTGTGTGATCTTGGTGAGCAGCTCCTTCATGTCGATGAACTCCTGGTCCCTGGAAGCCCAGGCCCACGTCGGCTGCTTCTCCACGTTCATCACCATGTGGTTCGCCTGCCTGGTGGTGTTCGAGTAGCGCTGCAGGGCGTCCTTGCCATCCTTCGCCAACTTCGCGGCTGTCTTCTTCTCGTCGGCGACGGCGTCGCCTGACGACGCAGCCGCGCCCTGCTGATCCCTCTTGAGGCGGGCGCGCTTCTGCGCGGCCGTCTCCTTGGGGCGGGTGCGCTCAATAATCGATACCCCGCCCGCTAGTCCATGCATCGTCCACGCTCCCTCCTTCTGTCGTATCCGCATCCTCCTCATCATCTCATTTCCCCTCCGCCACCGTATATTACACATCCTCCATTCTGCGTCCACCTCATCCTCCACCCCGCCATTTCCTCCGCAGCACCCCTGAGTCCTTCGGCGGGTCCACGACGGCGGTGCCGTCGCCTGCCTCGCCCTGCGCGCCCTTGCTGCGCTTGGTGCCCTTGCCAGCGGCCCCGCCCTTGCCCGCGCTCGCGGCGGCCGACGACGCGCCGCCCTGCTCATCCACCAGCGCTGCCTCAGCGGCGCCAGCCTCTGGCGGAGAGGCGCCGCCCGCTGGCGCCGCGGTGCCCCCCGTTGGCGCCGCGAGCGCTGCCTGCGCAGCGCTGGCCGCCGCCGCCGCGCCAGCGCTGGCCGCTGCCGCCGAGCTGTCCTCTCGACGAGGAGCGATCGGCTCGAGTCGGAGGAGAGCGGGGGGCACTGGGAAGATAGAGAAAGGCTTGCGACACATCTTAAGTTGGAGAGGGCGGGGGCGGTGCGCAGAATCATGAGAAGGAGGAGGAGGAGGAGGAGGAGGAGGAGGAGGAGGAGGAGGAGGACGAGGAGGAGGAGGGAGAGGCGGAGGAAGAAGAGGAGGAGCAGGAGGAGCAGGAGGAAGAGCAATGGGACAGGGCAAGCCGAAAGCAAGACGAGGAAGGGCGCGAGCGTAGCGGAGGTGTGCGAGAGTGGAGGTAGAGCAGGGTAACGGGGCGGTTCCCCTTCGGTTGTGTCCTGCTGCTCCCACTGCTCGTGCAAGGTCCAGGCCTCGTTGAAGTAGCGACTGAAGCCCTCGGGTGCCGCCCCGCAACCAGAATCGAGCGCCCTGATCGACGATCGTCTGTCATCGATCAGAGTCGGCCAAGGGGATCCGACCCACCAGTCGCCTGACCAAGCCTCCCCCCCCCCGCCCCTTCTTGCTCCCCCCTTATCCTCCCCGGTTTGTCCCCTCCCCTTCCTTCTACCTACCCCTCCCCAACCCCTCCCCCACACTCCCCCCCCCACCCCCCTCCCCACCCCCTACCCCCCTACCCCCACTCCCCCCCCCCCCCCCCCTCTTCTCCTCTTTTGTCTTACCCCTCCCCCCCCACCCCCCCCCTCCCTCCCATTATCCCTCCCCCCCCTTCCTCTCCCCCTTCCCCTCGCCCCCCCACCCCCCTCCCCGCTTCCCCCCTTCCCCCCTTTTTCCCCTTTCTCCACCCCCCTCTTTCCTCCTCCCTTCCTCCCCCCCCCCCCCCCCTCTTCCTCCCCCTTTACCCCCCCCCCCTCCCCCCCCCCTTACCCCCCCCCCCCCCCCCTCGTTTCCCTTCCCCCTTTTCCTCTCTTTCCTTTTCTTCTCTTTCCCTTTTCTCCATTCACCCCCCCCCCTCCCCTTCCCCTCACTCTCCCCCCCTCCGACCCTGCTCATCCGCCTCTGCCCTCGCCCACCCCCTCTAAGCAACAGTTTCCCTGGTCAAGCCTGACGTTCCCTTCCCCTCCTCCACTCCTCCTGATCTCATTCCTCATTCACCTTCCCATCTCCTGGGAGCAGACCCGATGCCTATTGCCCGCGCGAGCGGGTGGCGGATCCGAGCTCCGCGCGATCTTCACGTAGAGGGCGCGGAGCGCCTCTGTGAGGGGATCGTACATGATCCACGGGGGGCCCATCATCATGCATTTCGAGAACATCCGCACCGCCTCGCGAGGGGGGGGCGACGAGACACCCACGCAGCTATTGCTCGGACTATCCTCACCATCGTCGTCCTCCTCATTCTCTTCCATATCCTCTCCAACTCCGCCCCCCCCCGTCATATCCCCTTCCACTTCCGCGACATCCACCTCCACGTCCTCTTTATCATGCTCACCCCTTCCCCCTCCCCTGTCCCTCGTCCTCCGTTCCTCCTCCTTCTCCTCTTCCTCATACTCCTCCTCCTCCGCCTCATCATCCTCTTATCCTCATCCTCGTCCTCCATTTCACCACCATCATCATCACATCATCCACGTCTACACCACGTCGTGTCGGCAATTGGCGCCGCGGGCCTGGCGCCACCCGAGGACGCCGCCGCCCTCCTCCACGGCGACCCGGCCGAGGGGGAAGTACTCCCCATGCGTCCACTCGGAGCGCTTGATCTCCCTGGTGTGGGAGGCCATCTCCTGAGGGAGCGGACGATAACGTTTTATAACTGGTTCTGGTTCGCCCGTTCGCACTCGTCATCGGTCGACGGGCCCTCGAATCACGGTCAGTGCCAGGTGTGTGATCAGCGGGTTCACATGCGAAATCGCATGCAAACGAATTCGCGTGTGAAACCAACTCGTCGGATATCGACAACAGACTGGCCTACTACATTACTTTATTACCAGATCTCCTTCGCCGCGGCGAACTTCTTCTGCGCCCAGTCCCGCCTGAACTGGTCGCGCCGCTCACACTTCTTTTCCCCCGTTATGCTATTGTATCCAGCCTTCATTTGTGGGTCCGCTGCTAGGGCACGTTGCCAGCGGCCAGCGACCGCCGAGAGGCGGGTGTCCGTGGGGACCTTGAAGTCCCCGTTTGCCACCTCCTGCCAGAAGGCGAGCTCTTCGGACACCGTGCCGAGGTTCCTGCCAGCCACCCCGTCAGCGCTGCCAACGCCACTGCGGCCGCCAGCCGCCGCCTGCGCCCCGTCCACGGGGATGCCCCACTTGACCGGGTCCATGACGTGGCCCGTCTCGGAGATGTCACTCATGAGGTCCTGCATGGTCGCGCGCAAGTCCGCGTGGCCCTTCTCTGCCATGAGGCCCTTGTACTCCTCGCGGCCGAAGAGGTCCCTGAACATGCGGTCGACTTCGAGCTCGTCCACTTCGGAAGTGTCGGTGGCCGCCTGTAGATCGGCTTTTATCACGCTGTCCTTCCAACTCCCACGCACCCCTCCCCCCTCCGTCTCTCAATATCTCAGCCCTCCATCCCTCCAGCTCTCTCCCGCTCGCCCGGCTCCTCCTCCCTCCGCTCGCCCGATCGCCCCATCTATCATTCCCCTTCTCTCTCGCCGTGTCTACGCCCCGCCGTCCAGCCACCCACTCCTTCCCCGTATTGCTCGCCGCTGCCCCTATCTACCCTTCCTCCCATGCTCCTCCTGCATCCTCAGCCATGCCTCTGCCGTGCCAGACTTGCCGCGCCGACCCCCTATCGTCGAATCGTCGCGAGGGCCCGCATCGCTCGACGAAGTCGCCCACCGTCGGTGGAGGGCCAGCGGATTCGATGGGCTCCGACCTCGACGAGACAGGCCCGCGTCGGGGAGGGGACGATTCACGAGGATCACGAGGAAACGAACGTGAACGACGCAGACGAGCGAGACGGCCTCGGGAAGCAAGAGGAGGAAGAGGGAGATGATGATGATGATGAGGAGGAGGAGGAGGCGGGACGCGAATGCAAGGGAGGTCAAGACAAGGGGTAAGGGAAGGAGGGGAGAGGGGATGAGGGTCAGGAGGGGGACGAGGAGGGGAGGCAGGGTTAGGGAGAGCGAATCCGCGGAGCGCGGGGGAGGGCGGCGGACAGACAGGGAGGGATTGTCGGGCGAGCACGGATCTGATAAGAATGACGAATGCACGGTTGCATGTCGTGAGAAGCTAGACCCCATGTCGTGGCGCAGCGGATTCTCACGTGAGGGGCAGGAGTGGGAGGAGGGGGCTCTGATCAGAAGGAGGGGCGGGACCATGATGATATGGGCGATGTTGAGGAGGATGAGGGAGGTGAGGATGATGAGGAGGAGATTGACGGTGCTCGCGATCACGATGCACATTGCTTGCAGTAGCTCTCGCTAGCTAGAGAGCGCACTTGTCACAGCCCAGTGTACTCGCAGTCCTATTATGCAGTACAGCAGCTCAAAACCCAAACAAATCATCGGGAATCGGCGGCAAGCCAGCTGGCGCCGATGCCGCTGCATGGCCGCTGCTGCTCATTGGCGGCGCGACCTCACTCCCAGTGGCCCGTGGGCCTGCTGGAGCTGCGCTGGCCGTCGAAGACGCCTTGCTCTGCGCGGCCGCATCCCCCTTCGTCTTCGCCGCCCCCTTCGACGTCGCCTTCTTCGGGCGAGCGTCCTCGGCGGCGTGGTCGGCAGCTACCTTCGGGATGGGGATCTTCTCGGGCGGGCTGGCCAGCGCCGCCGACGCTGGGGCGACAACTGGCGTCGTCGGGCAGGCGGCGGCGCGAGGCGACGCCGTAGCAGGCCCGCGTTGCGTGCTGTCGGGCGCCTCCGCCGCCGCTGGCTTGCCGATCGGCGCCTCATCTGCCGATCCTGGCCTGCGCCTGGCAGCGGGCCTCTTCTTCACGGCCACGCCCTCGTCCTCGTCGGACGCGTTCTCCTGGCCGCCAACGTCGGCCTCCTCTGGCTTCTCCTCATCTGCCTCGGCGCCATCCTCATCCTCCTCCGCCTCGTCATCATCCTCGCCCTTGGCGTCCTCTCCGTCCTCTGGGGGCTCGCCGTCCTCGCGCGGCTGCTCCGCGTCCGCGGCTGCCTGGATGGCAGCCTTCGATGCCGCTGGCCTCTTCTTGGCCTTCCCCCCCCCCTTGTGCTTCACGACGCCGATCGAGCTGAGCCACTTCTCCTTCGCCTGTTCGATGGAGAGCTTGTCCGCCGTGTTGCGCACGAACTTCTCGGCCTGCGCGATGAGAAACTTCTTCGCGTCCTCGAGCTTCTCCGCTGGATAGCCCAGTAGTTGGACCCGCTGCGCGCCGCCCTCCCACAAGACGAGCCAGGACTTAGCCCCCTTGTTGACGAGCTGCACCTTCACGGTGTTGTCGCCCTTCTCCTTCGAGAAAAAGATGTTCCTCCCCTTCGCGGAAGCGATGGGCTCCTCCAGCGGCGCGACGTCCTCCGTGTCGGGGACCTTCCACGTGAATCCATCGCCCCACTTCGCAACCAAGAGCGGCTCATTAGGGACGCGGCATGCGCGGGCATACTCAGGAACAAGCTCACCCTCCATGGCGCGCCAAGCAGCCTTGCTGGGCGGCGACCGAGCATGGTGATGCGAGGTTGCACCGATCGGGATCGCGCCGTGAGCGTCGCCATCGGAGTAGAATCACACGCAATTTCACATGCATGTGAAATTACATGTGAATCCGAATGGCCTTATGTGGCCGACGTGTCTGGACGGAGTTATCAATGCAACTTCGTCCAAAACGGACCGAATGTATTCCGATGGCGACGGTCGCAACGTGATCGATCAGTGAGATCTCGAACCGTGCTCGATTGACCGCCCATGCCTGCGTCTGTGGAGTCCAGCCAAGCTGCCACTTGTCGATGACGGCCTTCACCTGCATGTGCGGCGGGAGGTTCCTGCTCTTCTTCCTCGCCGGCTCCTCATCTCGGGGCTGCTCGCTCTCGTCTGCGGCCGCCATGGCAGCCTGCTCAGCGCCCTGTGGCCACGCAACCCTGCACCCGATGATGCGATGGGGGAAATGGGGGGGGGGGGGGGGCAGATGTTACCTTTTGTGTTGAGCCAAGGTCCTGCTTGGTTTCACCGCTCAGCAAGAACTCTTCTGACCAGATATATTTCCTCAGGAATTCAGAATGCACCCCCACCGCGCGCCCGCTGCCTATGTATCCCCCCATGCGAGGCCGAGAAAGCTGCAAGCAGCAGGCTGACGCCGACCCGAACCACCCCGAATTGCATGTTAGACCCAGCAGTCTTCATCAGGCCCTGGCTGACGTGTCGAACCATGTTCCGAATCATTTTGCCCCTGTCCGCGGCCCAGCTAAACTGGGTGTCGGCCAGCTTCCAGGACGTTTCGTGGTGAGATGCCACCTTCTTGAGTGCATCCTCGGGGCATCCAACATCTCCTCCCTTCTCCTACTCCCTCCTCCTCCTCCTCCTCCTCCTTCTTCCCCTGCCTCCTCCTGCCTCCGCCCCCTCCTCATCAGGTAGGTTGAAGGGGAACATTTTGCATTGTGGGTCCCTGGGCTCCTCTGCGACGGTCTTGTCGATTTTTGATTTCATTTCTGGACAATCTTTCAGGACTTGGCGCGTTGCCAAGATGAGGGTCTTGTGTTTCACCAGCGCATCTCGGTCTAGCGGGGCATCGTGCACCGCAGCTGTTGAGTAGTCAATCTGCTCTGCCTGGGGGTCTTGCCCAATGAGGTAGCGCTGGGCCAGCAACGGTGGACCACCCGAGTGAGGGGGCGAGTGAGCGATGGGAGAGGACTTGGGACGGAATTGGACGATTGGCAGCACCAATTATGTGGAGGAGACGGTTGAAGTGAGGCATGGACAAATTATTGTCGCATATGTTTGGCCCGCGTGGGCCGTCTCGGGGAGAAGGGGGGGGGGGCATGGCGTAGTCACTTGCCTTCGTGATGTGGAACGCCCAGACTGCTGCCAACCTCTCGACGGGAGAGGTCATCGGATCTCTATAAACTAATGATCGCGCCGACCGAGCTGCCCATCCGCCCGCCAGCGCTGCCTCGCACCACCGTGGCTATGCGCGACGGCGGCGTGTCGATGCAACGATGACATCGGCGATAATAATGATGGCGCGGGACGGAGGTTCAGAACGATGATAATGATGGCGGCGAGGCTCAGGAGAGCAGTGGGGGGGGGGGGGAACGAGGGAGGTCACGGAGGGTCGAGGATCAGGGAGAAGTAGGAAGAGAGCGAGGAGGGAGGATGGAGTGAGCGATGGCAGCAACACCATGCCGACCGTTGAAATACAGAGGGCATGGCGGTGAGAAGGATGAGGAGGAGGAGGAGGAGGAGGAGGAGGAGGAGGAGGAGGAGCAGGGCGAGGGCGACGACTAAGCAAAGCAAACAAAGCCCGCCTGCACACGCTTGACCAAGTCCTTCACGAGCTCCACCTTCTGCTCGCGCGACGTCTTGGGGGGCGTGTCCTGGCGGATGCAATGGGGGGGATGGGAGCGAGGATGGCGGGGCTGGCCTCGAGTGCAAATTGCGGTCCCGTGGAGCGAACAACATGCACGAGCGCACAGGTCACACGCGAAATCATATGCATGTGATTTCGCGTGTGAACGTGGGCGCCTCCCTGGCGTCTGATCGCGTGGGATCCTTTCTCCGCGCATTCCTCCATCTTCCCCTCCTCATCCTCATCGCCTGTCTCGTCTTCCTCATCCTCCACAGATGTTTCATTTTCCCTCGCCCTCGCCAGCATCGTTTCCACCCTCATCCCCCTCGTCCTCACCCTCGCCACCGTCCTCCCCCCCCGGCTCCTCCTCGCCCTCGCCACTCTCCTCCCCCATCCACCTCCCTTAATAACGCCCGCCCATCCTCACCTCCTCCAGCCGATTTCAAATTTGACACCCCGTCCTTGCCGACGGTTGCCGAGGCTGCGGCCGCGCCGATCGGGGCGACGGCGGCGATTGTGGTGGCTGCCGAAGGTGGAGCCCCCAACGCCGCCTCCGAGGGTGAAGCGACCGTCGGAGCCGCCGCAGCTGCGGCCTCGCCCGGCTCGGCGCTCGCGGCGCGGCCGCCGCTTGACTCGGCAGCAGCGCGGGCCTCCTCAGCGCGCTCAGCGTCACATTCAGCATGCTGTTGCTGGCGCCATGCGGGCAATGTCGGCGCTATCGGTGCCGCGGGCGCCGACCTCGAGCGGGACCTCGACCTCCTCGTCGGCTGGGGGGTGCGCAGCGGCGTTGCCACGTAGCCCTCGTCCATGCCCGTGGGGTCCGAGGGGGCCTCCTGCCACGAATGGCGAGCGTCTGGATGACCAGGGCTCGGGGGGCGGCCACGCTTCTCGATCTGGCTGCGCTCGAGCGTCGCCTGGACGAGGTTTTCCTCCTCCTCGGCGAGCTGCTGGTCCTTCTTCTGCTTCTCATCGTGCTCTGCCAAGCTCTCGACGATCGCATGCGAGAGCGGCGACAACGGGAGATCGGGCTGCCTGGAGCCGCTGTGGTCCGAGACGCCGCCTGTGACCAACGGGCGGTCGTCCTCGTCATCGCTATCGAGCGTCTCGGCCTCAGCAATCGCATTCTCGGCGCCCGACTCGTCGGCGCACGCCTCCCACTCCGACCCTGGGATCATGTCGTTGGTCTCCACCAGGTCCACCGCGGTCCTCGGCGCGTCCGCGGCCGCCGTGTCGATCGCCGTGCGCTGGGAAGAGCCTGCCATCAAGCTCTGGCCGATGGGCGTTCGCCAGCACTTCTTGGGGCTGCAGCGCTTCCAAGAAACTGTCATAGAAGTGAGCCAAAACGGCTAAAGCTGCAATCGTGAGTGCGGACATGTACTTGCTTCTACAGAAACTCTGCACTTACACGATCTCCCCCTCCTCGTCCCCCATCCCCCTCCTCGCCCCCCTTCTCCTCCTACGCATTAGCCTCACCCTCTCCTTGCTCCTCCTCCTCCTCATCATCCTCATAATCCTCATCCTCATCCTCATCCTCCTTCTCTCCCGACCCCTCCCGATCCCATCTCCCTCCTCGCCGCCCTTCTCTTCTCTTCCGTTCCTCCGATCCCTCCTCTGCAGGTCCACGCCGAACTTCGAACCTGGGCCTCGCACTTATCGATCCGAGGTCCGCAGACAACACGGATTCCCCCCGAATCCCCTCTTCATAACGGTTCCCCAAACAATGCTTGCACTTAGGGATTGTTTTTTGATGTAAGAATGAACAAAAACATATATTCTGATATGTGGTAACCCGATGGTGGTCGCACTGGGTGTTTACCATATGTACTTACATAGCAGATCCCGTTTGATTTTATGATAATATGTTAGATCCCGGAGCTCTTACAAGTTATATTTAACATGCATTTACATAGCATATCCCCTGTTGGGATCTACGGATCCTCTGGGTTGAGTTTCTTGACGAGAACATGGCAGTCTACTTCGAGATGCTAAAGTCTGAGTTCACGGACAGCCAAGGGGGCCGTCGCCTCACTTCCCAGATGCTGGACTGCTTCGTCGCCAACCAGAAGCGCAAGGACAATATTGAATTCCACTGGGGGAAGTTATCCCCTTCGGAGAAGGTCGAGTTCCAGGCTGCCATGACGAAGGGGGGTGACGAACTGGTAGCAGTACAAGGGGCTGCGGCCGTTGCCCGCCTCGGAGGTGAAGGACCCTGCGGATGTGATCAGGCGCCGCTGGGTGCTGACGCGGAAGGCCGACGGAACCGCGAAGGCCCGCCTGGTCCTCCTCGGCTACCAGACCAAGGACATCGGGAAGGAGCCGACACCTCACCGACGGCGCCCAGACGCGCCTTGACCTGACGTGACCAGTGCCTTCCCCCAGGCCTACGACCCCAAGAAGGACCTGTTCGTCGAGGCCGACGAGGCTCTTTCCACGGCCTTCGGCGTTCAACCGGGTGAAGTTCTCGGATAATGAAGCCAGGCTATGGCATCGGAAGGGGCTCCAAGAAAGTGGTGGCTCACGGTCAAGTCGGACTTCGCTAAGCTGGGTCTACAGTCTTGCGACCTCGAGCCATGCCTCTGGTGTCTGCGATGCCCTTCGACGAGGGAGCTTATCGGGCTGGTCATGTGCCACGTGGACGATTTTATTATCTGCGGCGCTCGATCGAGGACATCCATCCTGGAAGTCGGCCATGGAGGTGATCAAGGAGTTCTACGCATGGGGCACCTGGGAGGACATGGAGGACGGCACTAACTCCATCGAACACTGCGGCGCCAGGATCGAGGCCAACGAGAAGGGATTCTTTCAGCACCAGCGGTCCTGCATCGACGAGCACAGGGAGATCTCCCCCAGGTGCCATAACGCGCGCTCCAGCGACAAGCTGACCGAGGCTATCCAGAGTACCCTTCGGACATGGTGTGGTGCACTGTGATGGCTCGGCGTGAATGCCCTCTCCTGGGTGTCAGCCTGGGTTGCGGATGTGCAGAGCAGCATTCCTGTCGGCGACGACAAGCTCTTCCACGCCGCGAACAACATTACCAAGATACTCAAGGCCAAATGAATGACGGGATTCAGATATTTCGTCACGCTTTATCTGGATGCCAGAACGGGCCTCCTGATTTCCGTGTGTATACCTGGTGCGACGCTGCCTTGGCGAGCCGACCGGACGGCCATTCCCTGGGCGGTCACGCAACAGCACTTAGCTCAGCCGGGACCCCGTTCCACGACGTGACCAACTTTACCGTTCTGGACTGGGGGTCGCGCAAGCTAAACAGAGTCGCCCTTCTAGCCTCGCTGCCGAGATCCAGGAGGCCAGCGACGCCGAGGGCGAGCAGATCATGGTAAGGCTGGTCCTCTACGAGCGGCTCTTCGGACCCTTCGACCTCTACAACCGCCAACGGGCCCTGCTGGAAGTGCCAGCTACCCTCGTGACGGACTGCAAGGCCTTCTACGACAGAGTTGTGAAGTCAGAGTCGGCCGGTCTCGGTCTGGACGAGAGGAGGACGGCTATCGAAGCCCTCTCTCTACGACGTGCTCTCGAAGAAGGTGGTGCGTCAGTGCGCTGGGTGCACAGCCATGCCCAACTCGCCGACGGCATGACCAAGGCCGATCTGCAGGCGTTCAACGTGCTCCATGCCTTCCTAGAGCACCAGCGATGGAATATCGTTCATGCTGAGCGTTTCCTTTCTGCGAGGAAGAGGTCAGCGCTCGGGAAAGGAATCTTTGACGAGACGAACGAGACGGACCACTCCCAGGCCAAGGAGATCCTGGAGAGCAGGAAGCGGGACCGCTCCTCCAACAAGCAGTTGGCATTTGGAGGTGCCGAGACGAACATGCTGGAGCTGATCTCTTTTCCCCTGTTTGATTGTGATGGAGATTCAGTGAGGGTTTCAGCTCAGCATGCCGCCTTGCCCGCAGCCTGTATGGCTCGGTTGCGGGAGGGCGGGATTATATACGACAGGGCGGATCACGCCCCTAGCCGGGGCGCCAGGCCGCCTCTCGTGAGCAGGAGCATCAGGTGCTCCCATCGCTGAGCAAAAGGGTCGACGACGTGACGGGCCGAGGGAAGCCCGTGGATTCAGACTCTTGGGGCGTCTTCGGGGCTCTTGGGCCGTCTTGAAGCCATCTTGCGCCCTCTTTGAGCGCTCGTGGGCCGTCTTGTGGACCTCTTGGACCTCTCCGGCGCCATCTTGGAGGTATCTTAGGCGCTCTTCGGGCTGTTTAGGGCCGTTTTGGGTGCTTCTTCGGCGCTCATGGGGCTGACTTGGGCAGTCTTGGGCCGAAAATTTGGGCAGTAGATCTGGGGCTCGTCCTGCCTATCCCCCCACACCCGCCCTGTCATTTCTCCCAACTGCCGGCTCGCGACGCAAGCGCGCTTGTCGTCATTCCCGAGGCCCTGGGGAAGAAAGAGTACAGTCCATCGGTGTTCCAGCTACGCGATCGGAAAAAACACATCCGGCCTCGGAGACCATCCAGAAACAGTGAGAAAGAGGCAGAGAGAGAGAGAGAGAGAGAGAGAGAGAGAGAAAAAAAGAGAGAGCGAGATCCCCCCGACGACAGTGTATTCGCGGGAGCGGCGGCGCGTGCCGCCGCAGCTCGTGTTCGGACCACGGGGCGGGCCGACCAAAAGAAGAGCAGGCCAGAGCCGACCAGGGAGCCTGCGGAGCCGACCGGGGAGGGGAGCCGACCGGGGAGCCTGCGGAGCCGACCGGCGAGCCTTCGGAGCCGACCGGGGAGGGGAGCCGACCGGGGAGGTGAGGTTCAAGAAGGCGCCCCAGATCTCCGACGATGCGTGTGTTCCAGTGCGGGAGGAGCTCCGTTCATGGCGGCTCCGGTCGGCTGCTGCCAAAGATTCGGCTGGGCGCGAGAGAGACCTCTCGCCAGAGTGACCTCTGGTGCGGGCCCAAGAGGGCCCCCCGAAAGCTGACAGCGGAGCGGTAGCAGCGGCTCGCGCGCCCAGGTTTGGTCACCCCGCGTCCCCTGTTAAGCCGCGCACCAAAGGTCATTTTTGCGTGTAGCCTTATGATGCTCCAACCTACTTCAGTTTGGATCACCAGGACGAATTTCGAGCGCCCAAAACAGTAGCGACACTGAAGGGTTTTCACGCGTCGGGCCCTGGGAGACACTCGCCCGACACTGTTTCGACACTCTTTTGACACTTTTCCGGGTGCGCGAAATTATTCCTGGGATGTGGTGCTTTGGGAACAATATAAGTGTAGCCGAGAGGTATCCCTGGCCCAAGGTGCCCCCTGGACTTCCAAGGAGGCCTCCACGGCCTCCAGAGCACCCCCTCACGAGGCCGAGGGGCTCAGGGGCTCCAACATGAAGGCAGCGAAGAGCTGGGGGCGCCTTGGGCCAGGGGCACCTCTGGCAACTCCCGATCCTGCTGGCCGTTTCTGTCCGGACCCTGGGGCCCTCCACAACGGGCGCGGGGTGGAGATCTACCCCCCGGGAAGGGGTCGGGAGCTCCAGGGCCGCGCGGAGGCCCCTGCCCTGAGCCACGTCCGCCGGTCAGGAGGAAGAAGCAGTGCCGCCACCGCTGCCATTTTGGCTCAAGCCTTTTGTGTTTTCACGCCTCGAGTTGTGTCGAAGCTTGCCGGCCCCTGCGTGAAGAATCATTCTCATCTGAGCGGGCCCACCACAGCTCTGTCATGGCGGCGGTAGCGATATGTGCATCGATTATGGCCGTAGTTTCTTGGCGTGGAGATGCGGTGAATTGCAAAACTGATGGTACCGATTATTCGTACACGGAATCAGTCTCTGGTTCCAGGCGCACGGTGGTGACCAATCATTGTCCAAACCACCCTTTTTACGATTTGAATCCGAATACGGCAGTGAAGGAGCAGAGGACATACACGATTCCGGCGATCCCTAGATATGTGGGCGCGTACACAGATTCTTCCACTTCCTCAGCGCACATCGACCTCTCATCGGTGGGTGGCGAAGTCGGCGTGTTCTTCAATGCGGCCATGTTGTTTTCCCCCTACGGTGGCCCTATGTATGGTACCACAACGGGTTGGACCACCTCGGCTACATATGCGGAGGGTTCCACATTTGACCCGTGCGGATGTCATGGATCGAAGTCGGATGAGCCATCGTACCACTGCCATGTGCCACCCAGTTGTTTGTTGAAGCAGTTGGGTCAGACGTCTTCGGCCCACTCCCCCCAGATCGGTTGGGCGCTCGACGGTTTCCCGGTCTATGGCCCGCGCGGTCCTTCTGGCACGATGATGCAGACGTGCACTGAGACGGGAGGGACCTACGGGACAGACGTGTGCACAGACGATTGTGGCGGATACTATCAGGCTGACGGCTCCATTGACGAGTTCGTGTACAGGTACTACACGCTTGGCCAGTACAACGATGGCACCAGCTGTGTCGCACCCGGCTGCTCGTCACCCACGTCTGAGTTCTTTCCCAACACGATGATGTGCTACCGGGGCTGCTGCCCCAGTGGAGTTTCGTGCCACAGCGCGATCACGAGTTGCCCAGGCTCGGGCACCTTGGACGGGGTCACGAGCGATTACGCGGCCTCCGTGCCCACTGTCAACGGCTTGTCTGTGGCCTCGGGGCTCCCGCTGAACACCGCGGCCTGCGACGACGACGACATCGCGTGCGGCTCCTGCTCGGAGTGCGAGTGGCGCCAGAACAAGTGCGGCATCCAAGGCCCGAGCACGGGCTCGTGCACGGGCATGGCAGCCACGCCCGCGCCCCCTGCGCCGACGCTGGCGCCGCCGACGCCCGCGCCGCCGCCGACGCCCGCGCCGCCGCCCACGCCCGCGCCGCCGCCCACGCCCGCGCCGCCGCCCACGCCCGCGCCGACTGCGGCGCCGGCACCCGCGCCCACGCCTAATGAGAACCAGGCCTCGGGAGCGCCGGCTTGGCCGAGCCGCTGGCGAGGGGCCCTGGCGCTGGCCGCCGTCGCGGCGTCGCCGTGAGGGTGCTGGGCCGCCCGTGGCGCGCGCGCGCGTGCGCGAGTGTGCACTCCACACGCGCGCACGAGCGCGGGCGCGGGTGCACGGCAGCCCACGGTCACGACTAGGGGAACAAAAAGTGGCATAAACATAAAAACTCAAAGGTCCGCGCGGATTTCTTGGATCGGCGCTGGGGCCCCCCTGCGGCGCCTCCGGCGCCGCCCCTGGCGCGCTCCGCGCGCCAGGGAGGGGGGTCCAGCGCCGATCCGAGAAATCCGCGCGGACCTCCGAGTTTTTATGTTTATGTCATTTTCCTTCTCCTAACGACTCAATGATCTTCACCAGCGTTGGCGGGGTTACCGTTGTCATCGAGCGTGTGGCCAGGAGTGCTGAGATCCAGTCTTTCAAATCGTCGGAGGTAACTATGCCAGGCCACCGCAGCTGTGGGACACGGGGATCATCAAGAGAGAGACCCCAGAGGGGTTTACTATACGCAAGGTGCTCGTATTCAGGACCACGTCGTGCAACGCCGCAGCCTCGAGGTCACACTCTTGTGGCACACTCTTCTTTTGCCTGACCTCTCCGCGCGACCGTGATTCGGCAAAGCAGCAACCCGACAAGGGGGTTGTAACATGTTCATTGCTCGGGCATGGTTCCGCGTATGTTGCCATACGCTTCTGTTCCGCGTATGTTGCCATACGCTCACTGCACAACAACCGCCAGGGTGAGGTTTTGTTCCCTGCCCAGGCTCTGCCTAGAAGGGCCGGGCAGTGGGGCTCGCCCCAGGCGGTTCCCCCAGGATCCGCTCCGCGGTTCCCCCAGTTATGTCCCCTTAGCTTAGCGTCGCTTATCTCATCTTAGCTTAGCTTAGTTCATCTTAGCTGAGCTTCGCTTCATCTTAGCTCAGTTATAATGTCTTATCTTAGCTGACCTTCATCTTAGCTTCGTTGAGCTTTAGCATAGCAGAGCACAGCATAGCATCGCATAGCGTAGCATAGCATAGCGCAGCACAGCATATCATGGCATAGCCCAGCATAACATAGCATAGCGCAGCATAGCATAGCATAGCATAGCGCAACAGAGCACAGCACAGCATAGCACAGCGCAGCATAGCATAGCATAGCTGCCACCTGCTCCTCCTCGTCATCCTCACCGTCATCCAGCTCCTGGTCCTCCTGCCCCGGATCTGTGGGTGTATTTTGTGGCGCTCGTGTGTGCCAACCGCGTTGCCAGTTTAGTTTTCTGTTCGGGTAATAGAGCATGGGTGATATTCCCTACCTAGGCTCTGCCTAGAGGATTAGCTTAGTTTAGCTTAGCTTAGCATAGCGCAGCGCTGCATTAGCATAGAATGGCATAACATAACATAGCCAAGCACACCATAGCCTAGCATAGCATACCATAGCATAGCGCATCATAACATAGCATATCATATCATATTATATTATATCATATCATAGCATATCATTTCATAGCGTAACGCAGCTTAGCATATCATAGCCTATCATAGCATAGTTTAACATAGCACAGCGCAGCATGACATATCATAGCTGATCATAGCATAGCATAGCATAGCATATCACATCATATCATAACGTAGCATAGCATATCATAGCATATCACAGCATATTATAGCATAGCATAGCATAACATGTCATAGCATAGCATAGCATAGCATAGCAACTAATGCTGCGTTCCTAGGGGCTCCAACTTCTGGGTAGGGTTGCACTGGGGCAATGTTGGAATAAGAGACGTTGCCGCTCTTGTTGTCGCTCGTCACTTGCAGGCCCCAGGCCATTCCTGATTTCACCACGTCGAGGGATTATTGCACATATGCTTTTCCAGCATGCCCGACCGCCCTCCAGGGTCCCGGGCGCGGGCGACCCCCGCACCGCTGCTTCCCTTCCCTTCCCTTCATCGTGGTGGGACCGCAACACGCTTCTCTTCATCGTGGTGGGACCGCAGCCGTCTGGCTGCGACGGCACCAACGACTCGGTTGCGACGGCACCCGCGGCGATTCGATGGTTGATACGGTTGTGACAGGTTGTGTGATGTTGCTCGCAGCAAGAAAGCACATGAAGGCAGCGAAGAGCTGAGGGCGCCTTGGGCCAGGGGCACCTCTGGCAACTCCCGATCCTGCTGGCCGTTTCTGTCCGGGCCCTGGGGCCCTCCACAACGGGCGCGGGGTGGAGATCTACCCCCCGGGAAGGGGTCGGGAGCTGCAGGGCCGCGCGGAGGCCCCTGCCCTGAGCCACGTCCGCCGGTCAGGAGGAAGAAGCAGCGCCGCCACCGCCGCCTTCCCTCGTTCTCGCCCCGCTGGGCCCCCCGCCACGGCTGGACTCGCCTCGACATGCTGGTTGGAGGGCGCTGCGGGAGGGGTCCGAAGAACACGTGGCGGCATCGGCACAGATTGGCGTGCCCCCCCCCCCCTTTGGCGGCTGGGCGCGCGCCTGAGCGGGTCTCGATAATATCGCGCGCGGTGCGCCCCCTTCAAGAGTGGGCAGCGCAACGATGGGGGCGTCAGGGGTGCCGTTGGGGGGGTGGGGGGGGGACAGGCTCAGGGGCCCCAATCGCCCATTCGTGGCCGATGGAGGCCCGACAGCCCACCCGTCCCGGGAGCGCGCGGATTCGCTGTCGGTGGCGTGTCGCCGATCTATCGGCGATGTATCGCCGATTCAAGCCTGGTGCTTCCCCCCTCGGAGCTGGTCCCCCCCAACGCTCCCCCTCCCTCCTCCCAGCTGGGCGCACGCATGCGCGGGCCTCGATTTGCGCTCGGCGCGCCTCTCTCAAAATTGGGAGGGCTTTAGACCGATGGTCCAGGGGTGAGCTCCGAGAGCTACCACATGCGACCCGAGGGGGAGGGGAAAGGGAGAACGAGGCTCGAGGAGGAAGAAGATATATCGGGCGATCGCAAACATGGATCAATGGGGCGTGGATTAGCGACGGTTCCCATTGTCATTGGAAATCGCGGATTTCCGCCGCCGAACGAGGTGGCACCGGCCGCATTTTGGGGAGAGCACCTTCCCCGATCCATGGATTTGGCGACTGCGCGCCAAATCCATGGATCGCTAGTCCATGTGTGCGCGCCCCCGAATATGGGGGAGGAGGTTCGAGGTTTCAGGAGGAGGGGGAGGTGGGGCCCCGAGGGGAGGAGCCGGAGGAGGAGGGGCCGAGGTTGGAGCAGAGGAGGGTTCTAGGGGGGCCGAGGTTTGTTGGGAGGCTTCCGTTCTTCTCGCCCCCACGGCTGGATCCGCCTCGACATGCTGATTGAACGCGCCCCGAGGAGAGGAGGTCCGAGGGGTGAAGATTGGGCAGACCTCTCAGACCTGAAAGCCGAGGGGTCCAGGCATCCAACGCCGTGGTGCTCTCGATGCGGGCGACTTCTGTTCCCTGGGTTTCGGCCTCCCGTGACCGCCTTCGGGCTGGCGGGTTGTCAAAATGTGATCACAGGAGGAGGCGGCAGCAAAGCAGACGGAGGAGGAGGAGGAGGAGGAGGAGGAGGGGGAGGAGAAGGAAGAGGAGGAGGAGAAGGCGGAGGAGGAGGAGCAGGGGGAGGAGGAGGAAAAGGAGGAGGAGGAGACAGAGGACGAGGTGGTAGCATAGCAGGAGGAGGCCGCAGAGGAAGGTCGCCATCCTGGGTCTGGCGGAGGGTCTCACGTAATTGAAGGGTGTTCTTGTGGCCTGGGTCCCGACTGTATACCACCCCCGCGCACGCATCTCCCATCTCCGGGAACTCCACGTCAGCCCGCGGGTGCGCGACCGCGGGGCGCCACCCGCCTCCTGTGGGACCCCCCCCCGTGGCCCCACGGGCAGCCCCGCCGCAGGCCCCGAACCGCTTCGGCACACCCCTCGCACGCGTCGCGGCCTCGCAGGGCGCCCCACCGAAGGCCCCCCCGCATGTCCGAGCCCGCGGGGCGGCGCCGTCCCCTGCCGGCACGCTGCGCTCGCACGCTGCGCCGTTTGATGACTGGGGAGCTCCGCCCGAGCCCCGGGTGCCTTGGGCCGTGCGTCGCCACCGCCCACGTGTCGGGGCACTTGCGGGCGGTTGTTCTTCCTCGAGCCCCAGGCTCCGCCCGAACAGGTGGGCCGCCCATAGAAAGGAGGGATTGTCGGGGATGCCCCCCAAGGAGGCTATTCGGACGCACCCTTGTCGCGGATGACCCCCCCCCCAAATCGTACATCCCAGGGTTGGGCCCCACATGGTGACCGTCTTTTATACATTGTTTTGCCGATCGGCGCGAGCCCTGGCCCCCTCCTCCACCCCTCCCCTCCCCATGGAGTAGATCTTGGCTGTTTTTGGCGGCCGTTTCGAGCAGGTGGGAACCCTCCCCCACAGGACGCGCTGTTGCAAGCAGTCGCGCTAAGCAGAGGTCCAGAGCCAGACCCCCCCCTCTCCCCCCTTCCGCCCAATGTCGAAACGCCGAATAAGAAAACGCTCACACGTCTGGTCGAAAACCTTCCAAAGCCTGGGATAGGGGTCGAGGGGTCGACATGTACCCCTTGTTGCCTCACACGCCTCGCGGCCTCCATCCACACCGTCCAATGGTCAATCAGTGACGAAGCGTCCTGGCTCGCCTATAGCCCTACCAAACAATGTTCTAAGAACCGTTTGTGATTTCCACGAAATGTTCTTAGAACCTGTCTGGCGGGGACTGTCTTGGTTTAACACATCGGGTTTTTGTTCTAAGAACATTGCTTTTGTTCTTAGAACATTTGTGGGTTCTAAGAACATTTCGTGGCAGGACTACAGGAATGCCGGGACGGGCGGTCCCTGCTCAAAATGGTCGCCCACGGCGAGCTCTCTCTCTCCGAGGTGGGCCTGACCCCCCATCACGAGCTACGCTCGCAGCTGCTAGGCGACTCTTCGACAGGGAGGACGGGGCCGCACGCGCCACAGCACGCGGATGCCTCCATCACCTCTGTCACTCGATCATTGAAGTAGGAGTAGGAGGAGGGGGAGGAGGACAAGCTAGGTGCGCTCGCGTCATATCTGACATCCTACCCTTCCCTCCCATCCCTTACCATGGCGCAGATCCCCTCTCTACTCGCACAGTCGGATGTCGAGCAGGGCAATGATCCCGAAAGGGTACGCGATGCATTGTAGAGCACGGCGTGGCATGGCGTAGAAGACCACCGCGAAGCGTAGTATCAACCTAGCATTGCATTGCATGCCGTGGCATGGCACGGGAAATGACGCCAGCGCTGCAGCGGGAGCACGAGTCGAAACGAGCGGAAGCGCGGAAATGAGGGGGAGCACGATTCGGAACGAGCGGAAGCACGCCGGAATCGGCCCGGGAGGCTTCCCGGGCGACAGAAGCAGAAATTCAGCATTTTCAGAAGAAAATTGTGTATTGGAATGGCCTTTTTTCGGCGCCGCTTCGGAACTCGATTTTCTGGCGCCGGCCGGAACCGGCTCCGGACCCGGCCCGGGCGCCGGCCCGGGCGCCGGCTCGGGCCCGGCTCGGGCGTGCAGCCCGGGCGCCAGTTCGGGCGCCGGCCCGGGCGTCGGAATCGGCCCGGGAGGCCTCCCGGGCGACAGAAGCAGAAATTCAGCATTTTCAGAAGAAAATTGCGCATTAGAATAGCATTTTTTCGGCGCCGTCCAGGAATTCGATTGCCGGCCCGGGCGCCGGCTCGGGCGTGCAGCCCGGGCGCCGGCGGAAATGATGCCAGCGCGCAGCGGGAGCACGATTCGGAACGAACGGGGCCCGAAAATGAGGCCGGCGCCTCAGCGAGAGCAGCATGTTGGAACAAATGCAGGCGAAAACCCAACTCCGGGGAAACCTGCGTGTAAAAAAACAGTACGCGGGGGGGGTCGAATATTCCCAAGCCGTCATCAGGAGAAGAGGGAGAGTAGTTAGTATTCATATTGAGTAATTGTGGAGGAGGAGGAGGAGGAGGAGGAGGAGGAGGAGGAGGAGGAGGAGGAGGAGGAGAGGAGGAGGAGGAGGAGGAGGGGGGGGAGGGGGAGGAGGAGGAGGAGGAGGAGGAGAAGGCGCCTGAAGTAAAATTAGGATCCGGGAGTCTCGAAACGCCCGCTTTCAGAGCCCCAAATCGTCGAGAACGGGGGATTCTCAAGTGGCGGTCTGGAGGCCGACGCGCGCGACGATTTACCCCCGAGGGGCGCGAGAGTGAGCGAGGGAGAAGGAGGGAATGAGAGATAGGGAGGAGGCGGTGGAGAGAGAGAGAGAGAGAGGTATGCGGAAGAGAGAGAGAGAGAGAGAGAGGAAGGAGAAGCGAAGGAGAAACAGGCGAGAGAGGTAGCCCCTCCCCTCTCTCTCCTCCTCCCCTTATCTCCTCCCCCCCACCCACCTCCACCCCCCACCCACCACCCCCAGAGCAGCACGCGGTGGCCCTTGGGGGGGGGGAAACAAAAACAAAAAAAAAAAAAAAAAAATCGGCGAAGGGGGGGTCAGCCCGATTTTTTCCCAACCATCCTGTGGTGTTGGGTCCTCGTTTTGAAGAGACGTCGCCCCGCGTTCCTTCCTTCCTTCCCGCTGCCCCCTCCCTCCTCCCATCTTCATCATCATCGTCATCATCCCCATCATCGTCATCGTCATCATCATCTGTCGTCATCATCATTATCACCACCCATGTCGGCACACCCCTCACACGTTTCGTGACCCCATAGGGAGCTCCACCGAAGGTCCCAGTGCGTGTGCCCGCATGCGTCCCGCACACTCATTTCGGCACACCCCTCACACGTTTCGTGGCCCCATTCCACCTCGTTTCGTGGCCCCATAGGGAGCTCCACCGAAGGTCCCAGTGGGTGTGCCCGCATGCGTCCCGCACACCCATTTCGGCACACCCCTCACACGTTTCGTGGCCCCATAGGGAGCTCCACCGAAGGTCCCAGTGGGTGTGCCCGCATGCGTCCCGCACACCCATTTCGGCACACCCTCACAGCCCCATCCACCGAAGGTCCCAGTGTGCATGTCCCGCCCGCATGCGTCCCGCACACCCATTTCGGCACACCCCTCACACGCTTCGTGGCCCCATAGGGAGCTCCACCGAAGGTCCCAGTGGGTGTGCCCGCATGCGTCCCGCACACCCATTTGGCACACCCTTCACACTATTCGTGGCCCCATAGGGAGCTCCACCGAAGGTCCCAGTGGGTGTGCCCGCATGCGTCCCGCACACCCATTTCGGCACACCCCTCACGTTTCGTGGCCCCATAGGGAGCTCCACCGAAGGTCCCATTTGTGGCCCCATAGGGAGCTCCACCTCCCAGTGGGTGTGCCCGCATGCGTCCCCCACACCCTCGGCACATCCCTCACACGTTTTCGTGGCCCCATAGGGAGCTCCACCGAAGGTCCCAGTGGGTGTGCCCGCATGCGTCCCGCACACACATGTCGTCCCACCCCTCACACGTTTCGTGGCCCCATAGGGAGCTCCACCGAAGGTCTCAGTGGGTGTGCCCGCATGCGTCCCGCACACCCATTCCGGCACATCCCTCACACGTTTCGTGGCCCCATAGGGAGCTCCACCGAAGGTCCCCGTGGCGCAGTCCACATGCGTCTCCTTTGCCCAGTACAGCGTTACGTGGCCCCATATGGAGCCCCACCGCAGGTCCCAGCCAGCCAGCTAGCTCTCTTTGCTCCGCGCAGCGGGCGACCCGCGCGCGTCGCTGGGACTCCTCCGGGGCGACCTGCGCGCGTCGCGGGGGCTCCGTGCTGCGTTCCGCCCAGCGCCTCGCTCGCCCGTCGTCGCTCTGCCCAGCGGCAAGAGCCTTGCCCGCTATCAGCCAGCCAGCTAGCTCTCTTCGCTCCGCGCAGTGGACGACCCGCGCGCGTCGCTGGGACCCCTCCGGGGTGACCTGCGCGCGTCGCGGGGGCTCCGCGCTGCGCTGCTCCCGCAGCCTTGGACTTTTGAGTGCGCGGGCAAAGAGGGAGTAAAGGAAGGGGAGGAAGCGGGCGCGATCCTCGCGGGGGGGCGCGCCGACATTGGCGTCGCGGCGCGCGGGCGATGCCGTCGGGGAGTCCCGGGGAAGCTCCTTGCGGCGGCCACGCCCAGCGTCACGAGTATTCAGAGGCAGTCGTTGTCAAACTATTGGCATTCATACACATTTGCACCACGCTTTGTCATATTCGCATTCATGCACGTAGACTCGCTCGCACGCAGATCATTCACAGTCAGACGCACGCGCGCAGATTCACCCGCGCTCAGTCTCCCTACGTACTCAGATCAATCGTTTTCGTTCACTTTGTGTACCACGCCACTCATGTCGGCACGCCCCTAGCACGGTTCGTTGCCTCATAGGGATCGCCACCGAAAAAATGAATCACTATTGCGGTACTCGCACCTGCATATGGTTGGGTCCCTCGTCAGGCTAATTTTTTTTCCCAACCATCCTGTGGTGTTGGGTCCTCGTTTTGAAGAGACGTCGCCCCGCGTTCCTTCCTTCCTTCCCGCTGCCCCCTCCCTCCTCCCATCTTCATCATCATCGTCATCATCCCCATCATCGTCATCGTCATCATCATCTGTCGTCATCATCATTATCACCACCCATGTCGGCACACCCCTCACACGTTTCGTGGCCCCATAGGGAGCTCCACCGAAGGTCCCAGTGGGTGTGCCCGCATGCGTCCCGCACACCCATTTCGGCACACCCTCACACGTTTCGTGGCCCCATAGGGAGCTCCACCGAAGGTCCCAGTGGGTGTGCCCGCATGCGTCCCGCACACCCATTTCGGCACACCCCTCACACGTTTCGTGGCCCCATAGGGAGCTCCACCGAAGGTCCCAGTGGGTGTGCCCGCATGCGTCCCGCACACCCATTTCGGCACACCCTCACACGTTTCGTGGCCCCATAGGGAGCTCCACCGAAGGTCCCAGTGGGTGTGCCCGCATGCGTCCCGCACACCCATTTCGGCACACCCCTCACACGTTTCGTGGCCCCCTCCACCGAAGGTCCCAGTGTCATGCGTCCCGTCGGAGGCCCCATAGGGAGCTCCACCGTCCCAATGCGTCCCAGTGGGTCGTGCACCGAAGGTCCCAGTGGGTGTGCCCGCATGCGTCCCGCACACCCATTTCGGCACACCCCTCACACGTTTCGTGGCCCCATAGGGAGCTCCACCGAAGGTCCCAGTGGGTGTGCCCGCATGCGTCCCGCACACCCATTTCGGCACACCCCTCACACGTTTCGTGGCCCCATAGGGAGCTCCACCGAAGGTCCCAGTGGGTGTGCCCGCATGCGTCCCGCACACCCATTTCGGCACACCCCTCACACGTTTCGTGGCCCCATAGGGAGCTCCACCGAAGGTCCCAGTGGGTGTGCCCGCATGCGTCCCGCACACCCATTTCGGCACATCCCTCACACGTTTCGTGGCCCCATAGGGGGCTCCACCGAAGGTCCCAGTGGGTGTGCCCGCATGCGTCCCGCACACACATGTCGTCCCACCCCTCACACGTTTCGTGGCCCCATAGGGAGCTCCACCGAAGGTCTCAGTGGGTGTGCCCGCATGCGTCCCGCACACCCATTCCGGCACATCCCTCACACGTTTCGTGGCCCCATAGGGAGCTCCACCGAAGGTCCCCGTGGCGCAGTCCACATGCGTCTCCTTTGCCCAGTACAGCGTTACGTGGCCCCATATGGAGCCCCACCGCAGGTCCCAGCCAGCCAGCTAGCTCTCTTTGCTCCGCGCAGCGGGCGACCCGCGCGCGTCGCTGGGACTCCTCCGGGGCGACCTGCGCGCGTCGCGGGGGCTCCGTGCTGCGTTCCGCCCAGCGCCTCGCTCGCCCGTCGTCGCTCTGCCCAGCGGCAAGAGCCTTGCCCGCTATCAGCCAGCCAGCTAGCTCTCTTCGCTCCGCGCAGTGGACGACCCGCGCGCGTCGCTGGGACCCCTCCGGGGTGACCTGCGCGCGTCGCGGGGGCTCCGCGCTGCGCTGCTCCCGCAGCCTTGGACTTTTGAGTGCGCGGGCAAAGAGGGAGTAAAGGAAGGGGAGGAAGCGGGCGCGATCCTCGCGGGGGGGCGCGCCGACATTGGCGTCGCGGCGCGCGGGCGATGCCGTCGGGGAGTCCCGGGGAAGCTCCTTGCGGCGGCCACGCCCAGCGTCACGAGTATTCAGAGGCAGTCGTTGTCAAACTATTGGCATTCATACACATTTGCACCACGCTTTGTCATATTCGCATTCATGCACGTAGACTCGCTCGCACGCAGATCATTCACAGTCAGACGCACGCGCGCAGATTCACCCGCGCTCAGTCTCCCTACGTACTCAGATCAATCGTTTTCGTTCACTTTGTGTACCACGCCACTCATGTCGGCACGCCCCTAGCACGGTTCGTTGCCTCATAGGGATCGCCACCGAAAAAATGAATCACTATTGCGGTACTCGCACCTGCATATGGTTGGGTCCCTCGTCAGGCTAATTTTTTTTTTTTTTTTCCTTCTGCCCCCCCACCCCCCAGGGCCACCCCCCACCCCCCCACGAAATTCCCCCCCCCCCCGCTCCTACCCCCCGCCCCCGCCCACCCTCTCCCCCCCCCTTCCGCCCCGCGCGCGGCCTAATCTCTGGCAAGCGAGCGCACGCAAACTCACGCAACCTGCCGGGCCCGAAACAAAAACCCTGGACTGCGGAAGCGACGCACATACGTGTAGCACGGACTCGGTACACAGGAGTACCCGTGTGCAGGAATCGCCACAAGAGGAGGACAAGAAAGGGGAGGTGGAGGGGAGGCGAGGGTCCTTGAATCCTCCATTGCAGGATTTTTGCTCCATCACTGCGGATTCTCCAGGACGGGACAAGAGGAGGACAAGGAAGGGGAGGTGGAGGGGAGACGAGGGTCCTTGAATCCTCCATTGCAGGGTCCTTCTCCAGGACGAGAAAGAAGGCTCATACTTAAATCCTCCATTGCAGGATTTTTGCTTCCATCACCCACAGAAGGATTACTGTGGAAATATAGATTTCAAAAGGTTCGTGGGTGCCCCTTGGCATTGCATTGGCCTTGCGCTGGCGAAGCGCTGGCATAGCACAACATCGCCGTGGAATTGTTGTGGCAATGCATCACTGTCGGGGCCCTTCATAGAAGGATCCCGATTGAATTCTTCAGAAGGCTCCGACAGAAATCCTCAATAGCAGGATTCTTAGCCAAGTCCTCCACAGAAGGATTACTATTGCAAGATAGAAAAAAGGATTCATTGATGCCCCTTGGCATTGCATTGGCCTTGCGCTGACAGAGCGCTGGCAAAACACGGGCATTGCCTTGGAATCGGCTTGGCACTGCATGTCTCTTGAAACCCTTCATAGAAGGAAGCATTTTGAAGTTCTCCGCAGAAGGACCCTTACTGAGACCCTCTATAATATGTCAATCATCCACAGAAGGGGTTCGACTGGAATCTAGAAGGACAAAGATTCATTGGTGGCCTGTGGCATTGCATTGGCCATGCGCCGGCAAGGCGCTGGCACAGCACAAACATTGCCTAGGAATCGACTTGGCACTGCATCCCTCTCGAAGCACATCACCCAAGGATCCCTATTCAACCCCACCGCAGAAGGGTCCAACCGAACTCCTCCATAGCAGGATTTCTGGTTCAGCCCCCCACAGAAGGATTACGATTGCAATATTTTGACAAAAACATTGGTGTCCCTGGGCATTGCATTGCCCTTGCGCTGACAGAGCGCTGGCATAGCACAGGACTTTCCTTGGAACCGTTTTGGCACTGCATTCATACAAGGATTCCTGATGAATTCGCTTACAGAAAGACTCCGACTGAAACCTATATAGCAGGATCCCTAGTCCAATCATCCACATAGGGTTTCGATTCAAATATAAAAATAAAACTGTTCATTGGTGCCCCTTGGCATTGCATTGGCCTTGCGCTGGCAAAGCGCTGGCACAGCACCAGCATTGCCTAGGAATTGCGATAGCATGCATTCCCCTTCGAAACCCTGCATAGAAAGAATATCATTACATTCACCCACCAAAGGTCCATACTGAAACCCCAGAAGCAGGATTTCTAGATCAAGCATCCACAGAAGGAGTTCTGTTGAAATATGGAACAAAGATTCACTGGTGCCCCTTGGCATTGCACGGCCTTGCGCTGGCAAAGCGCTGGCGCAGTACTTGCGTTCATTAGCATCGCATTCCTATTGAAACCCTCCACAAACAAAGATTTTGATTGAAAGCCCTCCCCTTGACGATTCCAAATGAAAGCCTCCACGGGAAGGTAGCATAGCATTGGTCCCCTTGGCGTTGCGATGGGCCTTGCGCTGGCAAAGCGCTGGCACAGCACTGCCAGCGCCTTGGCGTTGTCTGGGCGTTGCGCTCATATGGACACTACACCAGAACATCCGCACCGAAACCCTCCACAAAAGGATATTTCTTGAAATCCTCCACAAAAGGATCCCTTTGAAATTCTACTCAAGAAGGGTTCTCGCTGAAGCCCTCCACAGAAGGACTCCTACGAAATCCTCCGCGCGAGGATTCTTCTGGAAACGTCCGCAGAACGATTCCGATTGGAATCCTCCGCAGAAGGGTTCCTATTGAAGTCCTTCACATAAGGATTTCCATTGAAATCCATGAAAGGATTTCCATTGACATCCTATACAGAAGGATTCCGATTGAAATCCAAAACAAGAAGGGTTGCTATTGAAACCCTCGACATAATGATTCCCATTGAAACCCTCTGCGTAAGGACTCCAATTCAAACCGTCCACAGAAGGATTCCTGTTGAAGTCAACAAGAGAAACGACTTATTGCTTTCGCATTGAACTGGCATTGAATCCGAATTGGCATTGCACTGGCCATGTGCTGGCATTGTGCTTCCATGCGGTGGCACGGACCTAGCATAGAATTGACATAGCATTGGTGTTCCTTGGCATTGCGGTGGCCTTGCGCAGGCAAAGCGCCGGCATGGCACTGGCATTGCGTTGACATTGAATTGGCATTGCATTCCAGTTGAATCCTCCACAGAAGGACTCCTACTGAAACCCTCCACAGAAGGATTCCTGTTGAAACCCTCCACAGGAGACCTTCTCTGGGGCAGTCTGGCACCATGTGTGAATGCTGGGGGTGGAGAGGGGGGGGGGGGGGAACACTGCTGATTTCCCCCACCCCACCCCACCCCACCCCGCCCATCAATTCCCCCACATGCGCCACCACAGGCGGCGTGGACGGTTCCTCCCTCTACCTCTCCCTCTCCCTCCCTCCCCCCACTCCTGTGGCTCGAATATCTACCAGTCCGCCCCACAGAACTGTGCACGGCGTCGAGGCGAAAATGCCGTTTTTGAAACAGTGGGCGCGGCGCCGAGGCGAGAGTGTGATTCCAGAAACTTGGGGCTCCCAGAATATCTTGACAAAAACATGGGTGTCCCTGGGCATTGCATTGCCCTTGCGCTGACAGAGCGCTGGCATAGCACAGGACTTTCCTTGGAACCGTTTTGGCACTGCATTTCTATTGAAGCCCTTCATACAAGGAATCCTGATGAATTCGCTTACAGAAAGACTCCGACTGAAACCTATATAGCAGGATCCCTAGTCCAATCATCCACATAAGGGTTTCGATGCAAATATAAAGATAGAACGGTTCATTGGTGCCCATTGGCATTGCATTGGCCTTGCGCTGGCAAAGCGCTGGCACAGCACCAGCATTGCCTAGGAATTGCGGTAGCATGCATTCCCCTCGAAACCCTGCATAGAAAGAATATCATTAAATTCACCCACCAAAGGTCCATACTGAAACCCCAGAAGCAGGATTACTAGATCAATCATCCACAGAAGGAGTTCTGTTGAAATATGGAACAAAGATTCACTGGTGCCCCTTGGCATTGCACGGCCTTGCGCTGGCAAAGCGCTGGCGCAGTACTTGCGTTCATTAGCATCGCATTCCTATTGAAACCCTCCACAAACAAAGATTTTGATTGAAAACCCCCCCCTTTATGATTCCAAATGAAAGCCTCCACGGGAAGGTAGCCTAGCATTGGTCCCCTTGGCGTTGCGATGGGCCTTGCGCTGGCAAAGCGCTGGCACAGCACTGCCAGCGCCTTGGCGTTGTCTGGGCGTTGCGCTCATATGGACACTACACCAGAACATCCGCACCGAAACCCTCCACAAAAGGATATTTCTTGAAATCCTCCACAAAAGGATCCCTGTTGAAATTCTACTCAAGAAGGGTTCTCGCTGAAGCCCTCCACAGAAGGACTCCTACGAAATCCTCCGCGCGAGGATTCTTCTGGAAACGTCCGCAGAACGATTCCGATTGGAATCCTCCGCAGAAGGGTTCCTATTGAAATCCTTCACATTAGGATTTCCATTGAAATCCATGAAAGGATTTCCATTGACATCCTATATAGAAGGATTCCGATTGAAATCCAAAACAAGAAGGGTTGCTATTGAAACCCTCGACATAATGATTCCCATTGAAACCCTCTGCGTAAGGACTCCAATTCAAACCGTCCACAGAAGGATTCCTGTTGAAGTCAACCAGAGAAACGACTTATCGCTTTCGCATTGAACTGGCATTGAATCCGAATTGGCATTGCACTGGCCATGTGCTGGCATTGTGCTTGCATGCGGTGGCACGGACCTAGCATAGAATTGACATATCATTGGTGTTCCTTGGGCATTGCATTCCAGTTGAATCCTCCACAGAAGGACTCCTACTGACACCCTCCACAGAAGGATTCCTGTTGAAACCCTCCACAGGAGACCTTCTCTGGGGCAGTCTGGCACCATGTGTGAATGCTGGGGGTGGAGAGGGGGGGGGGGGGAACACTGCTGATTTCCCCCACCCCACCCCACCCCACCCCGCCCATCAATTCCCCCACATGCGCCACCACAGGCGGCGTGGACGGTTCCTCCCTCTACCTCTCCCTCTCCCTCCCTCCCCCCACCCCTGGGGCTCGAATATCTACCAGTCCGCCCCACAGAACTGTGCACGGCGTCGAGGCGAAAATGCCGTTTTTGAAACAGTGGGCGCGGCGCCGAGGCGAGAGTGTGATTCCAGAAACTTGGGGCTCCCAGACCGCCACTTGAGAATCCTCCGCTCTCAAATCGTCAGGGGTAGACCGGGTCATGGCTAACTCGGGTTCCGGACCCGAGGCACCACGGGCCCGAGTTAATCCGGATAGCTCGGGCGTCCAGAGCCCCGAATCGTCAGGGGTAGCTCGGGTCCAGGGCTAGCTCGGGTTCGTTTTTCGGGACTCCGGACCCGAGCTGCCCCGGGCCCGAGTTACGCCGGATAACTCGGGCGTCCAGAGCCCCGAATCGTCAGGGGCAGCTCGGGTCCAGGGCTAGCTCGGGTCCGTCTTTCTGGAATCCGAGCCAGAGCTACCCCGGGCCCGAGTTACACCGGATAACTCGGGCGCCCAAGTGCAAGAACGGATCGTCGGGCGCCCACGCAGGGTCCAGTGTTTTGCCGCACCCTGCGCTCTGGCACCTTATTTGACAGGGACGGCGAGCCTGTGCACACTCCTAACGTCGCAGCGCGGCAGGAGGTGATTCGCACGCGCGCTCTGGTTGGCCAGGGGCGGGCGACACACTTACTTGTCCTCGGGGCTGAAGAGGCGGGAGCCAGTGCAAGCAGGGGTCTTCAGAGCGCCGGATCCTGGCAGGATCCCGCAGGGCCCGGGCTGCAGTGACCTGGGCTTGGGCGCAGGATCCCGCTGGACCCTGCAGGATCCTGCAAGGCCTGACTGACCTGGGTCTGGATAGTCGAGCAGTGGCGAAGCGTCCTGGCTCGCTCATAACCCTACTAAGCAATGTTCTGGAAGTTGTTGTGGTTTCCACGAAATGTTCTTAGAACCTTTCTGGCGGAGTCTGTCTTGTTTTGTCACGGCGGGCTGATGTTCTAAGGACATCGGTTTCGTTCTCGGAGCATTTTTGGGTTCTGAGAACCTTTCGTGGTAGAACTATAGGAATGCCAGGACGTCCGGTCCCTGCTCAAGATAGGACCCGGGGCAGCAGATCCCCGATGCCCCGCCGCGAGCGCGGTGGAGCAGGCGAGAAAGGCGGCCGCGGGAAGCGGGCGAGAAGGCACGTGGGGGGCCTGCGCGCGGGGGCCGCATGATGACATGATGGCCACCCCGCCGTCGGGGGCCCGAGAGCGCCCCCCCCCCCCCCGGCGGTAAACCGTCAACCAGGTTACCGCCGGGGATTTCGCAGAGCTTCTTACACACATAAAAGTGTTGTCAATGGGGACAGTGAGCTCCCTGGAATGCCAGCTTGAAAACCAGAGGGAATCATGTTTTGGGGTTGCGCAAATATGCGGAGTATTATATCAGCTAGCCCCCGGGCCGGGAGAAAGGAACCGGCCACGCGCAGAAAGAGGGGGAGGGGGAGGGGTGAAGGCGTCTCAGAAGCGCCCCTGCTCCGTAGGAGGCGCGGGCCTCCTCTGGAGATGCAGGCCCCGCGCCTTCGAAGGAGCGGCCTCCTTCTGAGAAGCCTTCCCCCCTCCCCCCCGATCCCCCCCCTCTTGTGCGCGCCGCCAACGAACGGAAACCAGCGCCGCAGTGTCGACAACATGATCATGTCGCTGGAGCTTTGGGGCTCCGAGTTCCGAAATTCCTGCTCCCAGCCACCGGCTAACAAAGGTCACGAGTCCTAAAACAACTTCCCAGGAGAAAAGGATGCTTTATTGAAGCGAGAAGCGGGTTGATTAGAATGTGCCGCCTAATCAAGACAAGACAAAACACCGTTTAGCAAACGCAAAAACATATTTACTAAATTCAAGAACGGATGGTTTGAATCCGGGGCCGTTTTTCGTGAATCCCAGATCCGATCATTTCCCTGACCTGAGTGGCTCGATCACCCAGGGGCAGTTTTGCGAGCCGTCTGTCCGCTCTGATGGCCCCAGGGGCCCCGCAGCGGCCCGGCACAGGGCCGCTCTTCCTCCTCCTCCTCCTCCTCCTCCTCCTCCTCCTCCTCTTCCTCCTCCTCCGATCCTCCTCCTCCTCCTCCTCCTCCTCCTCCTCTTCCTCCTCCTCCTCCTCCTCCTCCTCGAGGAAGGCCAGGCGCGCCGCGCCTCGAGCAGGGCCTGGCCGTCGGCGGCCTGGGGCCTCGGGTCCGTGCCCGCGGCCGCCGCGGAGGGGGGCCGCCTCGCCCGCGAGGCGCCCGGCGGCGGCGGCTGCTCGCTGCTGCTGCTCCCCCCGCGCTCCGCGTCCGCGGAGGCCCTGCGGGGTGTCCGGTTGACCCCAAAAGTTATGATGCTCCAACGTACTTCAGCCTTGATCAGCAGGACGAATTTCGAGCGTCCAAAACAGTAGCGAAACTCAAGGGTTTTCGCGTGTCGGGCCCTGGGAGACACTGGCCCGACACTGTTTCGACACTCGTTTGACACTCGTTTGACACTTTTCCGGGTGCTCGAAATTATTTCTGGGATGCGGTGCTTAAGTAGGATGGGGACAACATAACCCAAAAGGTTAAGTCGGGCCTGTCCCTCTACAGGAGGAAAAGTCAAACATAGTCAACAGATAGTCTGGGCACGATTGTTTGACCATTCTTGAGTATCTTCGGGCATTGTTTGACTATTTTTTAATTTTTCGTCCAAAATCGTCCTGTCTGGGGACAGGCCCGATTTAACCCAAAGGGGGTCCAGCGGAAAGGGGGTGGTGCAATGGATTGGCGGCCATTGTATTGCAAAGACGTTGCGCGCGAGAGCTGCATCGCATATCGTATTGCAACTGTAACGCACTGCGCGCGAAGATCCACCAAAATACACTTGCGCCCCGGAATGTGTATCGCACGCCCCAAATCCAGTGCAACCCCACACATCCATTGCACCAAATGTGTTGCACCACGCCCTTGTCGCTGGACCCCCTTGTGGGTCAACCCGAGGGTATAGCAGCCCGCCCGCGCGCGCGCATATCCTCACAGGCCCGTTTTCTCGAAGAAGAAAGCACGGCATGAGCAGATTTGTTTGGCGCTCCGCGCGGATGCCTCGGCTCCGCGCCGGGGCCCCCATGGCGGCGCTTCTGGCGCCGCCCCTGGCGCGCTCCGCGCCCCAGGGAGGGGACCCCAGCGCAGATCCAAGAAATCCGCACGGAGCGCCACAAGTTTATTTCTATATGCAGTTTGTTCGTCTTCTACTCTCGCGAGCCCCTCGGGCCCTCGGAGGCCGCTCGGGAGGGGGCCCAGCGGAGGCTCCTTCCAGGGGGGGAGTCCTCGGCGGTGCTCCCTGTTCCTTGGAGGGCCCCTCGCCTCTCGGGAAGCCGGCCCGCAGCTGCGACGCGCCGAGGGCGCTCCGGGGGAGGGGGGGGGGGCCGCAGCGCCCCGGACGGTCGCGAGGCAGGGGCCCCCCCCCCGGTGATGGCCCGCAGCAGTTCGAGGCCTGTCTCCGAGGGCGACGGCACGACGGGCGAGACGGTGCGCTCTGGATCTGCCAAGGCTCAAGTCGGGCCTGCCCCTCTGCAGGAGGAGTATTCACAAATAGTTGAGAAATCGTCTGGGCACGATTTTTCTACGATGTTTGAACATCGTTGGCGCATGTTTCAACACTATTCTGGCTTTTCGTCCAAGGGAGCCTGTAGGGAGACATGCCGGACCTAAGCCAAGGCGTCGGAAGGCTGGGATCCCAGACCCCCCACGTCGTGGGTTTTTCGCAGCGTCGGCCCCCGGAGGTCTGGACCCCCTCCCCGGGACCGGTTCTGCATCCCTCGAGTCGCTTCTTGAAGGCCCCGAGGCCCGGCAAGGGCCCCGGAGGCCGAAAACAGTGCAACCCCCCCCCGCCGTGCTTTCTTCACAGCGTGAGGGCCACGCGGGGGGGGGGTCTGGGGTTCTGCCGAGGCGCCGGAGGCCTGGGGTCGGGGCCAGCTTGAGGGTCCTTGGCGCGGCGGGTGCCCCCCGCGCGCCGGGTGCGGGCCGCTGGTGTGGCATCGCCCTCCCCGCTCTCTGCGCTCGCGCCTGTGGCCTGGAGCACTGCCTGGCAGGAGCGCGCCTCGGCAGCTGCCTGCCAGGGGAGGATGGCCCAGACCCCCATCGCGTCGCGAACAAATCGCGAGGGAAGGCTTTTCGCAACTTTCGGCTTCCAGGGGCCCTTGCCGGGCCCCGGGACCGTCAAGAAACGACTCAGGATGAGAAGCCAGTCCCGAGAAAGGGGTCCAGACGCCTGTCACGTCACGAAGGTAGCATCACGTCGGGTGTCTATGGGGAGGTGCTGATACCGCTACCCTTGCCTCGGTTTTGCCTCGTGGGGCGCTCCTCTGCCTGCTTCACAGTCGTGAGGCGCTCCGCCTTCCATCCCTCGTTCCGCCAGCACCGAAGAGCTACCAACCGCGCGCTCTTCTGCCCACACGCCCTCCCCGATGCTTGGCTCTGTGGTGGTGGTGGGGCCTCCTGGGTGTCGGGCCGGACGAAAGGGGGGGATTGGGAAAGGGGGGGGGGTACGAAATTTGCTGCAGGCAGCTGGTTTCGGCCTCGCCGAGGGGCCCCTTCCTCGATGCATCGCCTCCGGCGCTGGGAGGCGCCGGGAAAATCAGCTACGTGAGCTTATTCTCACCCCCCCCCTTTGCTATCCCCCCGTTCGCCATACCCGAGGGCGGCCTTCGCCGCCACCGCCGGCTTCGCCTCGCGATCCTGGGCGGAAGGCGCCCGTGGGAGATGTCCGGGGAACAGCGGCACCGGTACCTCTTGCTATCTCCCCCGTGGGGTTAGGTCGGGCGTGTCCCCCTACAGGGGGATGTTCGACGAAAAACAAAAAGTACACCAAAAATACCCCCAAGAGGTCAAAACATACCCCAAAAATTATCCCCTGACGATTTTTGGGTTATTTTTGTTGTTATTTTTTTGGTTTTTTTTCCGTCGAAAATCCCCCTGTAGGGGGAGACGCCCGACCTAACCGTGGGGGGGCCGGGCAGCCGCGCTCGGCCACTAAGGGCTCGTTGAGACGAAGCCAGGGCGAGGACAACATCGGCCGAGGATGCATCGAGAAACTCTGAGATCCGGCGGCTCTGGAGGATGTGTCGGGCCCCGCGGCCCGCTCAGAGCCCGAGCATTCCAGAACGCTCTGAGAGCGTTGCGGAAAGCCCTGGAGCGGATTCACCCCCATCCTGGCCCCGTCCTCTTCGTTGCACGTGGCCGATTCCGCGAGAGCAGCCCCGCCCCGACCGCAGAAAGATGGGAAGGACACGGGCGCCGCTTCCCTTGCGTGCACGACGAACTCTCTTGAGCCGGGCCGTACGGGGCCACGAGACGCGTGAGAGGTGTGCCGAAATGGACGGGGGGAGACGTATTTGATCACAGCCAGTGGGGCCTTGGGGGGAGCTCCCCGTGGCCGTACTGGGTGGCGCGGGGCGCATGTGATGGCCTTCAGTGGAGCTCCCAAAGGGGCTACGAGAATCCGTGCTGGGTGGCGCGACCCGCTTCGACCCCTTTCCCTCCTCCCTCTCTCGCTATGTGCCGGTTCGTGTGCTGCTTCGCCCGCGCCGTCTGATGTCGGGTATAGCCAGGACCCCAGGTAACGGGACCCGGTGAGTAGTAGGGCCCCGGAGCCCCTGAATTTGCCAGACTCACTAAACCAGGTCTGCCGTAGTTGGTGCTTTTTTCGGGTGAAGTAGTTCCGGTCAGTGGAACGGGGCGGCGGGGGCGTCCCCCAGAACACATCACTAAACCAGGTCCCTTTAAACCCAGTTCTGCCAACGCCCGACACTCGGTGCTCCCATGAGGCCATACGGCCTCTCGCGCCCTGCCCATGGAAGGGAAAGGGCACATCCGCTCGCTCGCTAGCTTCCCCTCTCAACTTACTGGAATTCTACTTCCGTCCTCCGATGCCTTTCCTACGACAAGCCCTGAACGAATCACAAGCTCACACGATGGGGACTCTCTCGGCGGCGTCAGCCTGGGCGGTTCAGCCCGCACCACTCATGATTGCCAGGCCCAGCAGCGTCTTCGGCCAAACGTTGCAGTGCACGCTGGAGCCCCTCCGCAGACGTGGCACGCACCGCCGCGTCAGGACCAGGCCTGGCCGTCCCTTCCTCTCCCCCCCTCCTGCGCTCATTTCTGAACTGTAGGGGCGAGGGTATTCCGCCACCAGCCTTGATCAATTTGGCAGGACCCTGGAGCGTGGCCTACCATCGGAGAGAACCGTCGTACGGAGCACCAGCTCTTGCCTCGTCGTCTCGGCCTTCCCTGCTCGTGCCTCTGGTGTCCAGGGGCCGTGGGCTCTTCCACTGGGCGAGGCTACAGGCTGCGGCTTTCACACAGGCGTCTCGCTTGCACAAGTATGCTGGGCGCGTTTTCCACCGCCACCACCATAAATTGGAGGGGGGGGTCCTCCTCCTCCTCCTCCTCCTCCTCCTCCTCCTCCTCGTCCTCCTCGTCCTCCTCGTCCTCCTCCTCCTCCTCCTCCTCCTCCTCCTCCTCCTCCTCCTCCTTCCCCTTCACCCCATCCAACTTATGGTGGTGGTGGTGGAAAACACGCTCATCAAAGTACCCTCAGCTCTGGACGTCGTGAGAGAATCGCGACTGGCGTCTTGACCCCGTGTCGAGCCCCAGAGACCCTCACGGCTCGATCTTGCGGGAGAAGCTCCTCGCAAACACATGGAGCCGAGAGCTCAGCGTTCCCGGTGCGATTCTCTCGCTTGGCTAAACGGTGGCGGCATTGGATAAGGAACGTCTTCCTGGGGCCCAGACCTTGGCGCATTCCTGTTCTTTCAAGGCGAGGTGGGTGTCCGACGCTTCGCCGCCCATCGGTCGCGAGACCCTGGGTTCCTAATCGAAGGCATCCTCATCCAGGAGCGCCCAAGAGCGCCCCAAGAAGACCCCCAGAGACCCCCAAGAGCGCTCTAGGAGCCACCCAGACAGCTCACAAGAACCCCAAGACGGCCCAAGAAGGGCCAAGAAGGCCCCAAGAGACTCCCGGGAGCGTCCCAGGAGGCCCCCAGCGCCGAGACGGCCTAAGAAAGCTCCCACAGAACCCCACGACGCGCCCAGACAGCCCAAGAAGACCCCAGAAGCCCATAAGAGGACCCAAGGGGCCCCCAAGAAGCCCCCAACATGCCCCAAGAGAACCCCGCGCGGCGCCAGGAGCAACGTCTTTCTCCAATTGCCTCGTACTGTCCTCTGTCGTCGTCGTCGTCGTCGTCGTCGTCGTCGTCGTCGTCGCCCTCCGCATTCCTCCTCGTACTCGCCCTCGTTCTCTTCGTCATCGTCCTTGTGCTTCTCTTCCTCCTCGTTGTCCTCATGCTCCTCCGCGCTATCCTCACGTTCGCCACGTCGTCCTCGTCATCGACTCCTCGTTGTCCTCGCCTTCCTTTTCTTCTTCGCCTAATACGCCCAATAGACTAAAGCGGCGCTTCCCGTTCTTGTCCGATCAGGTTTTTGAAAAATGGCCGTTTCTCACGAGACATCCTCCAAAATCGGCCCAAGAGGGGACTCCGCATCGATGTCGTGTTCCAATCGCTCTTGGAGTGTTTTCCAACGGCCCACGGGAGGCCCAAAAGACGCCCCGGAGAGCCCCAGGAGCGCCCAAGAGCGCCCCAAGAAGACCCCAAGAGACCCCCAAGAGCGCTCTAGGAGCCACCCAGACAGCTCACAAGAACCCCAAGACGGCCCAAGAAGGGACAAGAAGGCCCCAAGTGACGCTCGGGAGCGTCCCAGGAGGCCCTCAGCGCCGAGACGGCCTAAGAAAGCTCCCACAGAAGCCCACGACGCGCCCAGACAGCCCAAGAAGACCCCAGAAGCCCATAAGAGGACCCAAGGGGCCCCCAAGAAGCCCCCAACATGCCCCAAGAGAACCCCGCGCGGCGCCAGGAGCAACGTCTTTCTCCAATTGCCTCGTACTGTCCTCTGTCGTCGTCGTCGTCGTCGTCGTCGTCATCATCGCCCTCCGCATTCCTCCTCGTACTCGCCCTCGTTCTCTTCGTCCTCGTCCTTGTGCTTCTCTTCCTCCTCGTTGTCCTCATGCTCCCCCGCGCTATCCTCACGTTCGCCACGTCGTCCTCGTCATCGACCCCTCGTTATCCTCGCCTTCCTTTTCCTTTTCGCCCAATACGCCCATTTGACTACAGCGGCGCTTCCCGTTCTTGTCCGATCAGGTCCCTCGAGCCTCTTCGTGCTGAGCGTCCTTTGTTCTCGCTGCCCCGACCGTGCTTTTTGGTCACGATCCGCTCTCCCGCAAGCGGTGGGGCGCCATCGTCTCCCGTGGTCTCCCGTGATCTCCCGGTGTCCCGTTGCAGCGCTCCGGGTGTCCCTGTCCATGACCCTCTCTCCAATGTTCTACAGAACAAGAAAAAGCAGAAGAAGAAGAAGAAGCAGAACAATAAGAAAATCAGAATCACAAAGTCGAGTCTATGACCCTGTGAAGTTGACCAGGGTCTTCTGCCGCAAGGGTGTGCGTTTGAGGGTCCCGTGGCCTACGCCAGCGCGCCCCGGGCGGCCGATGCAAGCCGCGATCGGACACTCCCGTCTTGAAAGCTGGAGACGTTTGGGCCTCGCAGGCCGCCCCTCCTTCCCTCCCTGCTCCTCCTCCTCCTCCTCCTCCTCCTCCTCCTCCTCCTCCTCCTCCTCCTCCCTGCTCCTGCTCCTGCTCCTCCTCCTCCTCCTCCTCCTCCTCCTCCTCCTCCTCCTCCTCCTCCCTGCTCCTCCTCCTCCTCCTCCTCATCGACTTACACTGGGGGTGTCTAAACGGCGCCTTGGCTCCTCCTCTCCCTCGCTCCTACTTCTTGGGCCTGCGAGTGTCCTGTGCATGTCCGTGACGGCGGCCCTTGGCCACAGAGTTGCCAAGGGTCCATCGAGTTCCAGCGGCCGGCTCATTCAGATGATCTGTTGGGGGGGGGGGCGTCTGCGTTCAAAGACCCAGACCCCCGGTGTTATGATTTCCCACAACGTCGGCCCTCCCAGAGGTCTGGACCCCTTCCCCAGGACCGGTTTTGCATCCCGAGTCGTTCTCTGACGGTCCCGAGGCCCAGGAAGGACCCCTGGAGGTCGAAAACACTGAAAAACTTCCCGTCGTGATTTCTGTCACAGTGCGAGGGGGTCTCGGGCTTAGTGGGCCCCAGAAATGGCAGGGTCGTTTTTTCACCGTTTCCGAAAAAGTGTCCTTGAAAATGGAAACGGCAAAAAACGGCGACCGGAAACGGCAACAAAAACGGCTCCAGGATTGGAACCGGAGCGGGACCCCGTAAAACAACGGCGACGGAACCGGCAAAAAAACGGCGCTGGAGCCGGCAAAACAACGGCAACCCGGAACCGGTAATCAAACGGCCCTGCCGTTTCCAGGGCCCACTAAGGTCCAGACCCCTTCCCGAAGACTGGCTTTGCATCCTGAGTCGTTCTCTGACGGTCCCGAGGCCCAGGAAGGACCCCTGGAGGTCGAAAGCGCCGCACAACCTCCCGTCGTGCCCTGCCGTTTCCAGGTCTGGGGAGCCAGCGAGCCCTCCGCAGCGTGCACCCGCCGCAAGAGCTCGTCGGGGCCGTCGCGCCGCCCGCGCGCGAGGCCGACCCGGCGCCCCTGCTGCTGCCGCCGCAGGCGCGCTGCCTCGAGGCGCCGGCGGAGGGCCACCAGACCCCAACCGCACGCCACGGGGAGTCGAGGAGGAGGAGGGGGAGGAGGGAGGAGGAGGAGGGGGAGGAGGGAGGAGGAGGGGAGGAGGAGGAGGAGGAGGAGGAGGAGGAGGAGGAGGAGGAGGAGGAGGAGGAGGAGGAGGAGGAGGAGGTCGAGGATCGAAGCTGCCTGGGGTGCGTTTTCCGCCTGTCTTGGCCTCCGCGGGCGCTCGCGTGGCCACGGCTGGGTTCCCCTCGGGGCTCTGGTTGGGTGCACCCCGTGGGAGGGGCAGACGGCTCTAGGCTCACTGCTCGGAGGTGGCTAGACCTCCTACCCTGACACGTCGATTGAGGAATTGGCCGTTTTCGGATCGCGAGAGGGCGTCGCGGCCGTCATTTTTGCGGGTCCAGATCCGTCGGTTTTGGTCCCAGGCCGTTATCACTAAGGGGAGGTTTACTAAAGGGAGATTTGTCCACCGCCGAACTGCTCCCAGACTTCCGTCGGGGGTGTCCCTCTACAGGAGGAAGAGTCAAGAATACGCAAACATAACTCGTGCGGGGGCGATTGTTCCACGATGTTCGGACTCTTTTTGGGGTATGTTTCAAACATGTTTTCTTGTACCAAAGCAAAAAGGCCAGCAGGGGGACATGCCCGACGGAATCCCAGATGTCCAGCGCGTCGTGGAGACAAGCAGAATGCAGTTAGTGTTCCGATCTCGGCTTCCTGGGGCCCTCGGCGGGCCCCAGGGCCATCCCAAAAACCGGTTCGGGGATGAAAAAGGGCGCTGGGGAATTGGTCGATTTTGCTGCCGCTTGCGAACCCTATCGGGTCTGCGGACTCAAACGACGCTGGGGAACCGATGCACTCATAGGGTATACCAATCAGAGTGAGGGTGCTGAACCGAATGGGTCGTTCATTGTCCCTGGGTGCGTGGCTGCAGGCGATGCGGATTTTTGTTGTTGTTTGTTGTTTGTTGTTTGTTGTTGTCGTCGACCCACCCGCGACCCACCCGTGATCCACCCGCGACCCACCAGCGACCCACCCCGCGACCCACCCGCGATCCACCCGCGACCCACCCCGCGACCCACCCCGCGACCCACCCGCGACCCACCCCGCGACCCACCCGCGACCCACCCGCGACCCACCCGCGACCCACCCCGCGATTCACCCGCGACCCACCCAAGACCGACCCGCGACCCACCCCGCGACCCACCCAAAATTTTCGGCGCTTGCGGCGGGTTTCCTCTTGAATTCGTTCCAGGTGGAGAACCTGCGACCCACCCGCGACCCACACCGCGTCCGCGACCCACCCGCGACCCACCGCGACCCACCCGCGACCCACCCCGCGACCCACCCAAAATTGTCGGCGCCTGCGGCGGGCTTCTTTTGCATTCGTTCCAGGTGGAGAACCTGCAACCCACCCGCGACCCAAACCGCGTTCGAATCAAAATGTTCGGCGTCTGCGGCGGGCTGTTTTTGAGTTCCTTACAGGTGGAGGTGGAGAGCCAGCGACCCACCCGCGACCCACACTACGTTCACTGAACAAGCCAAACTTCGGCGCCTGCGGCGGGCTTCTTTTGCATTCGTTCCAGGTGGAGAACATGCGACCCACCCGCGACCCAAACCGCGTTCGAATCAAAATGTTCGGCGCCTGCTGCGGGCTGATTTTGAATTCCTTCAAGGTGGAGGTGGAGAGCCAGCGACCCACCAGCTACCCACACTACGTTCACTAAGCAAGCCAAACTTCGGCGCCTGCGGCGGGCTTGTTTTGCATTCGTTCCAGGTGGAGAACCTGCGACCCGCGCGCGACCCAAACCGCGTTCAAATCGAAATGTTCGGCGCCTGCGGCGGGCTGTTTTTGGGTTCCTTCCAGGTGAAGGTGGAGAGCCAGCGACCCACCAGCTACCCACACTACGTTCACTAAGCAAGCCAAAATTTCGGCGCTTGCATTCGTTCTAGGTGGAGAACCTGTGACCCAAACCGCGTTCAGTGTACAAATCAATATGTTCGGCGCCTGCGGCGGGCTGTTTTTGAATTCCTTCCAGGTGGAGGTGGGGAGCCCGCGACCCACCCGCGACCCACACTACGTTCACTTAACGAGCCAAAACTTTGGCGCCTGCAGCGGGTTTCTTTTGCATTCGATCTAGGTGGAGAACCTGCGACCCAAACCGCGTTCAGTGTACAAATCAAAATGTCCGGCGGCTGCGGCGGGCTGTTTTTGAGTTCCTTCCAGGTGGAGGTGAAAAGCCCGCGACCCACCCGCGACCCACACTACGTTCACTGAACAAGCCAAAACTTCGGCGGCTGCGGCGGCCTGTTTTTGCATTCGTGCCGGGTGGCTCACCAGCGATCCACCCCGCGCTGAACTTGTCAGAGCACGCAAATCGGCGCTTGCGGCGGGCTTGCTCGCATTGGTTTGGGAAAGCGCCCTAGTGCCATTCCCCCGATCCGGCCCACGTTGACTCTACAACAGCACGTCGGCGCCTGCGGAGGAACATAAGGAGGAGGAGGAGGGCGCCATCGACAGGGAAGGTGAGGGCCACGAGGTCCGCCGGCTCGACGCCCGCGTCGCCCGCGCCCGCCCCCTCACTCTTATCCGCAGTTGCGGGGTGCTACGGGTATAATTGCAGACGCCCCTCGAACTCTGAACCCTGCATATCAGAAGTCTGACCTGCAGGGACAAGGTTCAAATGAGGTTGGACAGGGGCGCCCGCCTGGAGGACGAGGGGCAGTGTGGAGGATCGAGCTTCGAGGGTCGATATTGTTGGGCGCTTTTAGGCCTCATGGTTTTTGCGCCGTAGCCCCGCACAGGTCTGGGGCGTAGCTGCCTCGATGCGCCCGTTTTGATACGCAACATGCGCCGTGCTCGAAACGTCCGTGTGAATGCGCTGGGTGCTGGCTCAGCGTATCGGCCGACGTCTTGGCGAACGTATCGCGCCATACCCTCGTTTTCAGTCTGCGCGTGGGGCTCCGTATCACTAGGGCACGTGTCGCGTGTTGCGTACCGGGGCAGCTAAGGTCTGGGGGTGGCCCTCACATGGGGGAACGAAACATGACATAAACATACCAACTCGGAGGTCCGCGCGGATTTCTTGGATCCGCGCTGGACCCCCCTCCCTGGCGCGCGGGGCGCGCCAGGGGCGGCGCCGGAGGCGCCGCCAGGGGACCCCAGCGCCGATCTGAGAAGTCATTATGTTTATGCCATTTTTGGTTCCCCCATCGAAGACCAGATGGTCGAGGATCGAGCACGTCGAGGGGCTCGGCGATCGCAGGGGCTCGAGGTTCTCGGGCGTGGTCTGCCTGCCCTAAGCCTCCGAGAGAGGCGCCTCGTCGCCCCTGACTGGGCTCCCCCCGCTTCGGGGCGCTGGTCCGAGCGCTCCTCTCGGGAATGCCTGGCGAGGTCCAGAGGGTCGGTCTTCGAGGGAGTGTCTGGGCCTTCGGCGGCTCGGGAAGGTCGTCTCGTTGCTGGGTCGGCTGTGTGCTGTTCATTACGCAGCTGTATACAGACGTGTGCAAATGTATCTGAACACGTACACATATATACATATGTATATGTATATATATATACACATCTGTCTATGTCGATATATATACACCTATGTATAGTTGTGGATGCATGCATGTGTGTATGTGTGTATTTATGTATGTATGTATGTATGTATGTATGTACGTACGTACGTACGTATGTATGCATGCATGTATGTTTGTATGTATGTATGTATGTATGTATGTTTGTTTGTATGTGTATGTATGTATGTATGTATGTATGTATCTATGTATGTATGTATGTATGTATGTATGCGTGCGTGCGTGCGTGCGTGCGTGCGTGCGTGCGTGCGTGCGTGCGTGCGTGTATGTATGTATGTATGTATGTATGTATGTATGTATGTATGTATGTATGTATGTATGCCGGTCGGTAGGTAGGTAGTTCGGTAGGTAGGCCGGTAGGCAGAATTGTGTTCACTTATGTGTGGATGGTTGTGTGTATGCATGTATGCCCATGTATATGAATGTATGCATACACACACACATATATATATATGTATGTATGTATCCGTAAGGGCTTTGCCCCCTGCCGCCGGCCCCCTCTTTCGGACAATGGGCAATGCAAGAGCGAAATCATGAGCCGCCGTGAAGCAGCCGTGCAGCAGCGTCGGGACTTCACGCGAAGACGATGAGTAATCGGCAAGACAAATTGACATTCTGATGATATTGTTGAGGGTTTACGGCTTCGGATACGTGAGAAGCGCGCAATGTTCGAGGGTTCATGGCTTCGGGCTCGCAGGTATAGCGTAATGTACGCAGGTGTCTGGCTTCAGAGACGCGAGGATTGCATTATCATCATACCTACCGGTGTGATCTCGCACTGCTTTATTTCGACCGTGCGCTCTGCTGGTGGTTCTGCTGGTGCTCGTGCTCGTGGTCCTGCTGGTGGTTGTGCTGGTGGTTGTGCTGGTGGTTGTGCTGGTGGTCGTGCTGGTGGTTGTGCTGGTGGTCGTGCTGGTGGTTGTGCTGCTGGTCGTGCTGGTGGATGTGCTGGTGGTCGTGCTGGTCGCTGGTAGTGGTTGTGCCGGTGATTGTGCTGGTGGTCGTGCTGCTGGTTGTGCTGGTTGTCGTGCTGGTGGTTGGTGGTGCTGGGTGGTCGTGCTGGTGGTCGTGCTGGTGGTCCTGCTGGTGGTCCTGCTGGTGGTCGTGCTGGTGGTCCTGCTGGTGGTTGTGCTAGTGGTTGTGCTGGTGGTTGTGCTGGTGGTCGTGCTGGTGGTTGTGCTGGTGGTCGTGCTTGCGGAGGTGCTGGTGGCCGTGCTGGTGGCTGGTCATGCTGGTGGTCGTGCTGGTGGCTGTGCTGGTGATCGCGCTTGCGGAGGTGCTGGTGGCCGTGCTGGTGGCTGGTCGTGCTGGTGGTCGTGCTGGTGGTTGTGCAGGTCGTCGTGCTGGTGGTTCTGCTGGAGCTTGTTTTTTTATTGCTCGGACCCGTAACGGTAACGAGCGTACGGGGACGGGGGTGCGGACCCCCCCTCCGTCCAGGCAGGCATGCTGGGACGCTCACATGTGTGCTCAGGTTCGAGGTTCGAGGTTCGAACCTCGGCGCAAACTCAACATGGGTCCACGGGGCCCGACTGGGGCTCAGACGCACCAGTTTCCCGAGCCGCGTCCAGCCGCGGCGACGACGAAGGCCCTCGAGGGCCAGGATGCCTCGATCCTCGAGGTTCGAGGTTCGCATCCCTCGGCGCGAACTTTTCAACGGGTTGTGGCCTGGCCCCTCCACCTCCTTTGCCTTGCTTCTGCACTCCCTCCAGTGCTCGTGCCCTCCACCTCCTCTCACCTCCTGGGGGGAGGGGGGAGCGAGGCAGAGGGAGGAGGAGGAGGAGGAGGAGGAGGAGGAGGAGGACGAGGAGGACGAGGAGGGTTGGAACAGGATCGGAGGAGGAGGTGATGGGGGATCGGAGGAGGGGCATGAGGAGGAGGAGGGGGCAGAAGAGGAGGAGGAGGAGGAGGAGGATGGACGATCGGAGGGGGATCGGAGGAGGAGGAGGGGGATCATCTTCCTCTGGTCCCTCCGAGCGTCCTCCTCCGATCATCCTTCTCCGATCCTCCTTTCACCTACCCTCCACTTCCTCTCCTGCATTCCCTCCGGCGGGGGGCTTTTCCCTCCCGTTCTGATGCCAGTCCTCACCCGTGCAGAGCCATTTTGGCTCAAGCCATTCTGGCGTCTAGCTGAAGGCCGCCTGCCAGCACGACGTTTCCCCGAACAGTGCGCGCACCAGGAGTTCCGTTGAAACGCAGCGCCACAAAGTGGCCCCGCCTTTGGCGCAACCTGTGGCGCAACCATCGACGCAACTGATGGCACGCCCTGAGGGCGCAACCTAAGGCGCAACGTAAGGCGCGATTTGTGGGGCGCCCTGGGTGCGCAAGCTATGGCGCAAACTATGGCACGCCCTGGGGGCGCATCCTATGGCGCAGCTTACGGCTCAACCTATGGCGCAGGCAATTGTACGCAAGCACAACGTGTGGTGTAACGCATCGGGCAAGCCATGGCGCAACCAGCCGGTGCACTGTCACAATATCATTATGACTACTACCACTGTCCTCCCTCCATTCTCCCTGTGCTGGTGCAAGGGGCTGGACTGGGCGAGACCTGCACGCGGATGTGGCCGCATGTCCTTCCAGCGCTCGGCCCTCCTACCTCGCGCGGCTGGTCACGCCAGCCCCCCGCATGTGTATCCAGCAAGTGGGCCCCAAGCGCTGCTGAAGCTTTCGGCAACTGGCTGCGGACACGGCGGCGGCGGCGGCGACGGCGACGGCGGCATCGGCGGCGACGACGACGGCGGTGACGGCGGCGGCGGTCACCTTCACCGCCGCCGCCGCCGCTTGCCGCCGTCGGCGTCGTCGCCGTCGCCGCCGCCGTCGTCGTCGTCGTCGTGGTCGCCGTCGCCGCCGCCCGTGTCGCCGCCGCCGCCGCCGTCGCCCCCCCGGTCGCCGTCGCAACTGACGGCGACGACGACGACGCACCCGCGTGCACGCTCCAGCCGTCGACCCATGTCTCAAGGGCCTCGTGCCTGTGCAGGGAGCTCCTGCTTCCTGTATTCCCTAGGCTGCCGCCGCCCCGCGCGCCCCCACGGTGCGTGGTTTATACTCCGCACAAAAAGGCCGTACACAAGCTTTGTGGTGCACACATGCCATGTGGTATACACAGGCGCCACGGTTCACACTCCCATGATGTACACAGCCGCAATGGAGTGCACAGGCGCTGTGGGCTCAACAGGTCCGAGCGCTTTTTGAACCAGAAAAACTAATATCCACAAGCAGCTCACATAATGGAAGGGCCACGGTTGGGCCCCGAGCGATCTTCTGGACTTTCGTTCCGCCGGTACCTTACAGGTGTACACAAGCTTTGTGGTGTACGCTGGCATTCTGGTGCAAACACGGGGCGTTGAAACAGCAGCTGTGGTGCACGCGGGCGCCGTGGTGTGCACCAACAGTGAGATGTACAAGGGCGCTGTGGCGCACCCGCCTGTCATGATGTGCTCAGTCGCCGTGGTGCACACACACACACACCATTTCTGCCGCAGTTGTGGTGTACAAAGGCATCGCGGTGTACAGAGCCTGTGTAGTGTGCACAGGCACGGTCGGCTTCGACGACGACGACAGCGGCGACGACGACGACGACGACGACGAAGCCTACCGTGCCGACAGTTGTGCTGGTAATAAGTACCAGGGCCCGTGCGAGGGCCCCGCCGCGCGTTACCGTTACCGTTGCCCCCAACTTGGGGTCGGACCCTCCCCCCTCGTAGCGGAACGGGCGCTACCCTCCCCCAATTAATAATAATATATATATATATATATATAAAAAAAATCCTGGTGGTCGTGCTGGTGGTTGGTAGTGGTTGTGCTGGTGGTTGTGCTGGTGGTGGTCGTGCTGCTAGTTGTGCTGGTTGTCGTGCTGGTGGTTGGTGGTGCTGGCTGGTCGTGCTGGCGGTCGTGCTGCTGGCCCGGTGCTGTTGGCTGGGCCGGCTGCTCTCCCTTGTGCTGGTGTTTGTGCTGCTTGTCGTGCTGGTGGTCGTGCTGGTGGTCGTGCTGATGGCTGGTCGTTCTGATGGAGGTGCTGGTGGCCGTGCTGGTGGTCGTGGTGGTGGTCGTGCTGGTGGTTGTGCTGGAGGTCGTGCTTGTGGAGGTGCTGGTGGCCGTGCTGGTGGCTGGTCGTGCTCGTGGCCGTGCTGGTGGTTGTGCTGGTCGTCGTGCTGGTGGTTCTGCTGGTGGTCCCCGAGCCCCCCCCGCTCCTTATTCCGACCGTGCGCCCCCCCCCCTCCCCCCGCTCACCCCTGCGCCTCCCCCCTCTTGCCCAAGTCCTCCTCCCACCCTCCCCGCGCCCCCGCGCCCCTTTCCCCCGTGCTTCCCCCGCTCTCCCCGGGCCCCCCTCTCCTTATTCCGACCGTGCGCCCCCTCGCCGCTCCTCCCCTGCGCCCCTCTCTCCTTGCCCTGGTGCTCCCTCCACGCTCCCCGGCCCCCGCACCTTCTCCTCCGTCGTGCTTCCCCCGCCGTCCCCGAGCCCCCCCCCACTCCTTCTTCCGACCGTGCGCCCCCCTCCCCCCCCTGCTCTCCCCTGCGCCTCCCTCGTCTTGCCCCCGTCCTCCTCGCACCCTCCCCGCGCTCCCGCCTTCTCTCCCCCGTGTTTCCTCCGCCGTCTCCGACCCCCCGGCCCCTCCCCTTATTCCAACCGTGCACCTGCCCCCCTTGCTCCTCCCATTCGCCCCGCTCCCTTCGCCCCGTGCTCCCCCCACGCTCCCCGAGCTTCCGCGCCTTCTCCCCCGCGCTCGACCCGCCTTTCCCGAGCCCCCCTCCCCTTATTCCGACCGTGCGCCCCTCCTCTCCCGCTCCTCCCCTGCGCCCCTCTCCCCTTGTACCCGTGCTCCCCCCACGCTCCCCGGGCTCCCGCGCCTGCCCCTCCGTGCTCCCACCGCCCTCCCCGGGCCCCCCTCCCCTTGTTCCGACCGTGCGCCCTCCACACGCTCCTCCCTTACACGCTCCCACCGTCCTCCCCGGGCCCCCCCTCCCTTTATTCCGACCGTGCGCCCTCCCCCCGCTCCTCCCCTGCGCCTCCCTCCTCTTGCCTCTGTGCCCCCGCTTTCCCCGGGCTCCTTTGGCCTGATTCCGACCGTGCGCCCTCCCCCCGCTCCTCCCCTGCGCCCCTCTGCCGTTGCCCGCGTGCTCACCCCATTCTTCCCGGGCCTCCGCGCCTTCTCCCCCGTGTTTCCACCGCCCTCCCCGGGCCCCCCTCCCCTTATTCCGACCGTGCGCCCTCCCCCCTCTCCTCCCCTGCACCCCCCTCCTATTGCCTCCGTGCCCCCCGTCTGCCCCGGCCCCCCTGCCCTCATTCCGACCGTGCGCCCACCCGCCGCTCCTCCCCTGCGCCCCTCTCTCTTTGTCCCCGTGCTCCCTCTCCTCCGTGCTCCCCCCGCCGCCTCCGAGCCCCCCCCCACTCCTTATTCCGACCGTGCGCCCCCCCCTCCTCCCCCCGCTCTCCCCTGCGCCTCTCCACGACGACCACGACGACGACCACGACGACGACGACGACGACGACGACGACGACGACGACGACGACGACGACGACGACTTTGACGACGACGACGACCACCACCACCACCGACGACCGACGACCACGGGGCCCCCGAGCAGCTTCAGGATGCAGAAAACATCGGGACCGCTCCTTCGTTATGGTCCGTCGCCGGCCTGTCGGGGCACTCGCTTGCCCCCCCCCTACCAGACCTTGGCGCCATTGCCATCTGCCGTCTGTCTCGCATCCGCGATTGTATGATCCTTGGCACGCGTGCCCCTTGTTTAAATGTGTGTATGGCTTCGGGCACGCGACCATTGCGTAATTTAGATGGGTTTATGGCTTCGGGGTCGCAGGGCTTGCGTCATTTACGCAGGTGAATGGTTCCGGAAACGCGAGCATTGCGTACTTTGCGTGGGTTTATGATTTCGGGGACGCGAATATTGTGTGATTTACTAGCGTTTGTGACCTCGGGGACGCAAGCATGTATAATTTACGATTCCGGGGGCACGAATATAGCGCGTTTGGCGAGGGTTTATGGTTTCGGGGACGCGAATCTCGTGTAATTCACAAGGGTATATGGCCTCGGGACGCGGATTTTGTATCATCTACGAGGGTGTATGGCCTCGGGGTTGCGAATGTCATTCATTTTTCCGTGTCCCACGCTCCCCCCCCCAAGGAATTCAGAGCACGCGACTCGGGCGTGGTATCCAAGTTCCTTCTCGGTTCCCCCCCACTTCGCGTAGTCCATCAACAAGGATCAGTAAGCAGCATGAAGCAGAACTGTAACAGTGGAAACTGGAAATTGGAATTGATGGGATCAACAAACCCTAATCCTACAGCCTGGTGGCCCCACAAAGGGCCCCGCGGACACATATATATATATATATATATATATATATACATATACCTATATATATATACACATACACACACATACACAAAGACATACATACATACATACATGCATGCATACATACATACATACATACATAAATACAACTATACACACATATATATATATATATGTATACATATTTATACATATATATACATGGGTGTCTGCGCCTGTGCTAATATATCACAAGGAGCAACGCAAACACACAAACCGATAAAACAACCAACAAACAAAAACCGCGAACGCCAAACAAACAAACAGCCACAGACACAAAATTTCAAAAGGCCTCTCGGGGCCCGTTCTGGGCTCGGCGGGTCATCAAAGCACAGCTCGGGAGGGAGGATTGGCCTGGGGGAAGACGACACGGGCCGAAACGAGGCACAGCCGCCAGACATCGTGGACAGATCGAGGCAGATCGTGCTGTTGGGAATGTGAAACCGCAGGAAATGCGAGCATCAGCGCTTGCTATCAGGGCCGCCCAGGGACATGTTTAGACGACATGGCCTGCGATGCATTCGAGTCCCACTGCAGGCCCCAGGATAGCCCCCAGACAAACCCCAAACACCCTGGAGACCCACGGACAGTCGGACACCCTGGACAGCCCGGACAGCCCCCCGGACATCCCGGACACCCGGGACACCTCGGAAACCCCATACACCTTGGACACACCAGACAGCCCACGGACATCCCAGACACTGCGGATAACACCCCAGTCTTTTGTAAGCCTATGTTTCTCCGCAGCGCAGTGTCCGGATGTTCACCAGTTGATTGCCTGCTCTAACGCCAGAATGATGATCATCAACGTCATCAGCACCGTGATCATCACCGCCATCTTCCTCATCATCATCTTTATCGCCACCCTCTTCCTCCTCATCATCATCAACAACATGGTCAGCATCGTCAGCATCATCATCAACATCATCATCTTCATCAACATCGTCATCATCACCGTCATCATCATCATCATCATCATCATCATCATCATCATCATCATCATCATCATCATCATCATCGCCATCGTCATCGTCATCGTCATCACCAGCATCACAACCACCATTCGATTGAACATCATCCCCACCACTCTCAACACTAATATCAACAAGTTCCTCGTCCCCATCACCATCAACACCACCAGCATCAGGAGTACAATCACTGTCAGCATGATCATCCTCCTCACCCTGCTTCCACCTCCTCCTTCTCTTCATCCTCCCCCTTTTGATTCTCACCTCTCCTCATCATGTCCCGTCTCCTTCTCCTCTCCTCCCCATCATGTCCCTTCGCTGGACAAACCTCGGCGCTGTGCTGGGCTTGCCCCCCCCTCCCCGCTTTGGGCGGGTCCGCTCGTGGAGCAAAGCTTCCACGAGGTGTGCCTTTAATTGCTGCCTTCACCCTGGCGTACCACGCGCTGCATTTCAGATGGAATACTCCAATACTTTCTCCTTCCGTTCTCCTCAACAGGTTCTCTCTCCCTCTCTTCCCGCGCCATTTCGCCTCCTCAGCGTGCTCGCGCCGGGCACTGATGCGCGTTCCGATCTTTGACAACTCCGTATCCGCGAGCGCTCGCCTTGGTGTTCATTCTTGTCCCTTGAGGAATTGTTAAGTCGGACCTGTTCCTCTACAGGGGGAGTATTCAAAAATATTTAAACAGTAATCTGGGCACGATGTTTTTAGATTATTTTTGGGCATCTCTGGCGTATTTTTTTCGATTATTTGTTTATTTTCATCCAAAATCATCCTGTAGGGGGGAAGGCCCGACCTAAGGATATGGGCGGACGGGAGTGCCTGAGGATGTGGCCCAGGCGACGTGGCGCCTGCCTCCTCCTCCTCCTCCTCCTCCTCCTCCTCCTCCTCCTCCTCCTCCCCCTCCGTAGCCATTTTGGCTCAAGATGTTTGTGCCCCGTGGCAAAGCACGGAGACCCCTGGTCCGGGGACTGCTAGGACCGCTGCTTGCCGCCTTCGCCGTGCCCGCGGCGTTGAGCATTTCCATATCCCTTGCTGCTGAGGCGCAGCTTACATATCTCTTGCCGCCAGCGCTGGCCCCTCAATTGATAGCCTCGCGATGGGTGTACCTGGTGTCGCCAGCTCCGACTCCTGGGCCGACTACACCGACAAGGGCAAGGGCAAGGACACTGCTGCTGCCGACCCCTGGGCTGCTGGAGCTCAGAAGCTCGCCGCGATCGACCTCCCCGCACACCAGAGGAAGGTACCGATCTTCTCCAGACCCAGGTCGACAAAGCCGCCGCCGCCTTCGAAGCCACACCCAAGCAAGTTGCAGCTGCTGCATAAGCCGAGTTCCTGGCCAACATCACGAAGCTCACCGAGCAGCTCAGCAACCGCCAGGAGTCCGCCGAGAGGGATATTACCGAACTCGAAGGCCGTGCTGACCGTGCTGAACGCCTCCAAGGCGAACTCAAGGCAAGCGTGGACGCCCTACAGCAAGCTCTTCGTCATGCCGAAGCTCCCCACCCAGCCATGGATTTGGACGCCTTGGGTGCCTGGGACCGACCACCGAATGCTGCAACCTTCTGGTGTGGGGCTGCTTCAGAATTCTCCGTCGCCTCGCTCAGGACCGCGCTCGCCTCCTGGTTCGAAGCTGCCGACGTGGACATCAACGCGTTCCGCATCAACTCAGAGGGCCCTGCACGGAGAATTTCGTTCACACTCACTGGCGGCAACTCGATTGCTCTCCCGCGAGCACAAGCTCTACATCGCGCACTTCGGCATGGTCGTGAGTGGCGTCGCTTCCTGGTGGAATCGGACTCTGGACCCACTGCCCTCTACGTCCCTGCGGACAAGTCGCCGCGCATGGTCCGCCAAGAGGTTCAATTCAAAAAGCTCAACCAGCTCATCAATGACAAGTTCCCCACGATCGAGACTCGGGCTCACCGCGCTGGAGGCTTCCTGTCCGTCGACGGTGCCCCCGTCGTCCAGATCACAGCTGGCGCCACTCCTGATGCAGCCACCCAAGTTCGCTGGTCCGACGCTGCTGCCCCTGCTGGCATCCCCATCACCGAGCATGCGCCATTGGCCACCGCGCTGGCCGCCGCATTCGCCAACCCACGGGAGGCAGCGCGGTGGCTTTAGCACGCGATGGTCGCCGTGGTTCACGAAACCACACGTCGACGGCCTCAACTTGGCCCCGTGGAATGCACAGGCGCTCAACGGCAGATCGGCACCAAGGCGGGCCCTCAAGAGACAGTTGTTGCTCCGTACATGAGGCAACGAGCGGCCATCGCCATCCAAGAGACGCACGGCAACAGCGTCGACATGGACCTCCTGGCCGCGGGCTCCGACCACAAGTACATCGCATTCCACTCAGCGCTAGTGGCCGACGGCCAATCCTCTGAGACCGCAGGCGGAATTGCCTTCCTGGTTCCCTTTGACCGAGCTGAACTCCAACTGCCACCTGACCAACGATCTCTACGTTCATTTCGCGCGGTCGTCCCTGGACGCATTGGCGAACTACGCGTTCAAGGCGGGGCAAGACAGCATGAGACAACAATCTTCAACGTTCACATCTACGACCTCAGCGGACCTGACCGTCAGCGCTTCAAAGCTGCGCGGCAAGCAGCTGTTCAACGCTCAGCCCTCCACCCAGACAACCACGACTACTACATGATTGGTGACTTCAACATCGCCCAGGCGCCGCCGAAGAGCCTGCTTCACCCCGCCGCGGACTCCACCGCCGAGCGCTACCACTACCAGCCCGTCTTCTGGAATAATATCTTCTCACAGATGATGGAGATCACTGCGAAGGCCACCACGCACCGATGCGTGGCCAACATGACGGAGGCGACCATCGACAGATGCTTCGTCTCGACCAACGCGTCCAACATCCCGCACATCGAGACACTTCTTGTCGCCGATGGCCGACCGCTCGACCGAGAAGGGGAGCAAATCAGTGATCACAATATTCTACATCTACGGCTTCGACCTCGCCAGCCACGTCCAGTCAGCGAGCGCGGCATCCCGGCCTTCCTCGTCGAATCCAAGCACTACAAGTTCTACTGCAATCGCCTTGCCGAGATGGCTGACCTCTCAGCCGACCCCATCTCAAATTGGCGTACTATGAAACGCGCAATGAAGATGGCGGCGTGCAAGGCTCGCGACACCATCACCTCTGTCTCCGCCTCCGAGATCAAGCCGTTTGAGTGCCGAAATGAAGACCCACAAGTCATAGCAGAGGCACGTGCACTCACACTCCGCAGTATTGCCAGGGCCGTCTGGTACCAAGGCCTCACTCTCGCCCAGCGACTTCGAGAGGACACCACTGCTGGAGCACAGCACATCGACATCAGTCACCACAAGATCTCTCTAGTCGACCGCTCCGCGTTCGAGACCGAGCACTCCGCCATGCAGCTTCAGATTGCTGAACAACGACGTCGCGCTGCTGCCGCCCGCTCGCGGGCTGCCTACGCGGAACAACGACCTGACCTTGGTGAACGATGGCGTCGTCGCGCTCGTCGCATTGGACAGCGCAGCAATATCTGGAAGCCGTTCTCGAAGCGCTTGGTTCTTGCAGGTGCACGCATCACCGGCCCGACAGTCGCCAACGACCCCATGGACATGCACAACGCTATTCAATCTCACTGGTCGAAGGTGTTCGCTGCTAAGCATGTTGACACCCCAGCGATGCAGCAATATCTGGACATTGTCTCCCCACCAATGCCTCCACGCCACTTGCCTCCACCTGGGATTGAAGAACTCCAACCTGCTTCTAAACACGCCAGTGACTCTGCTCCTGGGCCTGACGGACTGCCTTATCGAGCATGGGTGCGATCAGAAGGCAGCATCGAGATCTTCCACGCACTTCTCCACTCCATTGCTCACGGTGGACCGATCCCACACGACCTGAACTACGCGCTCATGGCCATGCTTCCCAAGGGTGATGAGCCATGGACAACTACGAGTGCTCGCGCAGTCCTGACTGTCTTCGCCCCCTCGCCATGAAGAACAGTGACATCGAGATCGCGCAGTCCTGACTGTCTTCGCCCCCTCGCCATGAAGAACAGTGACATCGAGATCATCGCCTCCGCGATGAACCGCATCCTCAGCTCCGTGGCGTCGGACACCGAGGAAGAACAACAAGGTTTTGTCAGTGGCCGTCAATTTCCCCCCAACATTGCCAAAGTGGACACCAGCGCCCGTATCACCAGCATCAACAGCGATGCCTCCAGCATGATGCCCTGCTTCGCCAGCATGGACATCGCCGCAGCGTTTCCGAGCCTCGCGCACACGTGGTTGTGGGCTACTCTAAGGCGGTGGGGCATCCACGGCATCTTCCTCAATATCTTGCAGTGCTGCTACAACATTCCACTTGCCTTCCTCGACCTAGGTGGTATTCGGCGACCGCTACTTGTAGCAGAATCTGGGGTTGCGCAAGGATGCCCCTTGAGCGGCACGGTCTGGGCGCTAGTCTTCGATCCCAGAATCAAGGGCCTCAAGATGGAACTTACTGCTTTGGGTAGAGGCCTGCTCAGCGCATGCGCCGACGACCTGGGTATAGTTCTTGCTGCTCTTCGGGATCTTGGCGCCCTACTACCACACCTGCAAGCTGCGCAACATCACGCTGGACTCCGCCTCCAACCGAAGAGATGCGCCCCCGCGCCCACCTGGTCCCTGCCAACGCCCGAGATCGCCGCGAGCACGCGTGCCACCCGGACCCAGCTCTACGAGCCGTGGCAAGACTTCTCCATCAATAGCTTTGCGTGCTACCTCGGCGTGCACATCGGCCCCGGCGCTTCTCTCGACCGTCAATGGCAAGGTCCTGCCAACAAGTGGTGGGAGCGCATCCAGATCCCGAGCGACTCCTACGCTCCCATCCAGCAGTGCATCAAGATGTACAACTCCGCTGCCATCACATGCCTCTCGTACGTCGGCCAGCTCTACCCGCCTTCCCCAGCGTTCCTGTCCAAGGAGATTCACGGGTCCCACAAGCTGATCCGAGCTGCCCCATCAAGCTTCACGAAGATGGACATCCTGTCGTTCTCGCCATGGGCGTCCGCCACGATCCCACAGGGTATTGAAACGCTTCTCGCGGCAACGATGTGTCGCGCCTCCGCGACCACCATCCCTGGCTGGCAGCCTCTGCTTCACGCACTTCGTGCCCATGCTGAAGAACTTCTCCCGCTACGAGATGTTGTTGTTGGCAAATGGTCTGCTCCGTGCTGGATTGACGCCACTTCCATCGCGCAGCGATTCGACGACATACTCCACAATGAGCTGATCGCGACGGGCAAAGGATCCATCTTCAAAATTATCACGCGATCCACAGGATCTACGGTGAATGCCGCCCAGATACCTCAACGAGCACATGCGCAAGCTGCTGCTGCTGGACGACACGCTATCATGGCACCCCGTCGTAACAAGGCGGAGGATCGGTACACACACAGTCGTGACAGGACTGGGGCCCATCAGGCACCACGCCGTGACAGGGCTGGCGACCTTCACGCACCCAGTCGTGACAGGGCTGGCGGACCTCATCAGAGACATGCTAGAGTCATAGCTTCGGATGATGCTACTTCGAGTGCCACTTCACGCACCTCTCCACAACAAGCATACCTACGGGAACTACAATGCCAGTTGTACCGCGACTCCTTCCACAAGACTATCCATCACCGTCTTCGCGCTTGGTTCCCACTACTTCCCGTTGACAGTGGACCGCAGATGACACCTGCTATGACCGAGCAGCCGAATTGAAACGACAACCATGACTCCATGAAGTATCTGAATGAACGTGCAGAAGCATGGGCAGCAATATGGTTCCCCAGCGTATTCTTCGGTCGCGATATGGACAACTTCAACGACTGGATGGACTGGTGCGTCCCGTACATCACAGCGGTTCTTCGCCGCACCCAGTTCAACGCGCACGTCTGCCTCGACGACCAGTACGGGTCAGCCAGTACTCGCCGTGACATGGCGAAGGAGATATGTTACGGTGCATGGCAACGAGCTGAACGATCTCGCAACCACCGTCTACAGATTTACACCACCGAGCACATGCCGACGAACACTCATCGAGAATTTGCTGGTGAAGCTGCTGAACACCGCGCCCGTCGTCGCTGGATCGAACGGGAACGTGTCTCCAACCCGAACCTCCCGCAGGAAGACGAAGGCACTCAGTCTACCACTACGGCCACCTCCACACCTCACATCTACACCGCCAGTGACATCATGATGGACTCAGATACATCCGCCCGTGACGGACTTCTTGGCCGAGTTGCTCTCCCTGCGAGTGTTGAGCAAGGCTGGCGCGACCTGCGGCTGCACTTGGCGAACTCAACGGCCTCGCTCTTCTGGCCCGTGGTCAAGACCTTGTCTGGAGCATGGACGACATCGCACCGCATGCACGTCAACCCCCACAAGAAGAACTGCCTGTTCGGATGCGACAAAGACTCGCAGACCAAGAACACGGACGACATCAGCCACTACATTACATGCCCACGAATGTGGGCGTTACTGGCTCTACCTCGCGGTCAACCTGCTGGTGACGTCCTCACACGGCTCGGACTCCACGAGAGCAACAGCATCGACGACCATCCGAGGCACACCATCACACGCATGGCCGTAGCATTCCGCACGTACAACTTCATGCGGGCGCGCACCGAGCTGGGCACGCCCGCTATCCACGACGAGCTCAAGATCCACAAGGAGGTGGTCGCAGCCGTCCGCCGCGTCCTGAGGTTGCCACGGTGCCTCGTGGGCGGCGCGGGCCCGCTGCGCCTCTAACCCGCGGACACGCGCCCCCTTCAGCGCGTCGTTCGCTCCTCCTCCTCCTCCTCCCCCTCCTCTTCCTCCTCCTCCTCCTCCTGGGCAGGCCTCGGGGACTGCCCGCCTTCCTCGCTCGGCCCTTCTCTGAACGCCGCGCGGGGTGGCCTGGGCGACGTGGCGCCTGCCATTCGCTCCTTCGCCGCGCGATGCGGCGCAGCGCTGCTGCGACGTCGCGCGCTGCAGCGCTGCGCAACCAGGATTCGGAGAAGGAAATGTACCCATAACGCTACCCTTCCCTGGTTTTCCCCGTTTTGGGCCTCCTGGGAGGCCCTCGTCGCACCGCTGGATTCGCCTCGAAGTTCTGATCAGAACGCACCCTGGGAGAGGTCCGGGGAGCAGCGGTATCGGTACCTTCCGGTTTCCCCAAGGATACCGTCATCTTGTCGCGGTGGTTTGGGGCAAACTCTCCACGAGGAACACATTTGCTTGCTTTTGCCTTCCTGCCTTGCGTACCTTGCGTCTAGTTGGATTCCTCCCTTACTCCTCTCCTACCATAATCTTCACCTCTGGCTTTTTCCCACTCCTACGTCCCTCGCCTCCTCGACGTGCTCACGCGGGGAACTGGTGCGCGTGCCGATCGTTGACGGCCTCCGTACCCGCGAGCGCTCGCACTTGTGCTCATTCTTGTCCCTTGGATATGGGCAGATGGGAGTGTTTGAAGATGTGGCAGTCTTCGGGGTCTTCCCGATTCCATCGCGCGGCCCTCTTCTTAACACCGCGCGATGGTGTGAGCGACGCGGCGCTGGACATTTGTTCCTTCGTCGCGAGATGCGGTGCAGCCCTGCTGCGAAGCTGCCCAAGGATCCAGGAAAACGACATACTCTTTGTGGTGGCACACCACACATGCTTCATTACGCGATATACTTGAAAAGTCGTTTTCGTAGGCCACTGGCGCTGGGTAGGGTACCTTCAAATTGAATTGGGATCTGAAGCCCGGGGGGCCCCCCTTGCAGAGTCGACGACGACGACAGACGGTGACGACCGGCCGCTTCGACGACGGACGCGGACGAGGTCGACGACTGCGGTGGCGACAACCGAAGATATCGACGACGACGGCGAGAGCGCCGTTCCTGAGTTTGGGGGCCTGTGCCTTCACAGGGTGCGAATTCTACTAAAATGGTCCGTCCGCCCCGCCCGCCCGACCGAACGCCCCATCCCTGAGTGAAGGTTTCATGTAGTGTCTGGCCCGCCAGATTGGCATCGACGGTGGAGGTGGTAGATTTTGCACCCACCCTTGTGCCCTCACAGAGTGAAATTACAGTTCATGGCGTGCCCGCCAGACTGTAAGTCCCATGACTGAGTGAAGGTTTCATTCAATGCCCCGCCCGCCCGACACGAAGCCTCGGCTGTTGTGATACAGTTACCCCCGCCATACTCAATGACAAAAGGGAAGTTACATCTGATGTCCCGCCGCCCACCCGACTGAACGTCCCATCCCTGTGTAAGATTCAATTGAATTTCCCCCTCGCCCGACTGGCGTCTTCAGTGGTTGTGGTACCTATACTACCACCCTTTGGGTGATAAGGAGGTTGGTGGGGGGGGAGAGAGGGGGGAACCAACATCTGACTCAATCGATTTCACTATCGATCTCACTCACCGGGACACCACGGGACACCACGGGACATTTTTCGATCTCACGATCGATCTCACTATCGATTTCATTCCACGGGACACCACGGGACGCCACGGGTTACCACGGGACACCACGGGACACCACGTGACACCGCGGGACACCTCTCGATCCCACTATCGGTCTCACTATCGATCTCACTATCGATCTCACTCAGCGGGACACCATAGGACACCACGGGACACATCGGGACATCACATCGATCCCACGATCGATCACTATCGATCTCACTCGAGGGGACACCACGGGACACCTCGGGACACCTGTCGATCTCACTATCGATCCCACTATCGATCTCACTCAGCGGAACACCACGGGACACCTCGGGGCACCAAATCGATCTCAGTGTCGATCTCATTATCGATCTCACTCAAATGGGCACCACGGGACACCACGGGACACCTCGGGGCACGACATCGATCTCAGTATCGATTTCACTATCGATCTCACGATCGATCTCACTCCACGGGACACCACGGGACAACACGGGACACAGCGGGACACCGGCGGGACACCGCGCGGCACCGGCCGCCGGAGTAGCAACATTTGGTCCGGCCGCGGCCCAGCCAGAGGAGGATTTCGGGGCACCAGCGGGACACCGGCGGGACACCGCGCGGTACCGGCCGCCGGAGGAGCAACATTTGGTCCGGCCGCGGCCCAGCCACAGGAGGATTTCCTTTCGCCCGCCCACGCAGCTTCGCCTCGCCCGCACGCACGCACGGCACGCACGACACGAACCCGAAATCGAAATCGATTTCCAGGTAGGGGGGGTCTCCGTTTCACGTCGGACTCACCCCCCAACCTCCGATACAGATTTATTATTATATATATATTATAGACGTATGTGCATATATTCCCCCAACCGTGTACCATCACAATTAGAGCGTTCCATGTAATGTCCCTGGGGGGGGGGCCTTCAAATTGCCTCAGGGGGGTCCCACCTCCAGAGTCGACGACGACAGACGGTGACGAGCTGCCGCTTCGGCGACGGCCGCTGACGAGTTCGACGACGGCAGCGGCACGATCGACGAAAAAGTCGACGACGGTGAGAGCGCCGTTCCTGAGTTTTGGGGCCTGTGCCCGCAGAGAGTGCAGATTATATTTAAAGGCCCGCCCGCCCGACCGACCGCCCCATCCCTGAGTGAAGGTTTCATGTAGCGTCCGGCCCGCCAGATTGGCATCGTCGGTGGTTGTGGTAGATTAATCCCCACTCTTGTGCCCTCACAGAGTGAAGATTGCATTCAAGGGCCCGCCCGCCCGATCGAAAGCCCCATGACTCAGAAGGTTTCATTCAATGCCCCGCCCGCCCGACACGAGTCCTCGTCGGTTGTGGTACATTTTTCCATTATGTTCCATCACACCAGGGATATTACATTTCATGTCCCGCCAGCCCGCACGACTGAATGCCCCACTCCTGAGTAAAGAGTGAATTTAATGTCCCGCCCACCCTACCCGCGTCTTCGGTACTGGTGGTGTATTTACATACACACGTACATACATACATACATATATATATATATACAGATCCCACCCAGCCTTGTACCATATAATGAGGAGCGTTGTGTGTAATGTCCCGCCCGCCCGACAGGCGTCCTCTGCGGTTGTGAAAGATCTGCCCCCAACCATGTCCCATCACAGAGTGAAGGTTACATTTGATGCCCCGCTCGTCGCCGTAGTGGTGGTCGTCGTCGTCGTCGTTTCGTCGCCCCCGGTGCATGCTCGACTAAATGTTTCTGTCGCTCGTCGTCGTCGCCGCCATCGTCGTTGTCGCCGCCGTACACGACGGACACCCCGGACACCCCACCCAGGCCAGACACGCCGGACATGCCGGACACCCCAGACAACCCCGGATACCCCCGGCCGACACACCCCATGACATTCCAGACACCCCATACACGCGGGACGACCCCTGACACCCCACCCCAGACACCCCGGACACCTCAGACACCCCGGACACCCCAGACACCCCATGCAGACACCCCCGACACACACCGGACACACCCCGGACACACCCCGGACAGTCTGGGGTGTCTGCGGTCTGGGGTCCCCAGACCCCGGACACACCCCGGACACACCCCGGACACACCCCAGACACCCCAGACACCCCAGACACCCCGGACACCCAGGACACACCCCGAACAGCCCGGACACCGGACCCACATGATGTTAGTCTTGCGATGAGGACTTGGGCCAAATTGCTCTTATGTGAGCGAGGTATTCGGAACCCGCACGGGATTCGACAATAAAACGTCGGCGACCGCAGCAACAGCAGCAGCCGAGAGTCGCAGGCGGTTTTCCTCCCCCGATCCCCGGGCTCCACCGGGAAAGTTGGGCCGCCCAGAAGAGGGGGGATCGTCGGGGATTCATCTTCAGGGGGCTGTTCGGACGCACCCGTCCGTGTTGGGGGTAGACGCCCCCCCATCGTATATGTCCCAGAGTTGTGCCCAAACCTGTTGGCCCAGTCGAGGACCTCCCAAAGCGTGGGATAGGGGTCGGCATATCCCCTGTTGCCTCACACGCCACGCGGCCTCCATCCGCGTTGTCCAATGGTCCACCGCCGACGATAGGCCCCTATCATGAGCTACGCCCGCAGCTGCTGTGGCGAGTCTTCGAGAGGGAGGACGGGTCCAGTCGAACGCCTCCCATTAGGTTGGGGATTTTGGGGTCGCCATGCTCCTCGTCAGTCAGGGGCAACGATAAGGGGGGATAGGCATAGGGGGGGATGCATCGATCCCCAATCGCCCACTGATCGGCATCGGATTCTGCAATGTCTGACTGACCTGGGTCTGGATTGACCCGGGTCAGAACATCCCCGACGGGGCTAGGATTATATCGGGCATGTCCATCTGCAGCAGGAATATTCAAACAGAGTCAGAAAATAGGCGCGGAACTATGATCCTGTTTGGATTGTCTTTGATGATGTTTCGACTCTTTGGGATTTCCCCTTCAAAACCTGCCTGTAGGAGGACATGACCGACCTGAGGCTGGGGCGGGGATAAATCCGTTCCAGAGCGCTCTGGAACGCTCTCAGAGAGATCAGGAACGCTCTGAGAATGCCGCTGCGCCCGAAACATCCTCCGGAGCCGCCAGATCTCAAGGATGTTCGATGTATCCGTACCCGATTTTTCTCGTCCTGGCTTCGTCTTAGGGTTATGTCGGGCGTGCCCCCCTACAGGGGGATTTTCGACGACAAATTACCCTGCGACGTACCCAACCCGATGGCATCACGTGGCAAGAGGAGTAGGGAAACATTAGCAGGAACCGTGACAGTGCAGGCCCGCGTTGCCCTACTCCTCATCCCTCTCCTCCTCCTCCTCCTCCTCCTCCTCTTCTTCCTGCTCCTCCTCCTCCTCCTCCTCCTCCTGCTCCTCCTCCTCCGTAGCCATTTTGGCTCAAGATGCCTAGTTCCACAGTGGAACAAGTGGATACCGCTAGTCCGCGGCCAGTGCCAGGGCTCTTGAGCCCGACAGCTTTGTTCAACTCTCCGTGTGCCTCCTGCAGCCCGCAGGTGAGCTTCCTCTGTTCCTCAGCTCGTCCATGGCGCCTCCGCAGCAGCGCAGCGCCTATGTCAAGTGCTACTCCTGCTCGTACGCCTGGAACTACAAGACCAACCAGACGTGCTACTGGTGCAGCAAAGCCTTGGCGCCGTGGACAGATTCCCCGCCTCCAGTTCAAGGCGCCTGGGCGCCCCGCGCCAAGGCCGCAGCCCAGGCCGACCCCAGCTGTACCCAGCAGCCCAGCCCCGAGACTGGATGGGAACCGTGGTCATCATGGCCCAAGTCCCGCCGCCGCCGAGGCAATGGCAATGGCAAGAACCAAGAGGACGACTGGTGGGCCAACAAGAACGACACCCCCAAGGTGCGCTCCGCAGAGGACATCCTTGCGGAGCTCCAGGCGATCGCCCCCCACATCGACAAGGCAGCCATCGACGGCATCAAGTCGCAGATCCCGCCGCCCCAGCCGCAGAAGCCAGCCGACCTCAACGACATCTACAGCCGCGCCCAGGCCACGGAGCGCCGCTGCAAGAACAACTTGGAGAGGCTGCTCGAGAGCGAGCAAAAGGCGCTCAGCTGTTACACCGAGCGCAAGGCGGCGTCGGAGGAGGCCGCCTACAAGCTGGCAGAAGCCCAGGCCGAGGCTCAAGCCGCTCTCGATGCACTCCAAGTCGCTCGCAAGGGCGGCACTGCTACTCCCACGGCCTCGCAGCAGAACCCGACGTTCAACCTCACCAGTCTCCTCGAGGACGGTGACATCTCCATCGAAGCGGCTTCGGCCTTCGATCTCCAAGGCCTTGACATCGACGACAGCGATCGCCAGGCATGGGAATCCCTTCAGCAGCGCTTCGCCACGGAGCTCAAGGCCAAGGTCACCGAGCTCCTCGGCAACACCGCCAGCCGCATCAGCCAGCTCCGCACAGAGGCCAGCACCATGCGCACGCGCTTCGCCGCCAAGCGACAGCGGTCCGACGAGGACGGTCACGCCCGAGAGGGAGGTGGATCACCGCCCGCCGCCTCGGCGGCAGCAGGCGAACCCCCAGCGGCAGCCGCAGCAGACGTTGATGGCTCTGCGGCCTCATCGACAGCGGCGCCAGGCGATGAACCTCCCGCACCTGCTGCTGGCGCTGCTTCTGACGGCAGCTTCGCTGCACAGCCTGTACCAGCGATCAACAAGGACCCCGACCTCGAAGACAAGGCTCAGAAGATGCTCAGCCAGATGCGCAAGCCCACCGCGACCGCCGCGGCTGGGGCGCAGCAGCCTCTTTAGCCGACTACTGCCAGACCCTGGACGGAATGGTGAGACGGGACGTCTACCGTCAGAGACCAAGTGCTACGACAACCCACCGATCATCAACACAATGGACGCAGTCCTCGACCCGTTCGACGAGCTGGCCGAGTTGGACGCCCACATCGATTTCGCAGCCACAGCTCAGTACGCTACCGCCCCGCCCGAGACGCTGTCCTCGGTTGGGGGCGATGAGGCGGCACAGTCCGTCGACGCAGTCACATGGGACCCAGGGCAGCCGCAGCGTGCCGCGCGAGCCGACCCTGATGCCGCTCCGCCCGAGACGCTGTCCTCGGTAGGGAGCGATGAGACGGCCCAAGCTGTCGACAAGCATTTGGTTCAGGAACCAGGGGAGCCGTTGCCAACGGCGCGCCCTGATGCCGCCCCGCCCAAGACGCTGTCCTTGGTAGGGGGCGATGAGATCGCGGAAGCTATCAACTCGACCGTTGTGAAAGGCCCATGGAAGCCCAGCAGCCCGAGACCCGACCCCAGACCCGTCTACCAAGACGAAGGCCCTACGAGTCCCACGCCGTCAGATCACTCCCTGTTCTTCTCCAACATTACTCAGTGGGGGCCACAGTCGGAGAAATGGCTGGCAGGACCAGGCAAACAATATCAGATGGTGGCATTGGTTGAAACACACATCTCGCACGGTAAAGCCCCTCTTATCTACGACGAGCTAGCAGCGGATGGTTGGAGGGCATCATCGACTACAGCCACGCCGACCAGCAGATCCGACGGAGGCAACACGGGTGGCGAGATTATCCTTTCCAGGTACCATGCCCAGGCCACAACCTTCAACCACCTCCGCGACCTGGCCATCTCCCAGCGCAGGCCTGACCCTTTCCGAGGCTTCACGCCCATGGTATGGCACAGACGCTCTGGCAACCTGGTTGTTATTGCAGCGTATCTGGAACCCCACAGGCAGATCGAGGGTGCAGTGCACGATAAGCTACTCTCGCTGGGGGCCTTCGTCACTATGCTCACTGACCCGTGGATCATTCTGGCCGACTGGCATATGACTCCTGAGCAGCTCGCGGCGACAGAGTGGCCAGCCAAATGGAATGCTACCATCGTGCGAGCGCCTGGATCTGCCACGTGCGACAAGGGCCAGGGACTCACGCTCGACTTCGCATTGGTCAAGACTGGCATCGAGCACACGATCTCCATTCGCCCGTGCCCCACCGTCCCCTGGGCGACCCACGTGGGCCTTGAAGTTCGAGCAGGCAGTGCAGACCCCAGACCCCTGGTGGCATCAGTCGATCCATACCCCCAGGGCTTTCCCCACAGTGGACAGACCCAGGATCCCACCCGACCCCAACAGCAAGTCCGCCATCAAGAGACGTAAAACAGCAGAAGCTCGAGCAGCACGCCTACGCGAGCTACCTCCTGAACTCCAACAAGCAGCAGCACAACTCCAGCCACAAGACGAGCCCGCAGCACAGGAGCCTATCCCTTACGCTATCCCGCCGGACCTCTGGGGGGAGCAATGGCAGCAAGCAGTGCCCACACGTTGTAAGCAGCCCCACGCGCACTTCGTGTGCACCCACTGGGTGCACGAAGCCGACGACCTCAACCTCAAGTACGCCAAATGGGTCACGGCGCTCGAGAACGCCATGATCAGCCACCACCAGATCGACCCCAAGGAAGCCGCAGCATTCACAGGCCGTGCCCAAGGCTACCAATTGTCCTGGAAGAAGACGGCCGCCGCCCCAGGCCGAGTTCACGTACATGACCCTCAGTCGGAATGGTGGGCAATCACGCTCACCCTCATCAAGCGCTACGCCGCGCTTCACGACAAGCCCAAGCACACTGCGCTCATGCAGCAGCAGGCCTCCATCACCCAGCAGCGCGCGGACCACTTCTGCACTCACTTTCACGACCTCCAGTTCGAGAAGGACGAGGACACCATCTTCCGCTGGTTTGCACTCGTCTGGGCCCCGCACTTGGACAACGAAGACACCGACGACTTGGTCACTATTACTGCTACTTGGGCCTCCAGAGCGCTTTCTGCCGCCCTCGCTAAGTCCAAGAGGGCCTACGGAGCTTGGCTCGCCAAGCAATGGAAACACCGCCCTGGAGTACTACACGCCCATGTCAAGCCAGCGCCCGTGCGTCACATCGAGGCCTACACGACCAACCTAACCATCGCCGACCCCACCGTTGTCATGGACAGCAAGAAGCAACAATGGCAACACGTATGGCAGGCCACCGAGACCCCCGACGACATCCTACAGGCGCTGTCAAAGGCCAAGGCAGCAGCCGCTCGCCAACCGCTCGGGCCCATCACAGCCGAGATCGTACACCGCTTTCACGGCCGCATGCCACCCAGTAAAGCACATGGAGTTGACGCCCTTGGACCTCGCGACCTCCATCGGCTACCAGAACCAGCAGTCGAAGCCTATGCGGAGATCCTCAACGCAGTAGAGCAAGCAGGCATTTGGCCACTACAAATCTCAGGCACTATTGCAGCCCTAGCAGCCAAGAAGTCTGGAGGCGACAGCGTCCTCGGCATGTTACCTCACATGGCCAGACTCTGGTCTCGCAACAGATCGACTGCATCAACATCCTGGACCCAAGGCCTGGACGACTTTTGGACTACAGCCATCAAAGGCTCCTCAGCTCTCCAGGCCGCCCTACACAGGGCCTTATTAGACGAGACAGCCTCAGCACTTGGCATACAGTCAGCCACATTGCTATTAGACATCCAGAAGTTCTACGACAATATCAAGCTCGCCAACCTCATCATGGTCGGCCTCAACTGCGGCTTTCCCCCCATCATTCTACTTCTGGAAGTACAGATACCTGGCGCCCAGATTCTTGCGCAGTCGACAATGGGTCAGTATGCCTATCTTCGCCTCCAAAGGCATCATCGCAGGCTCCCCGCATGGCACGACCTTGGCACGACTTAGATTACTCCCTATTCTACGGCAAGCCCAATCTCAGGCAGAGCTGGCCCAGATGTGGACCTTCGTAGACGACACTGTCCTTCGAGTCGAAGGAGTCTTACGCACACTACAGAAGCACCTCCCCCGTGCCGCCAAGACGCTCTGCGACGGTCTAAAGGAGTTCGAGCTGCCCATCTCTGACAAGACGGTCCTCATCGGCTCCACCCCCAAGGTCCGCAAATCGCTAGCCAAGAAGTTGCGGCAGTACGACATCCCCGTTACAGCGACCGCCACGGCCGTCGACCTCGGAGTTGACGCCGCCGCAGCTACTCGACGGGTACAAGCCAAAGCCAGGAAGCGTCAGAGCTCAGCCGCAGCTAGGTTTCGCAAGATACACCGACTACGGAGCACTGCACAGCATGCTCGAATCTCGGCAGGACTGTGGCGTACTGGCGCTCTCCCCGAAGGAGTCTTTGGTCATCAGGTACACGGCCTTGCTCGACACGCTCTACTACGATGGCGCCGTCAGGCCGCCATCGCGGCCACGGGGGCAGCAGCGGGCCGATGCCTCACCTCCCTCCTCGGCGCCACCTTCGACGGCATGGACCCAGGAGTTTCCCTAAGGATCGAATTCATCGAGGCTTGGCTCCAGCACTGGATACGCCACCCGAGCACGCACGCCAGGATCATCAGAGCATGGCCAAGGATCAGGACCACCTTGCTAGCCTCAGGCCCCAAGCTGTGGTGCAGGGTCAAGGGGCCCACTGGCGCGGCCATCGCGACCCTGCTGGAGGCCAGCTGGGAGCCGACCTCAGCTACCGCGTGGAGGCGCACGAAGGACGGCTACATCGAGGAGTGGAACCTCCCCTCTGCCGACGACCCGGACCTCCCCGACGCCGACATCCACACAGTATTGCAGGACCTCAGCGAGGATTTGCACAGGCTCCTCTGGACTCAGGCCGCTACGCACGACCATGGTGACACGCTGGCTGGAGGAGCGGACATGGTCACTATCCGCATCGAACAAAGGAGGCTCCTCGCAAACGGTGATTTCAGCGACTGGGCCCTCAACAACACCGTCATCAGTGGTGGACAGTGGACCAGGGACCGCCTCCACAAAGCGGGCTACCAGATAGACAAGAACTGTGACCGATGCAGCGCAGGAGTCCCTGAAACCCTGTTTCGCCGTATGTGGCAGTGCGAGGCGAATGTGGGACCTGAGTTTGAGGCCAGTGACAAGTTACTACCGCGAGCCGTGGCGGGGGCCGATGCTGACCCAGCCCTGTGGCTCCGTGGCATCCCCTCTGTCGCTCTCACTACGCCCGCGTTCGAACCATTGACTGGGAGGGACGGGTGGGAGCTTGTTGGTGCGGTGCGGGAGGGGTTGCCGTCGTGGGAAGGAGCTCGTAACGCTGAGGGCGAGTTGTTTCTTTTTGGCGACGGGTCTGGCGGCGCCTTTTCCGACGACGTCAGACGAAGACGTGTTGGTGCTGGCCTCGCGGCCCTCCGATGGGACCCTCCCTCGGCCTCCTGGACCCTCCACGCGGGCCCCCTCGCCCCCCTCCCAGGCCCCCGCCAGACCGTCCCAAGAGGCGAATTGCATGCGTTTTGCCTGGCACTGGAGACGTGCCAGCAGGATTTCACGTTTGTCACTGATCACCTAGCCCTACAGCGCGGCTGGCAGAATGGCAGATGTCTCCGACCTGGCAGCCTCAGAGGCAAGAATAAGAACGGGGATCTCTGGCTGAGAATTCGGCACCTCGTGCAGGATCGATCTGGCGGCTGCTCTTCGGTCTCGGTGCTCTGGACCCCATCTCACGCCGATCCCCCCACTGTGAATGGTTTCCAAAAATTTATCGCCCTCGGCAACCAGCATGCCGATGAGTTCGCGGGAAGCGCGGCCCACAAGTCGGCCACCCTTGCCCTCCCGCCTGTCCCCAGGACCGATGAATACGACGCTATTGCAGCCATCGTCCGACAGAGGGCTCGACTGATTTTACGTTCCTTAGGCAAGAATTCAGAGCCTCGGGGACAGTGGCCAGAGAGGCAACCCACCCAGGAGGCAGCCCCCCGCTCTCAGTTGCAGACCGCGATCGCGGCTTCTCAGCACAAATTCGAGCGGTGTGTCGACAAATGGAGATGCCCTGCCTGCCTCATCATCGTTGACGCTTGCCATGTTTTTCCAGCTGCCGCCACTGAGTGTGTGCCGCCTTGCCCCCTCCCCGAGTTCGCTGCGTGTGGAGAGGTGCTGTGGTCGAGGGGCCCCCGCGTGATCAGTGGCAAGTTGATCCACCCCTCCCACACTTTGGCCACCATCCCCAAGTGGCAATTGCTCTTTTGTGTGAAGTGCGGCCATGCGGCCACGCACCAAGTTAAAAGCCTTCTTTTGCCGTGCCCTCTCTCCCACCAAGTGGGAGAGCGCAGGGCCCTGGGACCCACTGGCAAAGGCCTCGAGAACCTCAGCAGGATCAGGCGAGGCCTCCACCCGTCCAGAGCGGGTCCCAGCAAGTCTGTGCTAGAGGCGTTGCATGTTTCGGCAGCCGAAGCCGCGATCGGTTCCTTCGCGGCGGGTGCTGCCACCGAGTAAATTGTGAGGCCAGGGGGGCCTGTCGCGGTGGGCCGTGGGATGTCGCCCCCCACGGCCCTCCGAGAAATACTGGATGGCCCCCCTGGCATCTTTGGGCTCCGAACGGACTACGTCCGATTGCTCCACTCCACTCCTGCTCCTCCTCCTCCTCCTCCTCTCCTCCTCCCCGTAGGGCGTCACTCCGCTGGCCCCCCCAGCAGCCTTCGAACGTGGCGACACTTTCGCAGATCGCAGCCCCCCCAGGGATGGCGAGATCTAATCTGAATCCCCGTATGACGTCACTCCGCTGGCCACCCCAGCAGCCCTCGAAAGTGGCGACAGTTTGACAGATCGCAGCCCCCCAGGGATGGCGAGGTCGAATCTGAATTCCCGAAGGGCGTCACTCCGCTGGCCCCCCCAGAAGCCTTCGAACGTGGCGACACTTTCGCAGATCGCAGCCCCCCAGGGATGGCGAGATCTAGTCTGAATCCCCGTATGACGTCACTCCGCTGGCCACCCCAGCAGCACTCGAAAGAGGCGACAGTTTCACAGATCGCAGCCCCCCAGGGATGGCGAGGTCGAATCTGAATTCCCGAAGGGCGTCACTCCGCTGGGCCCCCCAGCAGCCCTCGACAGTGGCGACAGTTTCACAGATCGCAGCCCCCCAGGGATGGCGAGGTCTAATCTGAGTCCCCGTAGGGCGTCACTCCGCTCGGCACCCCAGCAACCCCCGAAAGTGGCGACAGTTTCACAGATCGCAGCCCCCCAGGGATGGCGAGGTCTAATCTGAGTCCCCGTAGGGCGTCACTCCGCTGGGCCCCCCAGCAGCCCTCGAAAGTGGCGACAGTTTCACAGATCGCAGCCCCCCAGAGATGGCGAGGTCTAATCTGAGTCCCCGTAGGGCGCCACTCCGCTAGGCACCCCAGCAGCCCTCGAAAGTGGCGACAGTTTCACAGATCGCAGCCCCCCAGGGATGGCGAGGTCTAATCTGAGTCACCGTAGGGCGTCACTCCGCTGGGCCCCTCCAGCAGCCCTCGAAAGTGGTGACAGTTTCACAGATCGCAGCCCCCCAGGGATGGCGAGGTCTAATCTGAGTCCCCGTAGGGCGTCACTCCGCTGGGCACCCCAGCAGCCCTCGAAAGTGGCGACAGTTCCACAGATCGCAGCCCCCCCAGATATGGCGAGGTCTAATCTGAGTCCCCGTAGGGCGTCACTCCGCTGGGCCCCCCAGCAGCCCTCGAAAGTGGCGACAGTTTCACAGATCGCAGCCCCACCAGGGATGGCGAGGTCTAATCTGAGTCCCCGTAGGGCGTCACTCCGCTCGGCGCCCCAGCAACCCCCGAAAGTGGCGACAGTTTCACAGATCGCACCCCCCCCAGAGATGGCGAGGTCTAATCTGAGTCCCCGTAGGGCGTCACTCCGCTGGGCCCCCCAGCAGCCCTCGAAAGTGGCGACAGTTTCACAGATCGCAGCCCCATCAGGGAGGAGGAGGCGGGAGGAGGCGGGAGGAGGAGGAGGAAGGTGGAGACCACAGTGCTCTATTCAAAACGAGTACCCGACGCAGGAGGGTTGGGAAATAAACATACACCCGAAATGCTCCCAAAAGCTCAAAAATACTAAAAAATTGTCCCCGGACTATGTTTGGAGTATTTTTAGATTATGTTTGGGGTATTGTTTGTTTTTCGTCGAAAATCCCCCTGTAGGGGGACAGGCCCGACATACTCTTAGGGGGGCAAGCGGGAAGGGGGAGAGGGCATCGAGAGCGTGGGAGTGATCGGAGGCGTAAGCAGAGCCCTCCTCTCGCTTATCCACGATCCAGGCAACTCGATGGACGGCGGGGGGGGGGTCGGAATTTCAGGGGCGGCAAAAAGAGGGGCGATGACTAGGGGGGGGGGATATCATGGCGTGGTCATGATATTTCCCCGGATTTCACGGCGCCTCTTCTTATTTCAGTACGTCCCTGGCCCCTCCGCTGGGCCGCGCACATGCTGCTGGTCATGATTTGCACCCCCCCTTCTTGGACACCCCCCTCTTGGCCGCTCCCGAGAATTCGTTGAACGAGGCGCGGCGAAATCCGAACCCTACCCCTGGCAGGGGATGGTGCGGAAGGAGCGCGTCCAGGTTCAAGGACTGGGGTATATGGTCAAGTTCAGCATCGGCGCTTGTAGATCCATGCTCCAGCCCAATCCAGCACGATCCCGTTTCACCTCTTTTGATTTCGCTGAATCTTGCGAAATCCAGACTCGTCGGGCTCCGCCCTTGGCCTAGACCAGGCTAGTCCAGCTCAGTGGCCCTTTCATCGGGCGCAGTCGCACATCAAAGTGCTCTTGCAGAGACCACTCGGGAGCTGAGCCTTGACGACCCCCTGCCCGTTCCCGAGCACTCGAAAGCCGGTCGGGCCCGCTGGTGAGGCATAGGGCTCAGCGTTCCCCCCCGTGCCTGCTCCCTTGACATCCGACGTTGCGACATCGCGGCATATCGCGAAAAGTCACGACCAAAGCCTCACACAGACCCACGCCCCCGACGTGTTTTTGTTTTGTTCTTTCCAAAAGGTCGGTTCCCAGAGGTCTGGACCCCTTCCCCGCTAGTTGTTTTTCATCCTGAGTCGCTGTTTGGGGCCCGGGGCCCGGAAAGGGCCCTTGCAGGCCGGAACAGCGAAAAAAATCGAGTCTTGCTTTTTGGTCACAACGCGAGGGGGACCTCACCCTTTTGCGGCGTTCTTTTCAAACAGGAACGACCCGTGATGGCCCAAGGGCCCGAAGTTGGGCGCATCGGGGATGGACAGAGCCCCTTTTTGTAAAACGTGGCTTCGTGCAAGCGATCTCGGGCCCAAGCCTGGCGGGCGCGAGCCTGGAAAATGATGGCCGCGGCGCCCTCTCAAGAACCGACAACGGACAATCCGCGAATCGACGTGTCAGGGTGGGGTTCCGTCCACCCCCCGGCGAATACGCCCCGTGTGGAAGATTTGAGTTGCTGCAGCGCCCGGATGCCGGGGTCCCCAACGGCCGCCGGCCGGGCACAGGGTTAGGTTAGGGGTGGATCGGACGGGGCTGGGCCGAGGATGTCATCACACCAGAGAAAAACCCAATCAGTGGATGGTTTGATCGATAAATAAGGAGATCGACCGGGAGCCCGGGAGCCCGGAACACGCCGAAATTGGCCCGGAACCAATCATCAGGAATCCGGGAACCCAGAACTGGGAACCCGAGAACCCAGCCGGCCACCAAAATCGGCGGGACATGTTCGCCAAATCGTTCAATTTCCCCTATAGGACCCCTTCAGTGCAAGCACCGATTGGGGAATGCCGTTCTAGAGAGTTCAGGGGGAACGCTCTGAGAAGGCCGCAGCGCCCGAGACATCTTCCAGAGCCGTTGGATCTCAGAGATTTCCAACGCATTCTCGCCCGATATCGTCATCGTCCTCGTGGAGATCGAGACATGCCGATGCCGCCACTCCACAGGCCTCTCCGGGGGCTGCGTTCTCACTCACGACTTCGAGGCGAATCCAGCGGTGGCGACGAGGGCCTCTCAGGAGGCCCCCCCAAAAAAGGGACCACGGGCGCAGGGCATGGAGGCATGGGCACCCCTTCCCCTCCTCTGAGCCCCGGCTGCGTCTCCGGGGGGCGGCCCCAGGGCAGCCTGCGGTCCCTGGACGCCCCGACGGACGGCACGCCGGCCAGCAGCCGGCAGCCCGCCGGGGCCGAGGAGGGCGGCCCCGCCGCCGCCCGCGAGGGCCGCAGTCGGCCGCCGTCGCCTTCGGGCGGCCAGATGAGGAGCAGGAGGAGGAGGAGGAGGAGGAGGAGGAGGAGGAGGAGGAGGAGGAGGAGGAGGAGGAGGAGGAGGAGGAGGAGGGAGGGAGAGGAGGGACAGGAGGAGGGGAGTCGGGGCGGTGTGCGGCCTGCGGCCTTCGGCGGGCGCCGGCGTGGCCGTCGTGGTCCGGCGCCGTGCCTCAGGCGCAGAGAGGCCCCCAGACACGAGCGCCAGCCTTCTCCAGGGGTCCGAGGGTGTCTTTCTGCGCGCACGATGGCATACCACATACATATATATATATATATATATATATACACATACACACATACACACATATATATATATATATATATATATACGTACATACACGCACCCAGAGATCCAACGTAATCAAAAAAACTCGACGGAGTTTTTTCGCAGCTTTCGGCCTTTAGGGGCCCTTACCGGGCCTCGGGACCGTCAAAAAACGACTCAGGACGAAAAATTGATCCATAGGAATGGGTCGAGACTTCCAGGGACCCCGTACTGAAAAATTCACGACATCGGATCTCTGGGTATATTGATGCGTGTGTGTGTAGAAACGGTGGCCATCCTCGTTCCAATGTGCATGTGCACCCTGATTCCCGAATACTTCCTCGACGGGCCCCAGTTCATTCTGCTGATCAGCAGCTGCCGTCGCATCCTCATCCGCCTCAACAACAGTCCTTCTGTGCAACTTGTTTCCCATATTGTTGTTGCTGCTGTTGAATACTCATGTCTTAAACTTACGGTTGATCCCCCTCCGGTGCGAATCCATTGACGTGCCAATGCCGGGGACCGCAACACTGTTGTTATCAGGGAATCCTTGCACCTCATGTAGGGTCCCTGGCCCCCGAACTACAACAAAAACGGCCCCAGCCTGATACTTCCTCCCATTTCAAAGAAAGATGCGGGCAATACTTATATCCATATCCAGAGCGTCGTGGACTTGTTGGGAAGGGGTTCCGCAAGGCCGAGCCACACCGTATCTGGATAAAAAAACAAAAGCCTTCTGGGGGAAAAGTTCATCCATATCCAGTGCGCCTCCGGTTACTGGGGAAGAGAGCCCAAAGCGTCAAGACGCACTGGATGTGGATATAACAATTGCCCGCAAAAGACGCGCTCTCGTGCGGGGCGTCCTTACAAGGTCTCAAAGGATCGGGCTCTCGCGTGGGATTTCTTTGCAGTGGATTGGGGCGCCGCGCCCTCGACACTCGGGAATCACGCTTTCGCTTTGGACTTCCTCGCGATCATACGTGGGAATCGAGCTATCCTTCGAGATCTCCTCGCGATTGATGCAGGACTGGCGCTTCAGCGACCCGCCCGCTCAACCAGGTCGTCTGGGTCCGCCCCGCCCGACCCGCCCGTTAGGGTCCGCCCGCCCGCCCCGCCCCGTCTGGTTCTGCCGTTTGTTTTCCTGCTCCTGGCTCCTAACCCCCCATCCTGCCATGTCGTGCTCCTGCTCCTAACCCCCTACCCCCTATCGAGGAGGAGGGGCGGGGAGGAGCGAGGAGGAGGAGGAGGAGGAGGCTTTCCTGCTCCTAACATCTTCTCCCTCCCCCATGTCCCTTCCCTCCTCCCTCCCGTCCCGTGTGTTAGGGGCTGCGCCTACTACATGTGGCAGGTAAGGAAGATATACCCCCAGAGGGGTACGATCGAAGACGAAGAGGGCGGGTATCGAGAGTTTGGGATACACATGTGGAGTGACGCGCGAGCCGATCAGAGCGAACAGTCGTAAAATGTATGTTGGAGTCCTGACATAATCCCGAATGAGAGAATCCGAGCGTCCAGGGCGGAGATCGAAACAAGCCTCCTCGAAGAGGAAATCGAAGCTCCATATTTGGCGGCTCTCGAGCCCAGGAGCCGCCCAAGGGTAAGCCGTCTCAACACTAAGCAGCTCGCTTTTTGTCTAGCATGCAGAGTGCTAAGCAGTACTGTACCACTGCTTGTACAACTCTCGAACCACCATACCGCTATTGTGCCTCTGCTCGTACCGTTGGCCGCCCGATGTTCGGACTCGGTGACCTGCTGCAGACCGGGGTTTGCGCATCAAGGGTTTTGTTGTTTCCAGGAGGGAGAAAACACAGACACAATTTATCGTCGATTCCCCCGAAAATATAGGAAAATATGGGCAGTGGGGGGGAAGACAAAAACCCAGAATCCATGGGAAAATATGGGGCATCCTTTTATTTGCGTCTATTTATTAGTGTGTCCCAGGGCCCCCTCATGTTTGTCCTGTGCCTTTGGGCTTCCTTGAGCGCTCTCCCCTCCCCCTCCCCCCGCGCAGGCACCCTCGTCTTGTCTCCTCCCGCTTGCCCGCCAGACAATTCGCCTTTCGGCTGCCCAGCATACGGTAGAGGGAAACAATTCGTGGACACGCCCCCGGCCCCAAAACCCAAACGTGGCAAGCGCGGGGAAGATTGCAGTCGAAGTGCAGCTCATTCAATTCACCGCCAACATTGATCATGGGGGGGTGGGGCATCGACAGATGACTGCGGCGTGAGTGTTCGCTAATTTCTTCCGAGGCCTGTAGCCACGCGCTGGGGCGGATTGCCTCTGCCGCGCCGCCGGCGAAAAAAAGTCATGGAGCTTCTTGTCGCTTCTTTGAGGCCACTGGGAGGGGCCCGGCCCTTCGACAGCCGGCTTTTGCTTCGGCTCGCCAGCTCCCAGAAGGCCCTCGACCGCTCCTGCCAGGGACCAGCTTGTCTTCCGTGTTTCTTTTCTCGTGATCTTGCGATGGCCCCCGGGCGCCGAAAACGGGGAACAAGACTCCGTCCGGCGCGACATGGCTTGAGCTGCCAAGGATATTTGAGCAGAGGGGGCCCCCAATCCATGCCGCCCTTCTCGGGGCTGGGGGGGGGCTCCGAGCAGATGGGGTCGGAGGGGGTCGCGTCGAGAAGAGTATGTGGAAAAAAACACCTAAACCTACCCTCCCACCCTAGGTGTGCACAACCACTGGGCAGCATACATGCGTCTGAAGTTATTTCGCTGCACCCGTGTGGAAACGCAGGGAACCGCCCCCTCGCATGAGAAACGCAGACTCTTCTCAGCACGGTCGGAGGGTCGCGCCGCACCGCCGACGGCACTGGCGGTGCGGCTCGATCCGGGGACCGAGCTTCGCCATGATGCCGACGTCGCCGAGGCATCGGCGATGCGGCCGCGATCCTCCGACACCAGCTGCCCGGGCCGCAACCTGGGCGGCTGGGGGCCCAGAGGCCCGAGCTGCAGCCCTCCCGCATCGTAAGGATGGGCAACCCTCCCAACTTGGCATCCCAGGTCTCTCAACAAGCGTGGGGGGGGGGGGATCGCGTGGGGGGGGAGGGAAACCGCTGTCCTTCGAGGGGCGTGGGGAGGTTGGGGAGCGAGGGGGAGTGGGCTTGGGGCACGTCGGGGGGCGGGCAAGGGGCGTCGGACAGGTTGGCCCGGGGGGGGGGGCTTATTGAAGGATCTGGGGTGCCCTTGCATCCTTGCCTCCTCGGCCCGTCCTTGGCCACTTTCGTTGGCTGCGCCCCGCTCGAAAAGCTTTGAAGTGGGCGTCCAAGGCCCTTGCATCCTGATCGTGCATATTTATGATACGGGCCGAGTGTTTTTTTTTCAAGTGCTTCAGTACGGGGTTCCCCGATCCTTCCCCGGGTCCACTTCTGCCTCCTGAGCTGTGTTGTCCACGGCCCCCGGGCGGGGCGGGGGCCCCCCGAGGCCGAAACCGCGAAAGCCTCCGCACTGCACTTTTCCATACGCCTGGGGCCTGGGCATCGTCGTCCTCGCCGTCGCCGTCGTCGTCGCCGTCGCCGCTGGCACTGCCCGACGCGCGCCCGCGCGCGCCCCGAGGCGGAGGCCCGGCCCGACCTGGGCGAGGCGAGCCCGAGGCGGGGCGGGGGCCCCCGGAGCCCGCCGCCCGGGGCGAGGCAGGCGAGTGCGGCCCTGGCGTCGCCGCTGAAGCGCTGGCAGGCGGGCTCCCGCTCGCGCGCGCGCGCCGGCTGCCGGGGGAGGAAACTCTTGCTTGGCATCGCTCGGACGTGGGCATTTTTCCTTCGGCGAGGACCATCGAGGAGCATCCCTGATCATGTGGCGAAGAAGCCACGCACGAAACCGAAATCAACACAGGGGATGGACGTCCGAGCGATGGCGAGTCTGGGCCTCCCAGATCGGAGTGTCGCGCCGCATCGATGTGCAGCCCGACTTTCTCCGCGCCGACGTCGCCGACGAATCGCCGACTTCGCCAGCGCAGGGCCGATGCATCGGCGATGCATTCGCGATGCGGCGCGATCTTCCGACCCCATCTACTCGGACTCCATCTAGGAGGCCATTGGAAAAGGTGCCTACACCGCTACCCTCGCCTCACTTTCCCCTTTTTGGGCCCTCCTGGGAGGCCCTCAGCGCCACCGCCGGATTCGCCTCGAACTCTTGGTCCGAACGCACTCCGGGAGAGGTCCGGGAAGTAGCGGCATCGGTACCGTTTGGCTTCCCCACGTGCTGTGCGCGGGGGGGGTCCTGGGAGGCGCTCTTGGACCTTCGGAGGTGATGGGCCGATTTTCCACCTCCTCCTCCTCCTCCTCCTCCTCCTCCTCCTCTGTCTCGTTCTGAGTACGGGCGTATCCTTCCTTCCGCCTCCCCTCGCCTCCCGCCTCCTGCCTCCTGCCTGCGTCTTTCCTACCACCTGGACTAGATCTCACGGCGGCCACCTGCGCAATTGTCGCCACTTTCGTGGGCTTACGGGGGTCCGGGCGCAATGGCGCCATGCGCGCACCCGAGCTAGACCTCGCGTCTCTGTGGGGTTGCTGCGACCTGCTTAACTGCCGCCACTTTCGTTCGCTCCTGGGCAATCCGGCGGGGTGGTCTTACGCGCATCCAGACTAGACCTGGCGTCTCCCTGGAGTGTTGCCACTTGCACAGCTGCCGCCACTTTCGTTGGCCCCTGGGAGGTCCAACGCAGTGGCGTCATACGCGCATTCAGACTCAACCTCGCGGCTCCCTGGTAGTGCTGCCACATGCACACCCGTAGCCGCTTTCGTGGGCTCCTCAGGGGGGCCAGCGCAGTGGCGTCATAAGCGCACTAGACCTCGCGGCCGCCTGGGGGTGCTGCCACCGTGGCATCCGCCGCCACTTTCGTGGGTTCCTGGGGGGGCGAGCGGCATGGTGCCTTAGGCACATCCAGACTACGTACACCTCGCGGCTCCCTGGGGTGCTGCTACCTGCACAGCCGTCACCACGTTCATGGGCTCCTGTTGGGGCCAGCGCAGTGGCAGCGGATCCATCGCACATTCAGACCAGACTTCGCATCTCTCGGAGGTGCTGCCACCCGCGCAACTTTCGCCGCTTTCGTGCGCTCCTAGGAGGTCCCGCGGAGTGGTGTCTTACGCGCACCCAGATTCGACCTCGCGTTTCTCTGGGGGGCTGCCACCTGCGCAACCGTCGCCACTGTCGCGGGCACCTCGGAGGCCGAGTGGCGTGGTGCCTTCCGCACATCAAGACTAGTCCTCGCGCCACCTGCGCAGCTGTCGTTACGTACGTGGGCGCCTGAGAGGTCCCGCGGAGTGGTCTTACGCGCATCCAGGGGAAACGTCGCAGCTCCTTGGGTGTGCTACCACCTGCGTAGTTGTCGCCAGTTGTGTGGGCTCCTCGGAGGCCTCGCGGAGTGGTGCCGTACGCACATCCAGACTACACTCTCACGGCGGCTTGAGGTGGCTGCGACCTGCTTCGCCTCCTCCGTGTGGTCCCTGGAGGCCCAGCAGGGCGAAGGTGTCCGCGGATCCAGACGAGACTTGGCAGCTCCTGTGGGCGCTCGTTGGTGTCGTCCCTTATTGTGGTTTGAGTTGTGAGAGCGCGTGCGTGGGTGGGGGCGTTGAACGTGGTCCGACGTTGTTTGGCGAAGAGCTCAAGCAAATGAAGCCGTCGGATGTCTGGGGGGGCCCAGACGCTGAAGATCTCCACAGTACCGGATCGACCTTCAGTCTGGATGGACCCCTTGGATTGCCATCTGGGGCCCCAATCGGTTCGGTGACCACACCGCGTGGTGAGTCAGTGGCTATTCGAATTGACCCCACGGTTTTGGAGTTTGGGTCGTTCTCCGAGGATGTCTCGGGCGATTGGGGCCTTCAGGGTCAAAGAACCGTGCGGTGGCGGACCGTCTTGTGAGGTCTCTTGGGGTTTCGAGGTCACCGCTCGGTCTGTCACCGCTAGGTCACCGTTTGTTCTGCCAGTCTGAAATCTTTGTTACCCCAAAATGACCTCTTGGGAGCAAAAGGTGCATCATCAGCACCAGCAGCCGCGGAGGTGCAAGCAGGAAGAGATGGGAGCTGCGGGATGAACGGCAATGCTGACAGGAAGAAGTCCAGTACCAGTGTGAGTAGGACGTGCCGGATAAGGTGAGCGGCGACGAAATTGAGGAAGTTGACAGAGAGGGGGGAGAGGAATGGAGGAGGAGCAGGAGCAGGAGCAGGAGCAGGAGCAGGAAAAGGCGGGGGTGAGGGCGAATAGGGCATTAGGTCAAGTGGAGATGGATGCGGTGCAGCAGGACGGCGGTATGGTGGAGTAGGACTGTGATATGGAACAGGCGAAAGGGGGAGGAGCAGATGCAGCAGCGTCAGCAAAGCATGAAGGAATTTCGGAGGACCATGAGATGAAGGTGGGGGGGAGAAGGTTGAGGAAGGCGAACAACTTTGCGGTCCTGTGCTGACGCACACGCGCATTTGTGTTTTTCTGTGTGCACCTCCGGTTGCTACCTGTATCAATATGGTTGCCTCAAGTATCTGCCTACACAGTTCTTTTAAGACGCTCTCTGTCTTGCTTGCCCTTCCAGCCACGTCGCGCGCTACACCTTGCAGAGGCATTCGGTCAACTCTGCTGGGCTGCGAGACCCCCGAGAGCTCCTACAGACGTCGGGCTACGGAGTGTCTTCGTCCGACGGAGCTCGCCCAGAGGACTCGGAGCTTCGAGGTGGTCGGCGGCCGCTAGCTTGTCGCCCGCTTTGCCATCCCTTCTTTCCCTCTCTCAGAGGAGGAAAGGGTACTCATACCTCTACCCTTCGGCCGTTTTCATCTTTTTGGACCTCCTGGGAGGCCCTCGTCGCCACCGCTGGATTCGCCTCGAAGTCCTGGTCTGTACCTCTTGGATCCATCACCCTTCCCGCTCGCCTCCCGTCAGACCTTCCCCCTGCTTCCCCTTTCCCTCTCCTCTCCTGCTCGTCCTCTTGCTCCTCCGCCGCCTCCTTCACAAATGCGCACTACTTGTTTTGATTGCGCACCGAACGATATGGGGTTCGCTATGGAAGCCCAGGTTCGCTATGACACACGTCGGCGGATGGAGGGCAGACGTAGTGCAAATGAAAACGGATGGGTGGGGCGGTGGGTAAGATGTCGGATGTGGCGCGGGCGCGCTTAGCTTGTCTCCTTCCCCTCCTCCTCCCTGCACCTGCGAGGGAGGGGCTCAGCCGCGACTCTGGTACGGACCCGTCACCTCCCCTGATCCAGATCGCTCCCTGATCCAGATCGCGCGGGGCGCCTCTTAGAGCGTCTTGGGCGCCTCGGCGAGCTTCTCGGGGCCTCTTAGGGGTCTTTTGGGAGCCGATTGGAGGCCTCTTGGGCGCCCGTTGGGGCCTCCTGGGGCCTCCTGGGCGCCTCTTGGGGCCCTCTTGAAGCGCTGTTGGAAGCCTTCGGAGCGCTCTAGGAGCCCTCTTGGGCCATCTTGGAGCCATCTTGAGGCCTCGGATGGCCATCAGAAGCGAAAAGGCGATAAAGCCGAAAACACATATTTGTTGTTCCCGGGGTTTTGGAAGGATTTGGGCCTGGGGGAGCTCGTTGGCCAAATGGAGCCGTCTTGGCGCGGTCGGGGCCTCTTGCAGCATCATGGGAACCATAGGCGCTCTTAGGGTCATCTTAAGCAGTGCCCCCCCCTCCAGGAGGCCAAAGTGTGGCCAACACCTTAGTAACATCAATGATTTTGGCATTCTCGCTGGGGCCTCTTGGATCGTCTTGGGCGCCTCTGGGGGGCTTCTTGGGGCATCTTGGGGGTCTCTTGGGAGCCTCTTGGGGGCATCCTGGGGTCCTCGTGGGGGCCTCTTGGGGCCTCCTGGCAGTAAAGCCAGTTATTTTGGCTTCCTCGCCGAGGCCGTTGTGGACGCACCAGCGACACGCCGAACGCCCCGTCCAGGTCCAGGGGTGGAGGTAAAGGGAGGGGTAAACCCTTCTCCGAAGAGGAAGAAGGGGGTGGAAGAGGAAACGCCCTAAACCACATGCCCTCAAGGACTGGTGGGATTATGCGTCGGCCGTCCAAGACCCAGGGGTGCTGCTGGCTAAGCTCGGTGTACAGCCTGCCGCTTCTCAACGGCCGGGGCCGCCTCCTGAAGCACGGGATCTGCCTGCAGGCGGCGTCGGGGTCGGCCATCAGGTTATGCATCTCCCTGGTGTCCCTCGCCGGAACGCAACTGCACCCTACCCCCCCCCCCACCACACACATACACCTACTCCTACCTGTATATATGTATGAGGTTGATGGGCATAGTTGTACATGTGGATGTACCTATATACATATATAACAAGCCAACGGCGGGAGCATGCGTTTGGCTCTGCCCGAGAGGTGCAGAGAGGGTGCGGGCGCGCAGGCGTCGACCAGGAACGTGCTGCACGCTTTCGGGGCCGCCGCGGCGCGCTTTGCCGTGCGCGCGGTGTTCGTCGCGTGGGCGGGCCAGAGGTGGCGCGGCCGGACACGGGGCGAGGACGGTCGCGGTGGGTGACCGCGTTTGCGGGGGCGTCGTGGTCGTCGGCGCTGCTGTCGTCGTCGCCGTCTTCGCTGCCACCGCGGCTGGTGTCTTCGGCGCCGTCATCTTGATGATCTACCATCGTTGGCGGTGGCTACCAAAGAGCGTCGAAACTCACAGGACGTGGAGGGTTATTATGTTTTGGTGTGTGTGTGTAACCTCAGAAGGTCTTTAGTGCTAGCCGCCCCCACTCCTAAATTTTCGGCTGGCGAGTCAACTCGTCCGTCCTCTCTTCGTCCTTCCCCTCCTCGTCATCGTTTTTTCCCTCCCACGCAATGGGCGTCTCCTGCACAGCCTGTGCGTACAAGGATATGGAGGGGGATGAGGAGGAGGAGGAGTGCGATGGGGAGGAGGAGGAGGAGGAGGAGGAGGAGGAGGAGGAGGAGGAGGAGGAGGAGGGGAGGGGAATGGGAAACAGCCTTCTGCGAATACGTTCAGCGGCGACCACGACGACTGCGGCTCATTTTCCAAGTATCGTTTGGGGTCCCATTCCGTCAATAAGACCGCGCGGAAAATTATTATTTGTTCATTATTGAGGCAGGGGTTGAAGACATTCTGCGGTCACACATACCGCAAGCAGTGCTTGCACATAGAGGTTCTTTTTCGTTTTCTGAGGAACTCAGCCTGCGCGTCGGCATGGCGGCTATGTGGTTGCTTTCGCCGCCCCATCGCCGCCTCGTCGCCGCCCGTCGTCTGGGCCTGCGCGTCAGGTCCGCTTCCTTGTGGGTGCCGCCACCGTCCCGTCGCCGCCCCATCGCCGCCCGCCGTCTGGGCTCCATTGTCGGGTCCACCGCCTTGCTGTCGCCGTCGCCGCCTCGTTGCCCCCAGTGTCCGGTCCGCCGCCCTGTTGTCGCCGTCGCCGCCCCCGTCGCCGCTTCGTCGCCCCCCGTCGGCTTGGTTCCAGTGTCTGGTCCGCCGCCTTATTGTCGTTGTCGCCGCCTCGTCGCCGCCCGTCGCTTGCGCTCTAGTGTCTGGCCCGCCGCCTTGCTGCCCGCAGCCCAGTCGCCGCGTCGTAATCGCCCGTCGATGTGCATTGCTGTTGTTTTGCAATGCGTTATTTTGCAGCACATAGATTGTGCTATATGGTCTGCACGGCCTAGATTGCACCACGTTGGCTGTACCACCTAAACTGCGCTGGATAGAATTCAAAACAAAACATGTTCCGCGGCCCGCGATGGCGAGAATACGCTTATATAACACATGCTGCACATACAACAGATGTAAGTGTATACGCATATTACACCTATAACATGCACACACGCACATACATACATGTATACGTATACACAGAATGCAAACCTACAAATATTCGTACACGAGCGTGGACCCATGGATTACAACCGCGGAGTTGAGAGGATCGAGGTGTCGCGCGTTGGATGGCGCGAAGCTGCCATTTATTGGCGTCGCTTCTTTGAAGTTTGTATTCGTATTTGGCCATTGCAAGCGCTCAGTGCACTGATGCGGGGCCCAGGTATGCGAGGTTCACGAAAGCACGGGGTTCCAGAGGCCAGGCTGGATCAGCGTTGGAAGATTCGCGCCAGGATCGCGGCGAACGCGGGAGCGGGCCAGGGCAAACAAGGCGACGTAAAGATCACAGTGGGGCAGAGATGTCGCACATGATGAGAACACATCGCGTCACTTACTCGCCGCGTCGGGCGTTTGTTGGACCGTCACGGGGCCGTCTTGGGTCATATCGGGCGCCTCGTAGGCTTCTCCTGAGGGCCATCTTTGGTTGTCTTGGGCCTCATTTCGGGCCCCACGTCTGGTCCTCTGGGGCCGTCATGGGCAGTTCTGGGGCGGTCTGAGGGCATCTGGAGGACCTCATGGGGCAATCTTGATCGTTGGGGCCGTCTTGGACGCTTCGAAGGGCAAGACATCGAATCCGCTGAAAATGGTAGTTCTCCGCAAGGTAGTGTGGCGATGTTTGCTTGACGGATCCCTCTAGGGGATCTCCGTGGAGCTCTGTGGATGCGTTCGGGGTGCTGGTCGGGCATCGGGGGCGATTTCTGGAGCCGGCTTTGGCCTTCTGGGGTGCTTCCTGGGGGGCCAGTAACGATTCTGCGGGGGAGCGATTCTGCTGGCTTCCAGGGCCGTTTTGAGGCCGCGTGGGTGATTCATTGGCTGACGCCGCACCGCCGACCCCTTGGGGCGGCAGTGAGAGAGAACAACGGAGTTTGCGCAACGCGCGCGGGCTCTGGGGAATCTTAGGGTTCTTATTGTTCTGGGGAATCTTCGGGAATCTGGGGAATCTGGGTTTTAGAAATGTTCGAAACTGCTTTGTGGGGGAACAAACATGGGGAATCTCAGGGTCTAGCTTCCTGGGGATTTCGTCGGGGGCGGTGGGCGGCTCGCGGCTCTGCTTTTGGGCTGCGAGGGGCTCTCCTGGCAACCTTTTTGAGGCCTCTTCCAGGGGGACGTGTGCAGGCTCCCTGGGGTACTTCGCCACCGAGTTCCTGTACAAGGCGTTCTTTTGCAAGCACGTCGTCTTCGGCACCGCCTGATCCCGAGGCTTTGCCTCCTCCTGGCCTTGCCGTGAGGCCGCTCTACTTCTGCCCCCCCTTTTGTTAATTCAAGCTTCGCGCGGCCCGCTTAGCTTCGACTGGAAGAGGTGCGGTCTCGACCCGCGAATCAAACAAGTGCAGGCCCCTGGGAGCCTTTTTGGGGGCCTCTCGGGGGCCTCGTGGGAGCCTCTTGGGGGCCTACAGGTGGGGGCGCGCGCCAAGAAACCAGCTGGATTTTGCCCGGGTGTCTTGGGCTTCTTGGATTTTGATGGGCTCCCAATCAGATCTCGACGATGTTCGATCGACACATGTGGATTTTCACGGCACAAGTCGCGCATTTCAGGGTTGGGTTTCTTGCGGAGGCGCCTTGTGGCCGAGACCCCCCTGCAGTGGCGCCTCCTCAGGGTTTTCCGGGGCCGAGTGCTCGAAATGTTCACTCGTGTTCCCCCTCTGGGCCTCCTCTTGGGGCTGTCCTGGGGCCCTCCTGGGTCGTTTTGGAAGCTTCTGGGGCCGCCTTGGGGCCCTCTTGGGCCGTTTCGGAGCCCTATTAAGGGGGGTTCTTGGGTTATCCTGGGGCGATCTTGAAGGCTTCTTGGGCCGGTGTGGGCCTCGTGAAAGCCCAAGAGGCGACTGTGCTAAACAGAGACGCTTTCCCTACGGAGTGGGACGATTTTTGCTTTTGGAGGGCGTCTTGGGACGCCTCTTGGTGGCTTGTTGGGGCGTCTGGGGGCCTCTGAGACCGTCTGGAGGCAATCTTGGGCGTCTTGGAGCGATCTCTCGGCGACTCGTAGCCTTCTTGGACCGTCAACGGGGGCCTTTTGGGGCCTTCTGGGCCAGTCTTGGGGCCCCCTGAGGCTCCAAGGGTGCAGCCCGACACCTTTGCCCCCCCCCCCCCCCTCCAAACCGGCCGGGCCGGGCTTCCGGGGGAGGTGTTTGGGGAGGGGGGAGCATCTCACACGCCGTGACCCCAAGGGGTCGGCGGAGTTTGTCAACCGTCTTTGGCCGTTCGGGGGCCTGTGTGGGGCCGCTGCGGGGCCGCTGTGGCCCCTGGGAGACCAGAGGCCTTCCTCCCAAGCCCACGCAGGCCGCTTTGGATTTATGTGAACAGCTCTATGGGTTCGTGGGAACGAAGGGCGCCCGTGCAGTGGCGCTGTTTGGACAGCCTGCTCTCGCATCTTCAAGAAACACTCTAGCAGAAAGGGCCATCACTGAAGAGCCCTTCATAAAAAATATGGTCAGTGCCGAAAAAACTGTGACCAATAATCCTTCCTGGGGAGTCTTTATACAAGAACCTTTTCGTGACGCAGTCTTCGACAAGGCCTCCGTATTCAGGGTTCGACAAGAAGGGTCCGTTTTGAGAAGCCATTACCAAGGAATGTGTAGTAACCGAACTGTTCTGAAGGACCCCTTCTCAAGAGCAACCGTTACAACATGATCCTCAGAGAAATTCCCACATAAGCAATGGTTACTATGGGATCTGTCGTGGACAACCCTTAATATTGAACCTGTCTTCAGGGCGGAGTCCTTAGTAACGCGTCCTTGCTGAATAACCCAGGAAAGAACAACCTGCACGATGGAGCCTTTTTTCACCAATGAGTCCTTCAATAGGACTCCATGAGGCAGAGTCATCACTGACGAGTCCTTCGTGAAGATTCCTGAAGTGGCGAGGGCGTCGGCTTCTTCAGAACTGTTGTGTTCATGCTGTTGTTAGGAAATATTGCAGCGTCGGCAGGCGAGTTTGGGGTTCAGGAGCCGACCATCTGGACTGATTTGTTGTCAGGAGTGTCCAGTAACAGTTCCTTACAAATGAGCATTTTTTATTGGAGAGTCTTGAAGACAGAGCACCTTCGAAGGAGCTTTTGCTGAGGACTCCTTCGTAAAGAGTCCTTGTTGGAACAATTTCAAACGCACAACATCCTGGTTGTAGAACCCTTCACGGGAAACCCTTTTGAACGTCTTCCAAGTTCACCAGGCGAGGTTTCCAAATGTCCAAGACAATTTTTCAAGAAACATCACGAAAAAGGATAACACGACGTCCCCTGACTTCTCAGGACTTTCAGAATCCATGTGTTCTGTTGTGGTGGCTGTCTGTTGTTCAAGCGTGTTCAGCTCGAGGCGCCGTTCGTCGACACCCCAAGTCGCACCTTAAGCTGCGTTGGGCACTTCGTCATGGCTCAATCACAGAGTTCGCTCGTTCGGAACCTGGAGTTGCAACAAATACGGGCGTCCAGCCTCCCACTCGCCCATGTGAACACACACGTATATGTACATGCATCTACATACATAGATACATGTGTGCACGCGAGACCGAAGTAAAACGTGAGGTGCCCCAGCGGGAAATTCGAGTTCGGTCTCGGCCCATGCCGTGCGTGACGCTCGTGCGAGGCGAGGCGTAGTTGCGCGAGCTCGTCCTCCAGTGCATTTTCGTGACGACACGTTCCTCTGAAGATTCTTCTGGGAATCCGATCCCTCTGAAGATCCCTTCGACTACTCCTGACCTGCGCACGTGGCTTCTGCGGTCTCGCGGAGTGCTCTGCCCCCCCCAAATAAGATAGTAGTTCGCCTATCTCGGCAAAGTTTCGGACAGTCCTCCGCCAAATGTGTCATGCAAAGTGGGGCTGGACGCGTGTCCGCGCAGAGTTTATCTCTGCTCCGCCTGCTCCACCAGTTGTCCGTCCTCTTGCGCGCAGGCCGCAGGCCCCTTTGCCACGGCGACGTAGAGGCCAAGCCAGGCAGGAAACGGGTCGCTCCCGCCCACGCCGTGGCATGTGGTTGTCCCGACAGTTGCCCAAATGATTCGGACGGTTGTCCCGCTCCCGATGATTGTTTGGACGGCTGTTCTGGTGGTTGTCCGAATGGTTGCCCCATGGTTGTCCCGACGGTTGCCCAGCTGGTTGTCTCGATTGCTATGCCGATGACAGTCCCGATTGTTGTCCTGTTGGTTGTCCTGGTGATTGTCGCGATGGATGTCCCGATGGTTGTCCCGATGGATGCGCAATGCGATCGACAGGCATGGTGACAGCGACATCGATACACTGATACCGAGCCCAGTACAGTGTGATATTGGTGTATTGGCGCGTGTATGTGCACATGCTTATACACACGATCAGTTGGTGCTTCGTTTGTTTTTGGGTGGTCTGGGGGTGCTGGGGGGATCGACCACATACACACATAGCTATATATATATATATATATACATACATACATATATATATATATACACGTAGCACCCCGCAATTGCGGATAAGAGTGAGGGGACGGGCGCGGGCGCGGGCGACGCGGGCGTCGTCGAGCCGGCGGACCTCGTGGCCCCCACCTCCTCCTCCTCCTCCTCTTTTCCGTCTCCTCCTCCCCCTCCTCCTCCTCTTCTTCGTCCTCGTCCTCATCGTCATCGTCATCTTCCTCCTCCACCTCGTCCTCCTCCTCTTCTTCCTCGTCCTCCCTCTCCCCCCCTCGTCCTTTCATCATCGTCCTCCCATTGTCGTCCGTCCCCTCATCGGCCTCCATCATCGTCCTCCCATTGTCGCCCATCATCATCATCCTCCCCTCCTCCCCCTCCTCGTCCTCCTCCTCCCCCTCCTCCCCCTCCTCGTCCTCCTGCTCGTCCTCCTTTTCTTTCTCCACATTCTCCTTACATCCTCTCTTCTTCCGCGTTCTTCTCGTCCCCTGTTTACTCCTCCTGCCTCCCCCTCCTTTCCCAAGATAGCTGCAACGCAATCCTTTTTTCCACTTTATGCTCCCCGCCTTCTCTGATCAAGGCAATTCGCCAGGGCAGAGTTGCTGGACGGGCTGGTGTGGATGCGCGGGGCTTGAAGAGGTCCTTGCGGGCTCAGACGGCATTCAAAAATCCGCCGCCGCGCTTGTGCGGCATTGGTTTATTCAGTGAACGTGGTTTAGGTCGCGCCGCGGGTTCTCCACCGGGAACGAATGCAAAACATGCCCGCCGCAGGCGCCGAACAATGTGGTTTGTACCCTGAACGTGGTCGCGGGTGGGCCGCGGGCTCTCCACCTGAAACGAATGCATAAGATGCCCGCCGCAGGCACCGAAAAATATGGTTTGTACCCTGAACGTGGTTTGGGTCGCGGGCTGGTGGCGAGTTGGTCACGGGGGGAGTTGCGGCCTCTTCACTTGGAAGGAATGCTTAAATAGCCCGCCGCAGGCGCCGAAAATGGTGGTTTGTACCTTGAACGTGGTTTGGGTCGCGGGTGGGTCTCGGGTGGGTCGCGGGGTAGGTCGCGGGTGGGTCGCGGGTGGGTCGCGGGTGGGTCGCGGGTGGGTCGCGGGTGGGTCGCGGGGTGGGCCGCGGGCGGGTCGCGGGGTGGGTCGCGGGGTGGGTCGCGGGGTGGGTCGCGGGGTGGGTCGCGGGGTGGGTCGCGGGGTGGGTCGCGGGTGGGCGCGGGTGGGTCGCGGGTGGGTCGCAGGGTGGGTCGCGGGGTGGGTCGCGGGTGGGTCGCGGGGCGGGTTGCGGGTGGGACGACGACAACAAACAACAACAACAAACAACACACAACAAACAACAACAACACCAACAACAACAACAACGAGAATCCGCACCGCGGAATTCCACTTCAGCCACGCACCCAGGGACAGTCAATGACCGTTCGGCCCCCTTCACTCTGATATATATGTATATGTATGTATGTATATGTATAGTTGTATATAAATATATATCTGTGCATAGCGATCGATATATGTATATATATATATATATACACATATACATATACATATACATATATATATATATATGTATTGGTTGCCCCGATGGTTGCCCCGATGAGTGCCCCGATGGATTCACAGTGAGACCAGCATGCCCAGATCGGCCCTGCCTTTCTCGAGTGGCGCACGTTGGGCCAGAGCCCCAAGGCAATGCCAGCCGTTGCCGCAGGAGCGCCCACCGGGAGCCCCAAGAAAGCTCCCGTCCTCGATGGACGACGCTCGATGATCGATGATCGAGGGTCGAGGCTCGATCGATGATCGAGGCTCGATGATCGAAGCGGGGATCGATGATCGCAGTGGGGGTCGAAGTGGGGATCGATGATCGAAGCTCGATGGCCGATCCCCGCCTCGATCGATGCTTGTGTCCACGAGCGTGCGCCTGACTCTCTTCCTTCTCCCCTTCTGCTCTTCCTGCTCCACCTCCTTCCCGTCCTCCTCCCCCTCCTCATCCTCATCCTCATCCTCCCCCTCCTACCCCTACCCTACCCTTCCTACCCCTCCCCCTCCTCCTCCTCCTCCTCCTCCTCCTCCTCCACCTCCTCCTCCTCCTCCTCCTCCTCCTCCTCCCCTCATTTTCCTCCACCTCCTCCTACTCCTCCTCCTCCTCTTGCTCCTCCCCCTCTCTCCTCGCATGCGAGACAACTCGCCACGTCGTAGCCCAGGTTGCTCGACGCGCGAGCGCATCGCCTCAGGGTGCGACCTGAACGGTGTTTTGGTGATCTCGTGGACTGGTTTCGTTTCGATTCCGCTTTGCAGCGAAGGCGAATTGAAGACAAAACGAGGGGGAACGAAAGCAAAACAAGACGAAAAACATTGCTTAGGTCGATCCCTGGATCGCCTATGCCGCGCCGCGATGGCAAAAAGTGCCCACGAGCGTCCCACATCTTTCCCTGGTGCCGGTTTCGCATCCCGAGCCGTTTTTGTCGACGGCCCCGGGGTCCCGCGATGGCTCCCAGAGGCCGCAGCGTTCAAACACTTCCCGTCCGTGCTTCCTTCACGACGTGTGCATGCCCTCAGGCGGCGGGAGTTCTACACGCTTTTTTTGCGAGGGCGGCGAGGCAGGGGAAGTCTGCGCTAGCGGCAATGCCTAAACGGAGGTGCCGTTAGAGCGACAGGTGCCACCATGCAAGCCCAGAGATCCGACGTCGTGAATTTTTCAATGCGGGGTCACTGGACCCCAATCCAAGTCCGTTTTTTTCATCTTGAGTCGGTTTCTTGACGGCTCCGAGGCCCAGCAGGGGGCCCTGGAGGCCGAGAACTGGGAAAAACGTCCGTCGTGATTGATGTCCATGCTGCGGATCTCGTTTGGAGAGAGGGAGCAGGAGGAGACGCGGCCGAAAGAGGGGGGCGGACGAGGCAAGCCGCTCATGGAGGGCGGGTCACGCCCCGAGCGTGTGGCGACGGGAGCGCTGCACGCCCAATGGCCACGGGCCTGGCGCAGTGATCAGTGCCGGCCCCTAGTAGCGGTGCACACGCCCCCGCATGGCTCGGCCAGGAAGGCATCTACACTTAAGTCGGGCCTGTCCCTCTACAAGAGGGATATGCAAAGAAAGTCAAACACATAATCAGGGAACGACTATTTGAATATGTTTGAGCATTCTTGGAATATTTTCGGTGTATCTTTTAATTTTCGCCCCAGGTCCCCCTGTAGGGAGACAGGCCCGACTTGAATCTACACCACTCCTGGGGCCAGGACGCAGTGAGAACAAGAGGGCCCCCTAACCCTAAGAACACGATGAAGACGTGGCCTCACTCACGACCCTGCGGGCCCCTAACCCTAGGAACGCGATGAAGGCGTGGCCTCACTGAGGTCCCCGTCGTTCACATCAGGCATCGTACGTCTGGGCGGCTTGGCACGGTACATCTGCAGAGGAAAAAGACCCCATCCCTAACGTTTTTCTGGCCCTCCTCACTGGGGTCCCCCTCCCACAGGGTCAGGGGGTCCTCTTTTGGTCCATCAAGGACGGGCCAGGCCTGGGGCAGAGGATGTGCATAGCTCTCGTTGCCCTATGTCTGGGATCCCTCCATTCCCGCCTCGATCGGCGGCCCTCGGCGCCGTCGTTGGCGTCGTCGCCGCCGCCGTCGTCGGCGGGATCGCATTCGTCGCCGCCGCCGTCGTCGTCGTCGTCGCCGCCGCCGCCGCCGTCGTCGTCGTCGTCGCCGCCGCCGTCGTCGTCGCGATCGACGCCTGGGCCCCCCTCGCCGCGCGGGGGGTGGGGCTTCCCGCGGCGCGAGGACGCGCGGCTGCGGTGCACGGCCCTGCTCGCTTGGAAGGCTGCCCGGCGCCCCCCCCCCGCTGGGCCCGCGCTGGCAGTACGTCGGGCACGTCCCTCTGCAGGGGGCATAGTCCAGGATAGTGGAAAAATAGTCTGTGGAGGATATTTCGATCATTTTGGATAATGGTTGGTTGATTATTTTTCATTATTTGTTGTTCTTCTTCCCAAACCTCGCCTGCAGGAGGACATGCCCGACCCAACGCTAGCAGGCCTCGTTGGCGGCCGGACCGCGCGGCTCTCCTCGGACTCAAACGGTGCCGAGCCGAGGGCGTCCTCGAAGAAGAAGGAACGCCATAAACATAAGCTGTTGGCGCGATCCGCGCGGATTTCTTGGAACTGCGCTGGGGCCCCCCGGCGGCGCATCCGGCGCCGCCCCTGGCGCGCGGAGCGCGCCAGGGAGCGCGCCCAGCGCAGACCCAAGAAATCCGCGCGGAGCACCAAAAGGTTATGTTTGTGGCTTTGTTCTGTTTCTGTACACGGCCAGGGGCTGCCTTGGCGCAGCGTAGCGCGCCGCCGGTTCTGGCCCACCGCGCCTCGGCGCGACACGCCGACCATGTCCCCGCCCCAAGCGTTAAGTCGGGCCTGTCCCTCTACAGGAGGAATATTCAATCATAGTCAAGAGTAGCCTGGGGCCGATGTGTTTGAGTCATGCTTGGATCTTATGGGGGCGTGTTTGAATTTTTCCCCACATCCTGAGTGGGGTTCTTGTTTTCCCAGAACACCCTCTCCTTCCCACCCACCTCCCGCTCCATCTTCCATACAGCACAATATTATTCCTACCACACACACCATACCATACCATAGTTCCTACCACACATACCATACCATACCATACCATACCATACCACACCATACGTACCATACCGTACCATACCATACCATGGCGTACCATAGCATACCATACCATATCACACCAATGCCACACCGTACAATACCATACCATACCTCCAGTACCATACCATACCATATCATACCATACCGTACCATACCATACCTACCATACCATTCCATACCACTCCATACCATACTATTACATGGTTTCGTGCCCCTCCCACCCCTCCAGGGAGGCCCCGCCTGAGCGAGGAGGGTATCGGAAACCATACTATTTACATGGTTTCGTGCCCCTCCCACCCCTCCAGGGAGGCCCCGCCTGAGCGAGGAGGGTATCGGAAAACCATACTATTTACATGGTTTCGTGCCCCTCCCACCCCTCCAGGGAGGCCCCGCCTGAGCGAGGAGGGTATCCGGAAAACCATACTATTTACATGGTTTCGTGCCCCTCCCACCCCTCCAGGGAGGCCCCGCCTGAGCGAGGAGGGTATCCGAAAACCATACTATTTACATGGTTTCGTGCCCCTCCCACCCCTCCAGGGAGGCCCCGCCTGAGCGAGGAGGGTATCCGAAAACCATACTATTTACATGGTTTCGTGCCCCTCCCACCTCTCCAGGGAGGCCCCGCCTGAGCGAGGAGGGTATCCGAAAACCATACTATTTACATGGTTTCGTGCCCCTCCCACCCCTCCAGGGAGGCCCCGCCTGAGCGAGGAGGGTATCGGAATACCATACTATTTACATGGTTTCGTGCCCCTCCCACCCCTCCAGGGAGGCCCCGCCTGAGCGAGGAGGGTATCCGAAAACCATACTATTTACATGGTTTCGTGCCCCTCCCACCCCTGCAGGGAGGCACCGCCTGAGCGAGGAGGGTATCCGAAAACCATACTATTTACATGGTTTCGTAGCCCTCCCCCCTTCCAGCGGGGCCCCGCCAAAGCGAGGAGGGCATCAAGAAAATGGGCCCCACGAAACCGTTAACCTCTTTATGTGGGGAACTCCGTTAGCATAATTCTAACAAATTGTTCGTCCAACATCCGCCTGTAGGAGGGCACGCCCGACTTCCGCCAAGCGCCAGTGTCTTGAGCTTTTCTCCGGCCTCGGCGCGGAGAAGGAGGGGAAGGAGGAGGAGGATGGGGGGGTGAAGGAGGAGGAGGGGGGGGGGGGAGAAGGACGAGGAGGAGTAGTAGGAGGAGGAGGAGGAGGAGGAGGAGGGGGGGGAGGAGGAGGAGGGGAAGAAGAGGGTCGGGGAATTCTCTCCCAGGATCGAGTGCCTCTATCGGCAGTGGCTGAAAACGCATCTGCCAGCCTGGGCGGGGTTTAAAATCGCCAGCCACCTGAAGTACTTAGGCCTACAAGTCGGGCCAGGAGCTGGTCAGGCTTCCTGGATTGCCCCCATCGCGAAGTGGACCACCCGTGCCACTGCCATCGCTGCCGCTGGTGCGCCGCCGCCGATCACATCGATGCTCTACGATAGCCGTGCTCTGTCCACACTGTCGTATGTCAGCCAGTTCCAGCGTCTCCCCTTTAAGGAGGTCGCACAGGTTGAGCACCGACTTTTCGAAATGATGTTCAAGATGCCTCACTGCTGTCTCTCGACAGCCGACTGGCTCCACCTTCACGAATGGGGCGGCCCCAAAGTGAAGAGCGCCATTCTCATGAATTTAACGACGCTAGTGCGCGCCTCGCTCAACACGCTTGGTATTTGGGCCGAGCTTTCAGCAACTCTTGCGCAGCGTGCGAGTGCCTGCCCATCGCTGCCTTTCTCTGCGGGCAGCACTATCCAGATTTTTGGTCAGGCCCGTGTCTGGCGCATGAGCTACAAGAAGCAGCCAACGGGTTCCAATCTCATATGCAGTGGAAATCCGCAGGGCCCAAGGCGGTCGAGGCTGCTAGTACGGCGATGCTGGAAGGCGACAAAGTCCAGCGTGCCGCTCTCGCTGCACTCAACACCCACCTCTTCCCTTCCACCCTCGCCCGTGATTTCTCTGCTCGGCTCCTCCACTTGTTCCCCAACTCCGCTCGGTCCATCAATCGCATCCCATGGAGCGAAGTTCGTCGGTATATAGTGATGTGCCCCACCTCCTGGGGCAACAGCTTCTGCAAGACCTGTGCAGGAGCTTGGACGACCGACAGCAGGTTTCAGAGATACAGGCACTCTTGCGTGTTCCGGTGCGGAGGTCCAGACAGGCAGAGTCACTACTTTGAATGTCGCCAGATGGACTCTTTGCTTCGCGAAGCCCTGAATCTGCCTTTCTTCTCACACTGCCCAATTCACCGACTCGGCCTTCTGTCCCCCACCCCTCTCGGTTTCAGCTATCTTGTTGCCGCTCATCAACTTTACTGTCTCGCCTCCTCCCGTCCTTCCCTCCCTTACAGCTCTGCCGATGCCGATGCTCTGCTCCCTGCCCTCTCCTCATCAATCGCTGGACTGTCTCGCGCTGCCCTTCGAGAGAGCAGCACGACGGGAACCAGCAGCACTTCCAGCACAACGCAGCAGGAGCGCCCAGCAGCGGACGCCCGTGCTGCCGCCGCCGACATCGCTGAGGATTGATGAACTTGACCCGATGGTACGAGCGCAGGAGGAGGGGAAGAAGAAGGAGGAGGAGGAGGAGGATGTGGAGGAACATGAGGAGGAGGGGAGGAGGAGGAGGAGGAGGAGGAGGAGGAGGAGGAGGAGGAGGAGGAGGAGGAGGAGGAGGAGGAGGAGGAGGAGAGGAGGAGGGAGGAGGAGAGGAGGGAGGAGGAGGAGGAGGAGGAGGAGGAGGAGGAGGAGGAGGAGGAGGAGGAGGAGGAGGAGGAGGAGGAGGGAGGAGGAGAGGAGGAGGAGGAGGAGGAGGAGGAGGAGGAGGAGGAGGAGGAGGAGGAGGAGGAAGGAGGAGGAGAGAGGGAAGAGGAGGAGGAGGAGGAGGAGGAGGAGGAGGAGGAGGAGGAGGAGGAGGAGGAGGAGGAGGAGGAGGAGGAGGAGGAGGAGGAGGAGGAGGAGGAGGGAGGGGGGGGGAGGGCAGGAGGAGGAGCAGGAGCAGGAGGAGGAGGAGGAGGGGCAGGAGCAGGTGGAGGCGGAGGAGGCGCAGGAGGAGGAGGAGCAGGAGGAGGGAGGAGGAGGAGGAGGAGGAGGAGGAGGAGGGGAGGAGGAGGAGGAGGAGGAGGAGGAGGAGGACGGGGGGGAGGAGGGGGAAGAGGAGGAGGAGGAGGAGGAGGAGGAGGAGGAGGAGGAGGAGGAGCAGGGGAGGAGGAGGAGGAGGAGGAGGAGGGAGGAGGAGGAGAGGAACAGCTGGAGGCGGTGGAGGAGCAGGAGGAGGAGGAGCAGCAGGGGGAGGAGGAGGAGGAGGAGGAGGAGGAGGAGCAGCTGGAGGCGGTGGAGGAGCAGGAGGAGGAGGAGCAGCAGGGGGAGTAGGAGGAGGAGGAGCAGCTGGAGGCGGTGGAGGAGCAGGAGGAGGAGGAGGAGCAGGGGGAGGAGGAGGAGGAGGAGGAGGAGGAGGAGGAGGAGGAGGAGGAGGAGGAGGAGGAGGAGGGGGCGGGAAAAGCTCAGGACGCTGACGACGTCCCCGCCCCGAGCGTCCAAGCGCCCCGAGCTTTTCTTGGCCCCCCACCCCGCGGAGCGGAGCGACGCGCTATCACCTCGCAGGGCGCGCGGCGTGTCTCGCTGGAGCCACTGCCGCCACGCTGTGCCAAACTCGGCCTCTGTGGGCCCTTACCGGGCCTCGGGACTGTCAAAAGGTGATTCAGGAAGGAAAACCGGTCCTGGGGAATGGGTCGAGACTCCCCAGGACCCCGTATTGAACAAATCACGACATCGGATCTCGGGGTATTATGGGTCTTGTAGGCCCCCCCCCCCCTGGGGCCAACATGCCGTAGCACCCCGCAGATGCGGATAAGAGCGACGGGGCGGCGGGGACGTTTGCAGTCTGCGGGGCTCTGACGAACCCCGCCGCAGGCTCTTCAGTTTTGCAGATTGCACAGCGGGCCCGCCGCAGGCGCCAATCTGTCGTTCAAGCCATGTGGGTGGGTCGCGGGGCGGGTCGCGGGTGGGCCGCAGGTGGACGGCGGGTGGGTCGCGGATGGGTCGCGGATGGGTCGTGGGTGGGTCGCGGGTAGGTCGCGGGTGGGTCGCGGGGTGGGTCGCGGGGTGGATCACGGGGTGGGTCGCGGGTGGGTCGCGGGTTGGTCGCGGGTGGGTCGCGGGGTGGGTCGCTGGGTGGGTCGCGGGTGGGTCGCGGGGCGGGTTGCGGGTGGGACGACGACAACAAACAACAACAACAACAACAGCAACAACAACAACAACAACAACAACAAACAACAACAAACAACAAACAACAAACAACAAACAACAAACAACAACACCACCACCAACAACAACAATAACGATAATCCGCACCGCGGAATTCCACTTCAGCCACGCACCCGGGGACAGTGAATGACCGTTCGGCCCCCTCACTCTGACAAGAACAACAGCAACAACAACAACAACCACAACAGCAGAAACAACAACAGCAACAAACATCAAACCACAACAACAACACCAACAACAGCAGCAACAACAACACCAACCACAACACCAACCACAACAACAACAACAGCAACACCAACAACCACAACCACAACATCAACACACAACACACAACAGTCAACACTACATCAACAACAACAGCAACGACAACAACAACAATCATGTTGAGACTGTCCGCTGTTATCTGCTTGCGTGAGAGTCAACACGAATGTTTCGAACCCTCGATACCCCTATTCGTCCTCCACCAAGCCCCCGTTGGGGGGTACCGTTCTTAACTGCAACGTGTATTTCGCGCAGCCCCTGAGGCAGGTGAAGAGAGGGCGGATGGAAGGAAAGACAAGGGGGAGGGAGGAGGATGGAACACCGGCTAGGGACAGAAAACACGTGGTATAACTAGTTGGGCGAATCGGGCGGGTAGATCCTACCAGGCGGGTAGGGAAGGAGGGCCCAAGGGCCAGGTCGAGCAGGCGGGTTGCTCAAGCGTGCGTCCTGCGTGAATCGCGAGGCAATGTCGAGCAACAGCTCGATTCCCAAATCAATCGTGAGGAAATCCACAGCGAGAGCGTGACTCCTGAATGTCGAGGGCGCGGCTTCTGAGTACTTTCGCGAAGAAGTCCCACGCGAGAGCGCGATTCCTGAATCAATTGGGGACGTCCCGCGCGAGAGCGCGATTTGGGAATACATTGTGGGGCAGTATCAGGCGGGAGCTGTTGTTGTTGTTGTTGTAGTTCGGGGGCAAACTTTTCAGTTTGACCCGAGTGGCTTCCCCTAGTTAAAAAGCAGGGTGCAAGCCCTGGTAGAAAACACTCCATTTGAAGAACGCAATGGTCACCAGAGGGGGGATCAACAATATGGTTTTTCAGTGATGAAAGATCAGGAACAACAGCAGCAAACATGTTAAGACTGTTCGCGCCTATCTGCTCACGTGCCAATCGACATGTATATCCCAAACACTCGGTACCCGCCCTCGTCGTCTTCGATCGTACCACCTTGGGTGCATATCTTCCTTACCTGCCACGCGCATTAGCAAAACCCTTAAAACAACGGAAATGAAGACAGGTGGAAAGGGGGAGGGAGAATAATGAAGCACGATATATATTAGCAGGAGGGAAGCAAGAAGCAGAAAACAAATGGTGGAACCAGACGGGCAGGTCGGGTGGGCAGACCCATAGTGGGAACGTCGGGAAGGCGGGCCCAGGCGACCAGGACGAGCAGGCGAGTTACCCATGCGTAGGTCTTGCATGAATCGCGAGTGTGCGCGATTCCTCAGTAAATCGTGAGACGAGCCAGAGCGAGAGCTCGGAGGCCTCTTGGGCGCTCTTGGAGCCGTCGGAAAAGAAAACTCGAGCAAACGCCAGAAAAGCCAGTGCCGGCGCAACGGCGGCGAAGAGGCGCCGGGGCTCGAGAGCAAACGGGGGCCAGTCCGAGCGCCGGACTTTGCAAGATCCTGCGCAGCCAGGAGTGCATGGACTCGGGCTCGGGCGCAGGATCCTGCAGGATCGATCCTGCAGGATCCTGCGGGATCCGGATCCTGCACAAGATCCTGCACAAGATCCTGCAGGATCCTGCGCAAGATCCTGCAGGATCCGGATCCTGCAGGATCTTGTGGGATCCTGCAAGCCCAGACACTCGCCGATACTCAGGAGGGGAAAAACCACACAGACACAATGAATCGTCGACTCCCGGGAAAAGATGGGAAAATATGGGAAGTAGGGGGGAAGACAAACACCCAGAAGATAGGGTAAAGGATGGGGAACCCTTTTGCTTCTTTGCGTGTGTGTATTTATCTGTGTGTCCAAGAGGGCCCCTTCAGATACGACTGTTCCATCCGCGGCCCCCGAGGTCCCGATCTCTTCCCCAGGGGTGGCTTACTGGGAGCCGGCGGTAAACCCTCAACCTTGGTTACCCCCGGGAACTCGTAGAGCTTCCTCGTGCAATGCGGGCGCGGCAATCTCGCATTCTGTGCGCGAGGGCGCGGTTTCATGGAAGAGAACGTGAAGGAGAAGAAGGAGTGAGGGAAAAGCATCTCTGGGAAATAATAATAAACATACCAGGCCCAGTTGAGGCGTCTGGACACTTTGAACTAGCGCACCTGTTGATTTCCTTCCGATGGCTGCGCCGAACAGCGTAAAGAAAACCATCACCATCTCTAAAGAATTAGCAGAGTATGAATCGTTTTTCGGCCCTAGCGCTGATAGCAGACCGAGTTCAGGCGTCTGATACTTTGAACCAGCAAGCCTGGGTATTTCCTTCCGATTGCTGTGCCAAACAGCTTGTAGCTCATCCGCGTCTCGAGTTAAGCCAAGAGAACCAATACCATCTCTAAAGCACAATACGAATAGTGTCGGCTCCAGCGCTGATAGCAGACCGATTTCTGGCGTCTAGATACTTCAAACTAGCGCTCATGATGATGTTATGCCGATTGCGGTGCCGAACAGTTCTGTAGCTCATCTGCAGCTCCATTTAGTCCGAGAAAACCATCACCATCTCCAGATAAATAGCAGCGTACGAATAGTGTTTCGGCCCCAGCGCTGATAGCAGGCCGAGGTCAAGCGTCTAGATGCCTTGAGCTAGCGCGCCTCATGATGTTCTTCCGAGCTCTGTGCCTAAGAGCTCTGTAGCTGATCTGCAGCTCGAGTAAAGTCAAGAAAATCATCAATATTTCCCAGAAGTTAACAGAGTAGGAATAGCTTTTCGGCCCCAGCGCTGATAGCAGACTCGTTTCAGGCGTGAGCATGTTTTCGATCTAGCGCGCCTGATGATTAATTTCCGATTGCTGTGCCGAGCAGCTCTTTAGCCCATCTGCAGCTCAAGTTGAATCATGAACACCATCATAATTCCCGCCAAAAAAATAACAGAGTACGAATAGTGTTTCGACTCCAGCGCTGGTAACAGACCGGGTTCAGGCGTCTAGATACTCCAGACTATCGCGCTTGATGGTTCCCTTCCGATTGCTGCACCGAAGAGCTCTGCATCTCATCTGCAGCTCGAGTTAAGTCAAGAAACTCATCATCATCTCGAAAAACATAGTAGAGTACGAATAGTTTCGTGGAGCTACCTCGCGTAGCAGACCGAGTTCAGAGATCTGGATACTCCAGTCGAACCCGCTTGACGATTCTAGATCGATTAGGTGTTTGTACCAGCTCTGTGGCTAACCTAGAGCTCGAGTTGAGTTAAGAACGCCAAAAACACCTGTCAAGATGACTCGAAGGAGCCGATCCCGCCTGAGTGCTTTTTGGCAGTAGTAGGTACCCGATCGAGCTGATAGCAGACAGAGATCAGGCGTCCAGCTACTTTCAACTAGCGCGCCTGATGATTCCCTTCCGACTGCTGTGCCACCACTCTGTAGCTCATCTCCAGCTCGAGCTAAGCCAAGAAAAGCATCACCATCTCCAAAAAAAACAGAGTCCGAATCGTTTTTTCAGCCCCAGCGGTCATAGCAGACCGAGATCAGTGTCTAGATACTTCAGACTATCGCGTTTGGTGATGCTCTTCCAATTGATGTGTCAGAGAGCTTTGTAGCTCATTTGCAGCTCGATTAAAGCCAAGAACCTCATCATCATCTCAAACAGTAGTCGAGCACGAAGAGCTTCGCGGACCTAGCTCGAGTAGCAGACCGAACGCAGACCTCTAGATGGTTGAGACAAACGCGCCTAATCATTCTGGAACGATTAGGTGTGCATACTAGCTCTGTAGCGCTACTGAAGCTCGAGTTAAGTGCAGAAAACCGACAGCACCTGCCAACATGACTCGAAACAGCCGATCCCGCCCCGATGCTTTTTGGCAGTCGTATTTACCCGATCGAGCTGAGATTAAGACGGCGAACGGGAATAATATCGAATATGGGTGGAACAAAAAACTAGAGCTCAAACGAATTGTTGAATTTCGAGATATCGAATTTAAACAGGTTTTATTTGGTAGAAAAATCCGTCGATTTTTTGCCAACTAGCCCCCCAGCGCGCCGGAATTACTCTTCTAGCTTCATCGCTAACGCTCTTAGGGAAGCTCTACGAGTCACTTCGTCCCTGGGGGCCCCCGTGCCCGGCGACGGGCCCCAGAGGCCCAGGTACGAACACACCGCCGGATGGAAGGAACCATCTCCTCGGATTGCTGGGCTGCGCAGGATCCCAGGCATCGAACGCAGAGGAAAAATCACGACGTTTTTTTTCGCAGTTCTCGGCCTCCAGGGGCCCTTCCCGGGCCTCGGGGCCGTCGAAAAACGGCTCAGGATGCAAAGCCGGTCCTGGGGACTGTGTCGAGACTTCCGGGGAGCCCGTCTTTCACAACCTACCAAACCACCCCAACCCAACCCGAAGGCCTCAATTTACCCTCCATTTCCACTGGGGGGGGGGTCGGGGAACATCGAAAAAAAACACGTATGGAACCCATACCCCCCCAACCCGAAATTCGGGTCTTCGGGTTGGGTCGGGGTGGTCTGGTAGGCAGTCAGTCTTGACAAAAGCACGACGTCGGACCTCTGGGATCCTGCCAGGCCCGGCCGGCCCGGGTCGCCCGGAGCGCCCCGGGCCCGCAGCTCCCCGAGGGCGGAGCGGCGACGGCGAGGGCCCGCGCACGGCGGGGGGGACGGCGCAGGCCGCGATGGCTCGAGCAAGCTTTCTGTCGGGCGTGTCCCCCTACAGGGGGATCCGACGAAAAACAAGAAATACCCCCAAAAGATCAAACAAATACACACAAAAAAAGAGTCCCCAGACTATTTCTTGGCTATTTTTAGAATTATGTTTGGTGTATTTTTCATTATTCGTTGAAAATCCCCCTGTAGGGGGACAGGCCCGACTTAAAACAAGCTTACTGTGAAAGGTTGTGCTCGTAAATCCGGTCGGCCGCACGTCGGAGGCCCAAAAGTTGACACCATCGCCAACATCGGCGGTGTGCCTCCACCGAAGGAAGATGACCCCGATCTCGGCGTTGGTGGCAATGTTCGGGCTTCCCAGGTGGCCGAACTCTTACCACTAACACCGAAATCTAGGATCATCCTCCTCTGGTGGAGGCCCCCCCCTGCGCTGGTGTTGGTGTCCACTTCCAAGCCTCCGAGCACGCTGTGTGAGCCGAGCCTCTCGATCTGCAGAGGGTGTTCGAAGCACCTGCGCTCGAGCCCTGCGGGCCGGGCTGTGAAAAAGAACTTGCTGGGGAAAAGAACAGCTGTCAGACGCCCGATCTGTCCCCTCAGACTCTGCTTGTGGACGACAATCCATGGACAGGAAGCGCGATGCCAAAGATTTCCAGATGTCGAGGACATGCTCAAAACATTGCTTAAGCATGCTAGAGAACATGTGTCCAACATTTTAACCACATGTTCCAATACATCTAAAACAGTAAACAATCCGATGTTAGGAGGAGGGGGAGGAGAAGCAGGAGGAGGAGGAGGAGGAAGTAGGTGGAGGAGGAGCAGCAGGAGGAGGAGGAGGAGCAGGAGGCAAAGGAGGAGGAAGTAGGAGGAGGAGGAGGAGGACGAGGAGGAGGAGGAGGAAGTAGGAGGAGGAGGAGGAGGAGGAGGACGAGGAGGAGGAGGGAGGAGGAGGAGGAGGAGCAGGAGGAGGAGGAGGAAGTAGGAGGAGGAGGAGGAGGAGGAGGAAGAGGAGCAGAAGGAGGAGGAAGAGCAGGAGGAAGAGGAGGAAGTAGGAGGAGGAGGAGGAGGAAGTAGGAGGAGAAGGAAGGAGGACGAGGAGGAGGAGGAGGAGGCGGAGGAGGCGGAGGAGGAGGAGGAGAGGCCCACGGCCTGCAAGCAACGCCCCCTCGCGCGCCGCGCCCCCTCTGCGGGGCCCTTCTGTGGCGGGCCCGTCGTGCGCCCCGGCAGGCCGCGGGGCGGCGACCCGACGGCTGCGTGGCGGAGGGCGCCGCGGCGGCGCCGGAGAGCCAGGAGGGAAAAAAAAAAACACCGACACAAGGAACTGTCGATCCCCCAGAATGGCAGATATGGGATGTGGGGGGGGGAAGAGGCGAAAACCCCGAAAACACAAGAAGGTGTGGGGGGAATCCTGTGATCTGTGCCCATTTGTTGGTGTGTCCCATGGCCCCTTCAGAGAGCCCCGGCCTCCTCGAGGCGCCGCCGTCGGCCTCACGTCCCGTCGCCGGCTTCGCCCGCCGCCGCCGTCGTCGTCGTCGTCGTCGTCGTCGTCGTCGGCGTCGGCGTCGGCGTCGGCGTCGGCGTCGGCGTCGGCGTCGGCGTCGGCGGCGTCGTCGTCATCGTCGTCGTCGTCGGCGTCGTCGTCGGCGTCGTCGGCGTCGGCGTCGTCGGCGTCGGCGGCGTCGGCGATGGCGATGGCGCCGGCGGCGTCGGCGGTGGTCGGGGGAGATCTTCGGAGGTGGCCAGCCTTCCCAGGCATCCTCCGCCTTTTCGCCTCCGCCTCCATGTCTCCTCGTCGTCCTCATCGTCCTCCTCTGGCCAGCCTCCACCCATCAGGCATCCCCCGCCTCTTCGCCTCCGCCCTTTTTTGGGGGTTTCGGGTAGGCGTCGACCCATTGGCAAAATTCGCTGGGGGGGATAGGCGGGAGATGGGGGCAGAGTAGCTACAGCAGCGGGAGACGTCTGTGTCAGAGAACTCTCCTCCAACTCTTCCGTCTTCCACCGAGGAGAATCTCACACGACAGCTCGCCGCTTGCTTGAGTCCCACCTCCAGCCCAAACGGCGAAGATGTGTCTGGGGCATCCCTGCAGAACCTGCTAGGGGTGTGTGCCACCCATGCAGCGCGCCATGGGTTGCGGGATCCACAGGTTGAGCCAAATGGGCGTCGCCCATGGGTTACTGCGTTGGACTTACCCATCCACGGGTTGCGCGATCCATGGGTAGCGCCATCCTCGGGTGCCGCCATGGGTTTCGCCATACATGGATTGCGATATAGGGTGCGCACTCGGCGGCAGAGAGCAGGACGGCCTGCCAGTCGTTGGGCCATAGGTCGCGCACTCGCCGGCAGAGGCTGGAACGGCTTGCTATTTTGGTTGCACCAGAAGCTGGGGGCACCCGGCGGCCGAAGTAACACGGCCGCCTAACAGGCACGGTCAGTCCGTCAGTCAGTCCGGAGCACCCCACGAGAAACCAAATTCGGATGGAGCCCGACGTCAGTGATTGACTTCTTGTCAGCGCTTGTGGGGTGCATGGAGTTTCCGGAGGCTTCCGGGGATCTCTGGGGACCTATGGACCGGGGGTGGACAGGACCCCCAACAGTGACACGTCGATTAGTGAATTGTCCGTTTTCGGTTCTCGAGATGGCGCCGTGGCCGTTATTTTCCAGGCTTGCGCCCGCCAGGTTTGGGCCCCAGGTCGTTTTCACTAAACCACGTTTTACTAAAGGGGGGTCTGTCCATCCCCGAATGGAGGCCTCTGGAAACCTACATTTGATCCTCTCTCCTTGCTCCTCCTCCGTCCTCCGCTCCTCCCCGTCGAGCCACCCTCGCTGGCCACCGCGGGCGCTCCCCAGCAAGTGTGGCCCAGCCGCCTGCCGGACGACGCCACCCAGCGGGGCCGGTGTCCACATCAGGGAGCACGACTGCCCTCGCACATTTCGAAGCGGGCCGGTGATGTTCGGGGTTTGGAGGCGACCGCGGGACATTGACGAACGAGCAACACACACCCATACCCACAGGGGGGTCGTTGGGAGGAGGACTGGCTATGGGTCTGGGTGCGGGTTGTCGGACCCTGGGGAACGCTCCCGTTTGAGCGGGGACCCCCACCCGACAACACGCACCCATAGCCCTCTCCGATCCCCCTATGGGTATGGGTGTGTGTTGTTGGTTCGTCAGACATGACCTGCCAGGGGGGGGCTACCAACTCCCGTCATAGGTGTAATCGATGGGCTTTTGGGAGGCCTCGACTAGCAGTGCCGCAATGAGACGCCAATGACCGAAAGCCCCGGATAGTAAATCATCCCCCCTCCTTCACGATTGAGGATTGATTATTCCCTGCCAAGACAGAGTTGGACGGGGGAGAGTGGCGGCAAGGCCGAACTTTGTTATCGCGGGGGAAGGTTGCGGATGGAAGTTGTTACCTTATTAGGTTGAGTAGCAACATCAAAAGTGCGTCGCATGGCAATCGGGGGCGATGGGATTCTCACCATTTCACCTTTCCCAAGTCACGAACGTGTGGCAGGGCTTTGGGGTTCTCACTGTCTCAGCCCTTTCCGAGTCAGGAGCGCGTGGCGGGGCCATGAGATCTCACGATTCCAGCATTCCGAAGTCACGAACGCGTGGCAGGGCCATGAGATTCTTACAATTTCACCTTTCCCAAGTCACGAACGTGTGGCAGGGCTTTGGGGTTCTCACTGTCTCAGCCCTTTCCGAGTCAGGAGCGCGTGGCGGGGCCATGAGATTCTCACGATTTCAGCATTCCGAAGTCACGAACGCGTGGCAGGGCCATGAGATTCTCACCATGCCACCTTTCCCAAGTCACGAACGTGTGGCAGGGCCATAAGATTCTCACAGTCTTAGCCCTTCCCGAGTCAGGAACGTGTGGCAGGGCCATCGGATTCTCACGATTTCAGCTTTCCGAAGTCACGAACGTGCGGCAGGGAGAGGAGCGCCAAGGATCTCAAGAGCGCGGGGCAGCCTTAGGATCTCCCCCGGGTGTTCTTATCAGGACGGTTCGGTTAAGCCATGAGGACATCACCGCGCCCCGCGCCAGCATCGCCTCTTTTGTTGGGAGTCTAGAGGGAATGTGGAAACGATGCCGCAGCGCAGTTATTACGCACACTGCCAATGCCATCAGCAGCACACTCACCGACATGCGTGTTCTGCTTCATCATGACCCGCAACCTCATTTGATGTTCATGGTCACTTATGGTCACCATTCGCACCACAACCATCTCTATCGTGGCTTCCGTTTTTCATTCTAATTACATTCCTTACGGTCACGATGTTCAACATCAGAGAGGCGGTCAGCAACCCTATTCTCATCATCGTTCCCATGCCCATGGCAAGCATCAACAATAGCCCCGTTATAATTCGTACTCTTCACCCACGGTCGTCATCGTCGCACTTGCTATTTTGGCTCGCAGCGACTGCGAGGAGACCCACTCTAAAGGTCGTCTCGGGAGGTTCCTGAAAGTCCCTGGAGATTTGGAAGCCTCCGGAGGCCCTCGGGAAGCTTCCACAGCCCCCCAGACGCCGCACAAGGACCGAAAACGTGCAACCATCTATCCAGTGGCTTGCTGCAACTTCGCCACCGTGCCAACCCAGCATTCTGGGTGACGATTGTTCGAGGGGGCACGGAAGGCCGTCACATGTGACACCTCGTGTCCCCAGGTGTGAGAGAGCCTTGATGAGGACGCTGAAGAATTATGCGGATGGTAAGGGTGATGAGGATGAGGTTGAGGACAGTCAGGATAATGAGGATGATGAGGATGTCGGTTTTGATATTGATCATCAGTATGATGATGGTGGTGATGATAATAGTGGTGATGCTGGTAACGATGACGGTAATGGTGATGATGGTGATGGAGATCAAGGTAATTATGGTGTCGATGGTCATGATGGTGATGATGTTTTTTATATATATATATATATATATGTGTTGTTGCTGATGATGAGATGCAGATCAGCATTATGACGACGACGAGGAAGGGGAAGAGGAATAGCAGCAGCAGCAGCAGGAGCAGAGGGAGTAAGAGCAAGACCGTCACGTGTGACACCTTCAATGTTTCCACTTGAGGAGCTCTCATGAAACTCATTTGGGCCGTCTTCGGGCTGTCTTGGCCTCCTGTGGGGCTGGTCTTGGGGCTCACTTGGGCTGTTGTTGGGATCTCTTGTACCGTCGAAGGGTCTTCTAATATCATCGTGGGGCTCTCTTGCGGGCCTCCTCTTGGGCCGTCTTGGCACCATCTTGGAGGCTTCGGGCCGCCTGGAGCTGACAGAAGCCCGGAAAGGGGAGAATGCGACAATCTGTCGCGGACCCTCGAGAAGTGAAAGATGTTTGCCTTTCGGACCCTTCGTTGGGCTTCCGTTTGCGGCCGTGTTGGCCCCTCCTGGATGCAGATTGGGCCGTCTTGAGGCCCTACTGGGCCTCCTGGGGAGGGGGTCCGCCGCCTGGCTCCAGCCAGCCCGCAGCCGCGTTCCGTCTGACCCAGACGTCCGCCGAAGCGATTTTTTCCATCCGCGGCCCCAGAGGTCCCGACACCTTCCCCAGGAGTGGCTTTTCGTCCCGGATTCTTCAGGGTTTAGGGTTTACGGTTTAGGGTTTAGGGCTTCTCGGGCGCGCAGCGGCCGACAGTCAGGGCAAGGCTGCCCCCCCTTCGGCAGGCTTGATTGGGGGGGCGTTTAGCCGACCCGATCAAGCCTGCCGACGACGCAAGATCTGCAACAACTCCCCCCCCCCCGGCCGCACGGCCGGCGACCACCCAAACTAAAGCCTTTTAGGGTTTAGGGCCGCTGGCCCCTGAATTCCCAATGGGCGGCAGCGGGGAGGATTCTGCGGCGATCCCAAGCGTTCCAAATGCTTCCCAGGCGCTCCCAGGCGCTCCCTCGCGGCTCCAGACGCGCCCGGGAGCGCCCTGGGGCAGTTCCCAGGCGCGCGCAGGAGCGTGTCCACAGGCTCCCAGCTGCCCCCAGCCGCTCGGCGTTCCCAGGCGCCCCCTCTGCGCCTCCAGGCGGCGCCAGGCGCTCCCAGGCGCTACCAGGCGCTCCAGGCCCACCTAGGCGCGTCGCAGAGGCTCCCAGGCGCGCCCAGGAGCGTCCAGAGCGTCCCACACGTGTTTTACGCGTCGCAGAAGCATGGAACCTGGCCCGAGGCTCCAAAGTTGCCGGGTTTGGGGTGTTGTATTCGTTGAGGATCAGGGGTGAGTTTAGCTTTGAATTGCGATTCCCCAAAGCGGGGGGAGGCAGCCTCAGGCTGCCATGGCGACCCACTCTGGCTACCTGCGGACACTTCTCAGAGATGCCCTGTCTCTCCTAGACGGCGACGGTGCTGCGCGGTGGGTGGGCAGAAACACAACGAGGTGCTTGGGTTTAGGGTCTAGGGCTTCTCTGAGCGCAGCGGCCGACAATCCAGGCAATGCTGCCCCCCCTTCGGCAAGCTTGATTGGGGGGGCGGTTCGCCGACCCGATCAAGCTTGGCAAAGGGGGCGGGAGGTGTGACATCTTCCCACCCCCGGCCGCAAGGCCGGCGACCTCCCAAACTAAAGCCTTTTAGGGTTTAGGGCCGCTGGCCCCTAAATCCCCAAATGCGCTCCGAGCGCTCCCAGGCGCTCCCTGGCGCTCCCAGGTGCTCCCAGGCGCTCTCAGGCGCTCGCAGGCGCTCCCAAGCGCTCCCGGGCGCCCCCAGCGCTCCCGGGCGCTCCCAGGCGCTCCCAGGCGATTTCAAGCGCTCCCAGGCGCTCCCAAGCGCCCCCAGGCGCTCCCAGGTGTCCCAGGCGCAGCCAGGTGCACGAATCCAAGCGCTCCCAGGCGCTCCCAGGCGCTCCTAGGCGCTTCCAGGCGCTCCCAGGCGCCCCAGGCGCTCCCAGGCGCTCCCAGGCGCTCCCACTCCCAGGCGATTTCAGGCGCTCCCAGGCGCTCCCAAGCGCCCCCAGGCGCTCCCAGGCGCTCCCAGGCGCTCCCAGGCGCTTCCAGGCGCTCCCAGGCGCTCCCAGGCGCCCCCGCGCGCTCCGAAGCGCTCGCGGCACGCTCCCAGGCGCTCCCAGGCGCTCTCTGGCGCTCGCAGATGCTCCCAGGCGCCCCCAGGCGCTCCCAGGTGCATCCATAAACCCCTTAGAGAGCCCCACACGTGTTTTTACGTGTCGGAGGATTAGGAACCCCATCCGAGGACGCAAAGTCCCCGGGTCTAGGGTGTTATATTCTTTGAGGATCAGAGAGCGTTTATCGTTGAATCGCGACTCCCAGGGGGCAGCCTACGGCTGCATGGGCGACCCAGTCTGGCAACCAGCTGACGCTTCTTAGAGATGCCCTGTCTCTCGTAGACGGCGACGGTGATGCGCGGTGGGTGGGCAGATGCACAACGAGGTGCTTGGGAATTTAGGGTCCACTCGCCCAAACTTGAAGCTGGTTGGACGCGTCCCACCCACCCATGACCCAAGACATATTGATCTGAAAACGACGACGACATCGATGACGAAGACGACGATATTGATCTCAAAACGACGACGACGACGACGACGACGACGACGACGACGACGACGACGACGACGACGACGACGACGACGACGACGACGACGACGACGACTACACAGTCGCGCAAGGACTTCTGGGAAGTCCCTGCAACAGCGATGCGGCCCGCGCTCGCGACGACGCGATGTGAAGAACAACGCATATCGACACGAGTCCCTGTGTGTCTCAGGGACGCCGCCCAGCGGCGGTGAGATTGCACGGAGTGGCTGCGCAAGGGTCGCTGCAACGGCGATTCGGCCCGCGCGCGCGCCGACGCGATTTGAAGACAGCGCGCGTGGACGCGAATACCTGTGCGTGGCAGGGACGTCGCCCAGCGGCGGTGATATTGCATGGAGCGGCTGCGCAGGGCGCGCGGGATAGCTCGTTGCCTCGAGGAGAGGGAACCGCATATGCATCCTCGGGGCTGCGGCGCGGCGCGCAAAGGCCGATGCAAGGGTGATGTGCAGCGCCCGCGCGACGCGACGCCACGAGCTCCCCGCAGCCCCTTGTCGACGCCTGGGCGATGCGTAGGCCAGGTTGACACGAAGTGCGCGGGATGGTTCGTTGCTTGGCGAAAGAGACCCCGTGTTTGTATCCTTGGCGCCGCGAGGCGATGCGCGAAGGCCGATGCGCCGATGCATGGGCGATGCGACGCGCGCGCGAAGAGACACAACGGGTAGCCCCCCCACCCCAGCTGAACAGCAATGTGCCACTGCCTTGGCGATGCATGGCCTAGCTCGACGCGAGGCGCGCGGGATAGTTCGTTGCTTCTGCGAGAGGGCCCCCCCTCAGCATTCTTGGGACTGTAGCGCAGCGCGCGACGGACGATGCAGTGGCGATGCGACGCGCGCGCACGCGAAGCGACGAAACGGGTAGATCCTCGCGGCAGGCTGCCGACGCAATCGCGATGCGTCGCACAGCTCGGTGCGTCCGCCAGGGGATCGCGCTTCGCGACGTCCGCCGAATGCGGTTCGAGTGTCTTGGCGCCCCGACCGACCTCGCTCGCCAGCGCGCCACCTGCCGCGCTCCTCGATCCCCGCCATGGACGCGCTGGGACCCCTCGGTTTTCCCGCCCGCGCTGCGCCCGGCGCCACCGGTCAGAAGCGCGCCTTCGTGCCCCCAGCGACGGGGGAGCGCCGCGAGAAGCTGCACCGGTCGGACCACGTTTGCTTTGCCCTTCTGGACCACGAGGGGGAGTCCGTCGTCGACAAGGCGCGGCGGCGTGGAAGAAAGGAGGGGTCGCGTGCGCGAGCATTGGTGCATTCCCCTGGGGCAGGGGAACGATCGCGCGTGAGCGCCCTGCTGTTCCACGCGGTGCGTCGCGCCAGTTGCCTGCGTAAGCCACCGCGTCAAAACGCCATTCCTGAGACTTCGGGGCCACGGATCTGCGTGAAGGGTGCGCCGCGTGATTTGCAAAAACTCCCAGAACACCATTCCTGGTTCTCCGAGGGCACGGATCTGCGTGAGGGGTGTGCCCAAATGAGGGGCGCGGAAAGGGCGGCGCAAGGGCGCGTGAAGGCATTTTAGGATTTTAATATTTATAGGCTCTCAGTTTTAGGGTAACCCTCGATGGCTCCCGGGCCCGACAACGGGCCCCAGAGGCCGAAATCATATATAAAAAAACGCCAGATTGAACGACTCATGTCCTGGGGCTTCTTTGGAGAAGGCCTTTTCCTTCTCATATCCCCCGTTCGCCGCCGGCCCACAGCACCTCCCCTCCCCCCACAGGAACCCGCCAGCGGCCTCACCCTCGCCGCGCGCGCCGAGGGCGCCGCGGCGGCGCCGGAGCGGCAGCGGGCCGCCCAGGGCCAGGCGCCCCCCACCTGGCACCGCCTCCCTGTTTCCTCCCCTCCCGCCCCGCCCACCACGTCCGCTGTCTCCCTTCCCCTCCCTTCCCAGTGCCCCGCAGGTCCCTCCCCCCCGCCGCCCCCATTTTGTAGCCCACCCGTGCGTCCCCTCCCCCTCTGCCCAGATCTGCGCTCGCCCGTTCCCTGCTGCTCCGCCCCACCACTCCCGGCCCCCCGTCCCCAGCTGCATCCCTCCACCCTCTCCGTGCGCGTGCCGACCGTGCTGGCACGCGAACTCGCCGTCGCTCCCCCATCGCCTCACCCCTCTCCCCTCTCCCCCGCTCCACCCTATTCCCCTCTCGTCGCCACCATATCTGCCATTTCGTCACCATTACTGTTTGTCCCCTCCTCGCCTCTCCTCCTATGCCTTTCTTCCCCCCTCCTTCCCCTCATCGTGTACTCCTTGCACATATGCCTCCTCCTCCTGCTCCTCCTCCTCCTCCTTTTCCTTCTCCCATTTCTCCTCCTCCTCCTCCTCCTCCTCCTCCTCCTCCTCCCCCTCCTCCTCCCCCTCCTCCTCCTCCTCCTCCTCCTCTTCCTCCTCCCCCTCTGAGCCTCGTGATGGGGTGCTCTGGAGGCCGCCGGGGCCTTTTCGAAAATCCTTGGGGCACCTCGGGCCAGGGCACTTCCAGCAACACCCGAGGTGGGGGAGGTCGGGGGACGGCGGCTCCAAGGGGCGGGGGCGAGGAGGGGGAGGGCCAGGAAGAAAAAGGGGCTAGGAGGAGAAACGGGGCAAAGAGAAAGATTTTCCCCCAGGGGATAAAACATACTTCTGTTAAAGAACCGCGAGCCTCCTCCTCGCGGGCGGCGACACGCTGCCGCAGAGCCTCCAGGTCAGGCAGCAGGCCCTTTTCCGACGAGCGGAAGTAGATCGCCCGCTGCTAAGGCTGTTGTGCGACAAGCATCCGCTCCTGCTCCACAGCACTTAAGATGTGGAGCACAACACCTGGGGCTCGATTCGACTGTGGGTGCAGACCCCTGAGCATACGGCCGAGCCGACAGCGAGAGGCAGACGACTCGGGACAGCTGCGGCATCGCTTCTCAGGGAGACCACTGCGGCGATCCTGGCTGTAAGCACCGCAGCGTCGGCAAAGCACGAGAGATGGTCCAGACGATAGTCTAGCAAAGACAAGGTCGTGGCCATGGTGTATCATGCAGAAACTTAAAATTTGCACGCATACCAGGACATCCGCGCATGTCGAGACGTACAGCAGTGGTGTTGCACACGCGCTTATGACAATCATGACATATGAATGTGCCAAGCGCGCCATGCACAGCCGCCCAAGCGTGCCAACGATCAGCGCCCGTGCGCCCAGGCCTCTGGACCCTCTGCTTTTCAGGGAACTGGGCAAACGGAGAATGGGGCAAGACAGCCCCGATCACACGGGCCACGGCTCGGGCCTTCACGACCAGGGTGTCAACATCAGCCAAAACATCGGGATCCTTTTAGGGGTGCATGGAAATCGCGTCATTTGCGCACTTATCGGCTAAGAAGATTCCACGTGCAATCCTACGTTTGTCGTCGGGCAAAGCATCAATTTCATCTGTACTGCGATGGGCCTTAGCGTGGCTAGCAACACCTACATTCTGCGTTCTTCACACTGTAATAACCACGACGCAGTCCAGCATACTTAGACTTGCCACGCACCTGCTGTGCCACTGTTTGGTTGTGAAACCTAACCACGCCTAGACAATCAGAGCGCACGGCAATCATCCTGCGAAAAAGGAAGGCTAGGGCACACACCGCCATCTGCTCTCCTGCCCGGGGGGGTTGTGGGAGGCTCGGCCAGACGGGCCCACGGAAGCGAGCCACGACCTCCTCCGAGTCAGGGGCAAGAAACATTCCCGCATAGGCAGCCCTTGACAACTCTCGAAGCGGGGAACGAGTGCACGAACCGTCAACCACGGCGTCCGAAGCCCCCTCGAGGACCGAAACCTGGGTCAAGGGCTGCCCGTACGGGCCCAGAAGCTCAGGATAAAGCTTGTCGGCAGGAGGAGGGAGGACACACGAGAGGTGCAAGAAGACAAGCCTAGTCCACAGCAGGTCAGACGCACCGGCCTCACGCGCCTCACGAGTCACATCCTCAGACACTATATCCTCTCTCGCCCCTCGAACTTCAGGACACTGACAACATCAGAGTCTGCGGTGCAAATTGTTTGCTGCACCGCACAAAGGACACTGTGGATCGACATCACAGCCAGACTTTCACAACCTATCATTAGTATATACAGCCTCGGTGAAGACTGAAGCGATCGCATACTTCTGCCGAGGAGTGAACTTCTTACTGGTACACACGAATGCACGCACAACGTCAGCACATACACGCCTATCACTTCGCTCGCTCTTGCCGCTGACCAACATGTACATGTCGCGCTCGTGTTTACGCTGCACACCTTCACGGAGTGGAGAGCTCATCATAGTAGGAGATTTGTATAGGAAAGATAACTCAACTCCTCGATCATCGATCCACTCCACACCATGCTTAGGCTGCCATTCGATGCGCTGCAAACAGAGGACCATGCTAGCAATCGGCCCCCTGGATCGACGCCATGTGCTATGTTCATCAAGCTCACGGTCAATCACGGCACACATTCGTGCAAGCTCCTGTATCATGAACAACGTGCGTTCAGGTGCAACAGCGGCCTTCCATACAGCACTCGCCCACATCATAGCTGGTGCCACACTTGCATCAGCCATGGGATCGCCATGAAGCACGCACTTGGACACCAAAGAAGCCCCTCGATGCGTCGGTGCACGAAAACTTTAGAGCGTAACCCGAGCTCGCTTAAGTTCATGATCTGGCATGCCCAGCACTGCGCTGCCGTATGCCTGCGCTGGTTTCAGATCAGCAGAGTGGACAATGCCCACTCGGTGCTTTCCGTGATTCAACCACTTGCGAAAACGGAGAATTCGAGAATGCCGAAGTTTGAAAGTTTGAAACCGTCCACGTCTTTTTTTCGAAGGGCGTTCGGAGCGTTCCTAGCTTGCCCAGGAACGAAATCAACCCCCAAATTGAGCGACGCATTCGTGACGGAGCCTGCGGGGAGACCACGACGACGAAGTTGAACGGCTGAGGCTGCTGCTAACGACGGGCTGCTTGCCACCGTGATAGTTTTCGACTCCGATTTCTGTGTTCGAAGATCTTGGTTAAACATTTCATGAACATCAGCTGCTGCATCGGGTACGACTCGAATAAGTGTTTGCCTACCACAGACAGCCATGATCGTGTCATCACCGACATACGAAGATAAGAGGATTGACGAATCCTGCCACTTGCTCACAAAGTTCTCGGAAGCACGGATGGTATACACCTTAACAAAAGCGTCGTTACATATGCCGCCAGCTGGCAGGCAACTCGTGGCAAACAGCGCCACGGGGTGAAAAGACATGCCCAAACGTACAAGCCGAGGAGATCGCCAGAGGTTGAACATCGCCTTGACGATTACCCCTGGGCTTACCCACTGATAGGCCTGAGCCCTCAAAATATCCAAATCGAAGAACTCATAATATTTCTTACCGCCCCACTGGACCCCCATGAAGACCTGATCTTGAGACGATGCAACCCCGAGGACGGCAGCCTGAGCCCACACGCAGGACTCTGCGCTCTTGCTTGCACCAAAGGCCCAGCACGCGCTCCCGGTAGAGGCAGAAAAGGGGTCTAGCTGCGGGCGTCGCAAACGTTCCCAGATTCGCACAAAACTAGCCAGCAACAAAATAGCACGGTGACCACCGGCAGGCTTGTCGATGGAGAAAAACCGTCCACATGAAAGGCTTCGGGAACATGCCAAGTTGTTCCACCGCCTCGTAAGTAGTACTCAGGGTGAACACGCCAGCATCCCCAAGGAGAGAGATGTGCCTCGGATGGAACTCATCCAAAGTAGAAGCTGCGCAGCTAGAAAACCTGCGCGACCCCCATCGAATCTCATCCACTGAAGCTCTGGGGAAGCATTCACGATCTGGTACTGTGGTGGTGGGCACCTGGACGGTAGCTCGCCATTGTGTCTTCAACGACTCGACCTCCGCATCCAAGACTGCGTCTGGACTGCTCGAGAAAATGCCTGGCATCTTCTCAAACACGATCGGGCACCACTGCTGCTGAAGGCGAGTAATATTGTGCACTAACTTAGCTGATCCCTTCAGTGCCTTAGCACACCACTCGTTTCAAGAAGTCGTGCGTAGCTTATCTAACTGCTTGGTGGCCGTGTCAAACTCAGCTCGTAGCTGATCTCGAAAACATGTAGCTCTCGGCCACCATGGCGACGAGAAATTGATGTCGGGTCGGCCGTGAGATGGGGTGATCCAAGGTCGCCGCCAACTCCCGCTCAGCGTCACCAAGAAAGACGGCCCAAGCACTATTTAGCTGCGCCCATGCTGCCGTGGCCGTATCATGTGAAGCAGCCCACGTCGCCGCTTCAGCCAGCTCCAAGGCAGCATGAAAAGGACGAGCATCAAGTCTCGGTCCAACAGGTGGATTGACTGGCATTCGTTCATGGGCACAATAAACAAGCTGCTTGAGTTGCGCCACCCCAGGTCGAAGATCCAGGCACACCGGTTTGTGTGGTCCCCCATGCCATTCCGGAGCCACTCGAATATGATCAACCAGCCGCACAACACCATGAGAACAAACCAAGAAATCAATCGTCGAAGCACTGCTCGCCGTGACACAAGTGTGGCGTACTGGGGCAACTGCGATGAGACCTGCCTTACATGTGAAACTACTCTCCTCGATGATGAATGGCTCGATATTCCAATCAGCTCCCACCATGATGGCTCCAGAGGTCTCGGAGGAGGAGGAGGAGGAAGCGGAGGACGATGAGGAGGAGAAGGGCGACGAGGAGGAGGAAGAGGGCGACGAGGAGGAGGCGGAGGAGGTGGAGGAGGCGGAGGCGGAGGCGGAGGAAGCGGAGGAGGCGGAGGAGGCGGAGGAGGCGGAGGAGCCAGAGGAGGAACGAGGGCGGGTCGCTAACATTCCTTCCCTCCGCACCTCCACGGCGGGCCGTCGGGGGGCGGCCCGTGGGCACGACCCGGCGGGGGAAGAGCGACCCAGCGCGTGCGGCGCGGCAGCAGGGAGGGGTGCGGGGGGCGGTGCGGTGGAGTGCGGGGGCGCTGCGGAGGGGATGGGTCGAGCAGCCCACGCCACGCCCCCTTTCCCAAGACATGGAATATGCTGATGATGCTGATGATGACAATGATGATGCTGACGCTGATGATGATAATGATGACGATGATGATGACGATGATGATGATGCTGATTATGATGATGATGACGGTGGTGATGGTGATGATGATGCTGCTGATGCTGATGCTGTTGATGATGTTTTATTTTTGATGATGATGATGATGTTGCTGATGATGATGCTGATGATGGTGGTAATGGTGGTGATGATGACGATGATGATGGTGATGATGCTGCTGATGCTGATGATGATGCTGATGGTGGTGATGGTTGTGATGATGATGATGATGATGTTGCCGATGCTGATGATGCTGATGCTGATGATCATGATGGTGCTGCTGATGATGATGATGATGATGATGATGATGGAGATGATGCTGCTGCTGCTGATGATGCAGATCATGATGTTGCTGCTGATCATGATGATTATGCTGTTATTGATGATGATGCTGATGATGATGACGATGCTGAGAATGATGATGGTGATGCTGATTATGATGATGAGGATTATGATGATGAGGAGGAGGAGGAGGGTTGGATGGTGACTATGATGATGACGATGACGATGCTGATGATGATGATGCTGATGATGATGCTGATGATGATGATGACGAAGATCATGGTGATGACGATACTGATGATGATGATGATGATGATGATGATGGTGATGATGATGATGACGATGCTGCTGATGCTGATGCTGATGCTGATGCTGATGCTGATGCTGATGATGATGGTGGTGCTGATGATGATGATGATGATGATGATGCTGATGATGATGATGATCATGATGGTGCTGAGTTTGAGGAGGAGGATGAGGAGGAGGAGGAGACAGTGAAGGGGAGGAGGAGGAAGAGGAGGCGGGTCTTTTGGTGAAGTGGAGTAGAGGAGGAAGAGGAGGAGGAGACAGTGAAGAGGAGTTGGAGGAGGAGGTGAAGAGGAGGAGGAGGAGACAGTGAAGGGGAGGAGGAGGAGGAAGATGATGTTTTTTTGATGATGCTGATGGTGTTGCTAATGATGATGCTGATGATGGTGGTAATCGTGGTGATGATGACGATGATGATGGTGATGATGCTGCTGATGCTGATGATGATGCTGATGGTGGTGATGGTTGTGATGATGATGAAGCTGATGCTGATGATGCTGATGCTGATGATAAGGCTGATGATGCTGATGATGATGATGATGATGATGGTGATGGTGATGGTGATGATGATGCTGATGATGATTATGATGGATCTGATGATGCTGCTGATGATGCATATGATGACGATGCTGCTGATCATGATGATTATGCTGTTATTGATGATGATGCTGATGATGATGACGATGCTGAGGATGATGATGGTGATGCTGATTATGATGATGAGGATTATGATGATGAGGAGGAGGAGGAGGGTTGGATGATGACGATGACGATGCTGATGACGATGATGATGATGCTGATGATGATGCTGATGATGATGACGAAGATCATGGCGGTGACGGTAATGATGATGATGATGATGATGATGATGATGATGGTGACGATGACGATGATGATGCTGCTGCTGATGTTGGTGCTGATGATTCTGATGATGCTGATGATGACGATGATGATGCTGATGATGATGATGCTGATGATGATGACGATGATGATGATGATGACAATGATGATGATGATGACAATGATGATGATGATGATGATGATGATGATGATGATGATGATGATGATGATGCTGATGATGATGCTGCTGATGATGATGATGTTTGTGCTGAGTTGGAGGTGGAGGATGATGATGATGAGGAGGAGGAGGAGGAGGAGACAGTGAAGAGGAGGAGAAGAGGTGGAGGAGAGGAGGAGGCGGGTGATGTTGAGGAGGAAGAGGAGGAGGAGGAGGAGGAGGAGGAGGAGGAGGAGGAGGAGGGAGGAGGAGGAGGAGGCAGAGAAGAGAGGAGGAGAGAAGAGGTGGAGGAGAGGAGAGGTGGAGAAGAGGAGGGGGAGGAGGAGGAGGAGGAGGAGGGGAGGAGAGGAGGAGGAGGGAAGGAGGGGAGAGGAGGAGAGGAGGAGGAGGAGAAGGAGGGGAGAGATATGAGGAGGAGGAGGAGGAGGAGGGAGGAGAGGAGGAGGAGGAGGAGGAGGAGGGAGGGAGGGAGGAGGGAGGGAGGGAGGGAGGGAGGGAGGGAGGGAGCGAGGAGGGAGGAGGGAGGAGGGAGGAGGAGGAGGAGGGAGGAGGGAGGGAGGGAGGAGGGAGGAGGGAGGAGGAGAGGAGGAGGGAGGAGGGAGGAGGAGGAGGAGGAGGAGGAGGAGGGAGGAGGGAGGAGGGAGGAGGGAGGGGGGAGGGGAGGGGGGAGGGAGGAGGGCCATCTTGGGGCCATCGTATGGGGAAGGCCAATGGGGCACGAATTTTCCAGGTGGCTGGCAGATTGGGCCGAGACCCCATTGGGAACTTTATAAATGGACCAGAACTATTTACAATGTGGCACGCCGTGCACCCCCGTGGCAAGCCAACATGGGGCGGCGAATGACGGAAAGCGCGCGTATAGTTCCATCCGTTAGCCGAAAGCAATGAGGGTAGGGGGAGTTTGAGGGGGTTGGCAGCCTACACCCCAAGGATCTAGTGGCTAACGTTGCGATCTCGCTATGGACATCCTCAAACAACAGCCATGCGTTGGGATCGCTCTCGGAAGGCCGCAACACGGCCCAGCATAGCTCAACAAGATTCCGCAGCAATTCCCTACCTAGGCTCTGCCTAGAAGGGTTCTTACTCTCTGGGCTTAAAGGGGCCGGGCAGTGGAAAGCGCCCCGGGCGGTTCCCCTAGTATCCGCCCCGCGGTTCCCCCAGTTACGTCCCCTTGGCTTAGCGCTGCTTATCTCATCTTAGCTTAGCTTATTTCATCTTAGCTCAGCCTAGCTTCATCTTAGCTCAGGTTTATCTTAGCTTAGCTTACCTTCGTCTTAGCTTCGCTGAGCTTCAGCATGGCAGAGCACATCATAGCATAGCGTAGCATAGCGCAGCACAGCATATCATAGCATAGCCCAGCATAGCATAGCATAGCGCATCGTAGCATAGCATAACATAGCATAGCGAGCACCGCACAGCGCAGCATAGCACAGCGCAGCATAGCATAGCATAGCATATCATATCATAGCATAGCAGCAAAGCAAAGGCAACGCAACCGCAGCGACAGCAAAGCAAAGCACAAGCAACGCCACGCAAAGCAAACCACAGCAGCAAACGCAACGCAAAGGAAAGGCAAAGCAAACGCATGGGTGTAATTCCCGATCTAGGCTCTGCCTAGAGGGTTAGCTTAGCTTAGCTTAGCATAGCGCAGCGCTGCATTAGCATAGCATAGCATAACATGACATAGCCAATCATATCATATCATAACATGGCATCGCGCATAATATCATAACATATAATAGCATAGCGTAGCATAGCGCAGCTTAGCATAGCATACCATGGCATACCATAGCTTAGTATAGCACAGTACAGCATGACATAACATAGCTTAGCATAGCATACCATCGTATGTCATAGCATAGCATAACGCAGTATAGCATATCATAGTATATCATAGCATATCATAGCATAGCATAGCATAGCGCAGCATAGCATGGTATAGCATAGCATAGCATAGCAACTCATGTTGCTTTCCTAGGGGCTCCAACTTCTATGTAGGGTCGCACTGGGATAATTTGGGCTCAAGGCTCAGGCCAAGGCATTCCGGCCGGCATGACGGGCTCCAGGCCGGCATGGCGGGCCGCTGGGGTCGGCCCCGTGGGTTGGGCCGAGCATGCCGGGCCTGCCGGGGCCAGCTCTTGGTTGGCGACGGCGACCGTGGCCGTGGGAGGCATGCTGGAGTGGTACGACTTCGCGATGTTCGGCTTCCTAGTGCCAGAGATCTCCGCGGCGTTCTTCCCCGCCGCCTCCCCGACGACCTCCATCATAGAGGCGTGCAGCGTGTTCGGGGGCGCGTTCCTTATGCGGCCGCTCGGCGGAGTCTTCTTCGGCCACGTGGGCGACGGCGGGCACGCGGGCGTGCTGAGCCCGCACAAGGCGCTGGAGGACTCCTTGCTGGCCATGGCGGCTCCGACGGTGCTGCTGGGCTGTCTGCCCAGCCACGCGCAGGTGGGGATCGCCGCCCCGCTCCTGCTCGTTCGGCTGGGCCAGGGGATCGCGGTGGGCGGGCAGCTGGTGAGGGCCTGGACGTCGGAGGAGGAAAAGGTACCCATACCGCTACCCTTCCCTCGGTGTGCCCCTTTTTGGGCTCTCTGGGAGGCCCTCGTCGCCACCGCTGGATTCGCCTCGAAGCCCTGGTCAGAACGCACCCTGGGAGAGGTCCGGGGAGCAGCGGCATCGGTACCCTGTGGTTTCCCCAGGATGTTGGCGGAGCTCCAGGCCCCCCCGGGCTGGCAGAACGCCTACGTGTGCACGTCGCTCAGCGGGTGCTTCTTGGGCTCCGCCTTGGGGTCGGCTGTGAACTTCGTCTGCCGCTCGGTCTTCTCGGGCAAGGCCCTTCTGGCCTGGGCCTGGCGCGTGCCATTCTTCTTCGGCGCAGCGCTGCCCGTTGCTGCATACATAGCGCAAGTAGTGATGCGGCCGCAAGAGCATGGGAGCATGAACCTGGGAGATGATGACTGCGATGTGCGTCTGGAGAGCGGTGAACCTGGGAGATGATGACAGCTCGCAGATGTTGCAGCCGGGTCCCTTGCGTGGGGTATGATGGTCAGTGGGTTATGGTTTTTCTTTGTATTCCTGCCAACTTTTCAAATTACAAGCTATGGTATGGACCCAGCCTGGGCTACCGCAGCAAATTTATCGCATCTACTAGCCCTCGTTTCCGCAGTGCCCGCGTTTGGCATATTCTTTGATTGGTTCAGCCTCCATATGATGCCAGGGGCGAGGTGGCATCGCCAGTCCATAACTCTGCAGGCCACTGCAGCAGTTTTGGTGGCCCTGTCGATCGGCATCTTCCAGGTCATGGCTCGCAGTGGGACGATTGTTGCGCTGGGCATACAGCTTTTCTTGGTCGTCGGCATGGTCGCAGCCGCAGCACTGCTTCCGTGCTGGATCATGGCGCTGTTTCCGGCGGAGACCCGCTATACGGGGTCAGCCTTCTGCGTGAACCTCGGCTCGGCTCTCGCCGGTGCGCTGGCCCCCTCGTCGGGGCCTTCGTCGGGCTCTGCGCGCTGTGCGCCGGCGCGGGCGTCCACTCCGCGCAGCGGAGGGTGGCCGGCGGAGCCGCTGGCGTGCCGCGGCGCCTGGCTCCGAGCGGGGTTCCGGGCGCAGGCGGAGCGCTGAGGTCTGCCGGGCGAGCGTCCGCCCGGGGCCGGCGACGTCGTGCCGGGCGCTACGAAGCTCGGGTGCGAGTGAGGCCTGTCCTCTCCTCTCGTCCTCCTTCCTCCCTGCAGGGCTCTTGCAGCCAGCGGCAGCACAGGTCACAGCGCTCACCCACCTGGTATGAGGATGGGTGATGACGATGATGACGATGATGATGATGATGATGATGATGATGATGATGATGATGATGATGATGGTGATGGTGATGGTGATGGTGATGGTGATGGTGATGGTGATGGTGATGATGATGATGCTGCTGATGATGATGCTGCTCTGCTGATGATGATGATGATGATGTTGCTGCTGATGATGATGACGGTCACGATGATGATGATGATGCTGATGATGATGCTGATGATGATGATGATGATGATGCTGATGATGATGATGATGATGATGGTGATGGTGATGGCGATGCTGATGATGATGACGATGATGCTGATGATGATGCTGTTGCTGTCGCTGATGATGATGATGATGATGATGATGAAGCTGTTGATGATGATGATCATTCTGCTGCTGATGATGCTGATGATGATGATATTTGAAGATGATACTGATGATGTTGCTGATGTTGATGATGATGATGCTGATGATGCTGATGATGCTGATGATGCTGATGACGATGACTATGCTCATGCTGCTGATGATGCTACGGTTACGGTGAATATGATGTTGTTGATGATGATGTTGATGATGTTGGTGATGATGATGATGATTATGATGATGATGCTGTTGATGCTGCTGCTGCTGATGATGATGCTGAATATGTTGATGATGATGATGAGGCGTTGACATGCGGTCGTAGCGGTCGAGCTTCGCTACGGGCATTACCTTTTAGCCTTGGCCCAGTGCGCTTCTATATTTTTGCTCGGCGTATTCCCGCGCCTTGCTCAGGTTCATTCTTGCGTTCGAAGGTCGCCTCGGACGAACACGATCCCCTCGGCCTACTTTGAAGCTAGCATGCTCTCCAGCAGCTCCTGGTTAACGTCTGAGGGGGACGACCTCGGATCTCGTCGTTCCCCTCGTCTTACTTGGAGGGCTCACTGACCCTTCGCCCATGCGACGAATATATTTCAAAACCGCAATGTAACGCACAATCTTCGCAGACGTTGATTGTTCGGTTGCTGTGCCGCGCGCATCCGCCACCACTCTGCAGGGGCTAGCCAGGAGGAGGCGGGGGGGGGGCATGATCCGGGCAGTGGGGGTGGTGGACGTGGAGGGCGAAGCACAAGCGCTCGCATAAGCACCCGCGTCCGGAGGCCCGCGCGGGAGGCCCTCGCGCAGACGTTGCCCGTTCCGCCCGCTGCGAGGCGAGAGGGCAGAGCCCCGGGGGCGGCCTGCAGAAGAGCTCCAGGCCGGCGCCTTGCCCTGTCGCAGATTTTTGCTCACGAGATGTGTCCCACGTGAGCTTGGGGCAGTCTAGAGCCACCTCCTCCTCCTCCTCCTCCTCCTCCTCCTCCTCCTCCTCCTCCTCCTCCCCCTCCTTCCCCCTCCTCCTCCTCCTCCTCCTCCTCCTCCCCCTCCTCCCCTTCCTTCTCCTCCTCCTCCTCCTCCTCCTCAATGCGTTACCGAACCCTTAATCCGTGACCCAATCCTTAATTCGTTACCGAATCAGCCCTTCCACGTCCTCTGCCACAGCGACGGGGGGCACAACCCCGAAACGGGGGCCACCGCAGCCGCCGCCGTAGTGCGGATGCGGGTGCACGGTGTCTGATAGCCCATCGTATTCGGGGCGATCTTCGGGCAGGCCGCGGGCAGCGACAGCCTGACGGCCGAGATCCGGGGGCTCCGACTCTCCCTCTTCCTCCTCCTCCTCCTCCTCCTCCTCCTCCTCCCCTTACCCCCCGCTTGGTCCTCGCCTCCCTACGCCGCGACGCTGTAGTGTGCCCCGAGCTTTCGCCTATGCCGCCGACGCGGGTCGTATTTGGTTAGCAGACGGCTGACCTTTCCATGTTTGTTTTTTTTATACTCCGGCCATGTGCGTGTCTGCATCGCAGCAGTGCTTGTCGGTGTTCAGTATCGAGCTTGTGGTTGGAACCATCGGCACTACCATTGACCCATGAGCGTTGCGTTGTGCAGGCGGATCTGGGATTTTGTTCAGTGACTCGCTGCCCTCTCGAACAGAACAGAAAACAAAGTCAGAACATAGCCCAACAAGTTGATGGTGACATCGCTAGGGACATCCTCACAAACATGAAATTCTGTCGACATTGCGCTTCCCCAAAATTGCGATTTCGCCAGAGGCATCCTCACACAAATTCTGATTGGTCTCGGTCTTGCCCCATCTAACGATTTCGCGAGGGACAGCCTCACAATGGGGACATTCTCGCACAAATGAGTTGTTGTCGACATCGTTCTTGCCCGACATGGTTTTTTCGCTAGGGATATGCTGTCGACGTTGTCGCGGTCTCGGTCTTGCCCAAAATGGCGATTTCGACAGGGCAAGGCGAGCTAAAACTACCAGGCTAGTTCAAACGGCCAGGCGAGATAAAACGGCCAAGCGATTCAAAACGGACAGGAGGGCCAAACCCGCCAGGCGGGTCAAGACAGCCAGGCGCGTGGAAACGGCCAGGCGGGCTAACACGGACAAGCAGGTTGAACCAGCCAGGCTCGGTACAACGGTCAGGCGGGGTTCAAGAGGCCAGGCGGCTTAGAACGGTTCGGCGGGTGAGGACAAGCTAACACTAGGGGAGCATAAAGTTAAATACGCATAAAAACTCAGAGGTCCGCGCGGATCTCTTGGATCCGCGCGGGAGCCCCCTCCCTGGCGCGCGGGGGGCGCGCCGGGGGCGGCGCCGGGGGCTCCGCCGGGGGGGCTCCAGCGCCGATCCGAGCAATCCGCGCGGACCTCCGAGTTTGTGCAGTCGGACTCGATTGGAGAGGACACCCGAGAGGACACAAGACCCTTCCAAGCCGGCGCCGGAGGCGGCTGTGCATCGAGGAATGGGCCCCGCGGTGAGGCCGGAAAAAAAAGCTGCATGCGGCAGATTTCGTAAGCCCCCCTTTTCCAATCCCCCCCCTTCGTCCAGCCCGGGCCACCCCCCAAAAGCGCAACGGGCAGGCCCCTGGCTCTCCCCCGAGGCGCGCCTCGACCGAGGCGCTCGAGAAGACCATGTTGCCATAAGAACATGCAGAAAGCATAAGTCGGGGAACACGAAAAGCACAGGACGCAAGGGTGCCCTCGATCTGGCAGGGTCGACCTGCTAATCAGGGCCGACTGTATGTTTCATGCCCTTTGCCGTTCCCCTTGAAACGGCCAGGCGGGAAGCGGTCGGGCGGTGTGAAGCGGCGAGGCGGGCGGTCCAGACGGGCAGCACGCAGGGCTTTTCTGGAAAGCCAGCGGCGGGAAAAACGCAATGGCTCTCGATAGAGGAGGAAGAGGACGAGGAGGAGGAGGAGGAGAAACGCGTGTTGCTGGAAAGCGGGCGAATCGGGGAGAGCATGACATTCGAACAGCGGACGGTCCAGCCGGTCCAGGAGCGCTCTCGAGATTGCCGAGCATGACGATTCCGCTGCTCAGGGACATCCTTAAATGGTCCATCTCCAGCATCGCCTGGTTTAATGTATGTTCCCAACATGTTCTTGACATCTTTGTTGAAGGGCCTCGCGATGGCTCAAGAGGGCCCGAAGACAGCCCCTCCCAAAACGGCCCAGGAGAGCCCCAGGGATGCGACGAGGGCGAGGGACAGAGAGGATGTAATAGGAGGAACAATGAACAGGCGATCTCGCGCCATCACAGTAAGTTGCTCTTTCTGTCTCCGTGCCATGCTAAGCAGGTAACGGAAAGAGCGAGGTACGAGCGATGACGTTGTGTTTTGGGCGAAGCCCCTAAGGGGGGGTTCCAGGGGGGGGCGTACGGGGAGTGGATGGGTTGAATGGCCGTTTTCCGGTTTCCCGTTAGGTTTTTTACATGTTTGTTCCATTTCCCCCCCAAGACGGCCCAAGAGCGCTCCAAGAGAGTCCAAGACCGCCCAAGACTGCCCAAGAGGCCCCCAAGAGGCCCCCAAGAGGCGCCCAAGGGGTGTCCCAAGAGGGCCCCAAGGGGGGAGGGGCGTCTTTCCCAAACCAAACGGGTCTTCCCAAACCAATCTTTGGTTTGGGTGACCCAGGTCTTGGTTTGGGACGACCTGGTTTGGTTTGGGAAGACCCGACTGGTTTGGGAAGACCCGGTTGGTTTAGGAAGACCCGGGCCTCGTGGTTCGGGAAGACGCGGTTGGTTTGGGAAGACGCGGTTGGTTTGGGAAGATCCGGTTGGTCTGGGAAGACCCGGTTGGTTTGGAAGACCCAGCCGTTGTGGTTTGGGAAGACCCGGTTGGTTTGGGAAGACCCGGCCATTGTGGTTCGGGAAGACCCTCTTGTTTTGGGAAGACCCGTGGTGGTTTGGGCAACCCCGGCCTGCTCTCGTGGTTTGGAAAGACACCCGGTTGATATGGGAAGACCCGGAGCTTCGGTTTGGGAAGACCCGGGCTTAGGTTTGGAAGACCCGGTTGGTTTGGGAAGACCTGGTGTTTGGGAAGACCCGGGCGTTGTGGTTTGGGAAGACCCAAGCGGTTTGGGAAGACCCGTTCGGTTTGGGAAGACCTGGTTGGTTTGGGAAGACCCGGCCGTTGTGGTTAGGGAAGACACGGGTGGTTTGGGAAGACGCGGTTGGTTTGGGAAGACCCGGTTGTTTTGGGAAGACCCGGCCGCTGTGGTTTGGGAAGACCCGGGTGGTTTGGGAGGGCCCGTTTGGTTTGGGAAGACCCGGTTGGTTTGGGAAGACCCGGCCGTTGTGGTTTGGGAAGGCCCGGGTGGTTTGGGAAGGCCCGTTTGGTTTGGGAAGACCTGGTTGGTTTGGTCTGCCGTGCTCCTGGCGGTCTGCCGTGTTCCCGCATGTTCTGCCGTGCTGCTGCGTGGTCTGTGGTGATTCTCTGCGCTCTGCCGTGCTGCTTAGTGTTCTGCCCTGTTCCTTCATGATCAGCCGTGTTCCTGCCTGCTCCGCCGTGCCTCTGCATCGTTAGCCGTGCTTCTGCTTGTCGGCCGCGAATATGTTTGGTCTGCCGTGCTCAGCCGCGCTCCTGCTTAATCTACCACGTTCCGCGCGACCCAGGAAGCGAATGCACCGCGGAGCAACGAAAGGGAAGCGAAGGCGAAAACGAAATCGAGAATGCTGTCGGGAACGACACCGGAACGAAACCGAAAAGAAGGCGAGAACGAAAACGAGGACGCGAACGAAAACGAAACGAAGACGAGACCAAATGCGATAACGAGGTGGCAATAAAGGCGAAACGAAAACGAGAACGAATGCGAGAACGAGAGCGGAAACAAAGGCGAAAGGAAGGCGAGAACGCGGCCGGGAACGAGAGCGGAAACAGCAGGAGGAAGAGGAGGACGACGTCGCCGGCGACGGGCAGGTCGGGTCGGGTCGGGCGGGCGGACCCTAACGGGCGGGCCGGGTCGGGCGAGCGGGACATTAAAGTGTGGTGCGCGATCGAGTTCACGCGCGAGTACCCTAACGGGCGGGTCGGGTCGACTCGGGTCGGGCGGGTGGACACGAACGGGCGGGTCGAGCAGGGCGGGCGGGACAGGCCGGTCGAGCAGGGTCGAAAGCTGGTTCCGTGGAGAGGCCCCCGCCAGTTTCTTTCGGACCCCGTCCTTTTCGTGCCAGGGCAGCACTTCTGGCCGCCTTGGCCAGTTGTTTTGCGGCAGATGCTCATTATTGGCGCTCCGTGCATCCCTAACAGCCCATCCAGATACGATGTCATTTAGGAGCGAGCAGTGGAACAAAGAGCGGGGCAGCCGCCAAACCGAAGCTCGGGATCAGCCTGAGCAGGCCCAGGTGTAAACCCCAGGTATGTCGGCGGTGCTGGGTGGCACGAGACCCCTCCACCCCTTCCCTGGTTTTCGTTTTGGTCGCTCTGGGCGCCGCCGCCGACCTGGAATTCCTTCCACTGTGGGAGTGGAAAGGGGGTTGTGGGGTATGGGCTGGGTGTAGGGGTCCCCCTTGTCTGCTGTGGAGGCACGATGGAGAGAGGCACATGGGGGCACGAGGGAGAGAGGGATGCGAGGACAAGGGAGATGTGATGGAAAGAACAACGGGAGTAAGGAGGTGGAGGAGAGGATGGAGGTGACGGTGTGATGTCGAGTGGAGGTGTGAGGGAGGACAGAGGAGAAATCCTCCTCCTTTTCCCCCTCATCCTCCTCCTCCTCGTCGTCCTCAGCCTATCGGTTGCCCTCGCGCGCCCCAAGGTGAGGACTGCGTCGGCGGCCGTGCAGGCCGCGGGCTTGCGGAAGCCGTCCCCCCTGCCTGCCTTCGGGCGATGTGCTTGCGGGGGGGGGTCGGTGGGAGCGGTGCGGGGCGTGGAGGAGGGGGCCTGGGCGAGGTGCGGCAGGGGACGGCGAACCAAGAGCGTCAGGAGGAGGAGGAGGAGGAGGAATTGGAGGAGGAGGAGGAGGAGGAGGAGGAGGAGGAGGACCGATGGGGAGTAGCAGGAGGGAGGAGGTGGAGGAGGGGAAGCAGGACGAAGACCAGAAGGCCGGGAGGTGGAGGGGCAGGAACAGCAGCCGCAGGAGACATGAGACGAGAACGAGATGGAGGACGAGGGCGAGAAGGAGGACGGCCTCGCGCAGGACTCGCGTGAGCGACGAGGGCACCCTTCCTCGCCAGGTTGGTCATTGTTGTCCTTCGCCTCCGCCTCGCCATTCTTGTGAATCCCTCCTCTCCCTCCCCCTTCGCCTCCCCCTTCCCCTCGTGCTCTTCCTCGTCCTCATCATCGTCCTGTCTGCGATCGTCACGCGGAGGAGAACAGGCGATAACCACAACAAACACGGCCCTCGCCGTGGCGCAGCGCACATCTGTTTACCGTGCTGTTCAACAGTCGCACGGACGGAGGGCCCGATTCCACGATGTCTGCTCAGAGCTTCGCACTCATCGTTAACAGCGCGGGCGCAGGGCCGTTCTTTTCTGAGAGTGAGCCTTAGTTGGAGACATGCGGCATGTTCACGCTACGAGTGCACCATAATATGGAGTCGCTGCCCACAAGCACGCGATTTCTCTTACACGTGGGGCTGTCGCATAACAGCGCCGCAAATCATGTCATCCGAAGAACTCAGCCGTGCAACTCCTGGGCACATGAAAGGCGACCCACTGTCATTACGGGGGGCTCTGATGAAGGCACTTGGGACGAGAGGGTGTGCTGCACCATCGTCTACGGATCTTGAGTCTACTCTAGTCCTCTTCCTCCCCGCCACCTTTCCTTCTTTCTCCTCCCCCTTTTTCGAATGCACATCTGGTTTGAATCGCTTCAATCCCGTTCAGTCCCGTTGAATCGGGCCTAGCCCCGCTTCGCCCAGCTGCATCCGCGGCTTACTCTGGCGCAGCAGCCCCCCAATGGGCGCCATGCTCCTTCACCCTTCCGACGAAGAGCTCCCAGCGGTTGCCTCCTAAGCCTTTTGTCCCCTCCTGTCGTCACAGCTCCCGCCGTGCTGCCCCCTGCTCCCCGCCGCGGCCTGGGCAGTCCTCCCGAGGGCCACTGCCCCAAGAAGCGAGAAGGTATCTCTCACTCCCACTTCACCCCTTTTTGAGTCGGGGGGAAGGGGGCGGAGGGGGGGGGGGAGCGGGAGGGGGGGGGGAGGGGGGGGGAGGAGGGGAGGGACCCCCCTCCTCCTCTCGCCGGTGTTCCACCTTGCCTTCCGCCTTCCCAGGCCCTCAGGCCTCCTCACTGGTTTTTACCCCCCAAGCTGCCTCACGTCTCCACCCCCCAAGCTGTGCACAGATGGTGTGAATTGGGGACTTCCATGTCCGCCAGAGCCAGCGCGCAATGAATGTCCGCCAGAGCCAGCGCGCAATGAAAAGGGATGGTTGGGCGGGGTAGCACCGGACTTCGCCCCCGCCCGCGGACGCCATTGTCTTGCCCCCGCCCCTCTCCCGCCGTCTCCCTCCAGGATCCCATTTCAAACCTCTCCTCCCAGCCTCCTCTCCCCGCTGATCAAACCCAGCCTCCTCTCGCACCGTCCTGCTCCGCCTCCTCCCTTCCCCTTTCCCTCTCTCCTGTCCCGCCTCCATCGCCCCCCTTTCTCCCCGAGGTCGCCCGGGCGCTGCAGGGCGCCGCCGCCGCGGGAGAGACCACCTGGCTCCGTGCGTGCCTCCACGCGGGGGCCTCTGCGGCAGCACGGGACGGCCCCGCCCCTTCGCAGAAAGCAGGCGGGCGGGGGGGGGGGGGGAAACGGCAGGGTTGGGGAGAGGAGGAGGTAGGAGGAGGAGAGAGGAGGAGGAGGAGGAGGCGGAGGAGGAGGAGTGGAGGAGGAGGAGGAGGGGGGTGGAGGAGGGAGGAGGAGGGGGGAGGAGGAGAATGAGGAGAGGAGGAGGCGGAAAGAGGAGGAGGAGGAGGAGGAAGGGAGGAGGAGGAGGAGGAATAATAAGAAGAATAAGGACAATCATACTAATAATAATAATACGAAGAAGGAGCATAAGAATAATAATAAGAAGAAGAAGAGGAAGAAGAGGAGGGAGGAGGAGGAGGAGGAGGACGACGAAGAAGCAACAGAAGAGGAGGAGGAGGAGGAGGAGGACTCATAAGCAGAAGAAGAAGGAGAAGAGGAGGAGGAGGAGGAGGCGAGGGAGGAGGAAGATGGGGGATGTGGAGGAAGGGGAGGGGGAGAGGGCGTGAGGGGGAGGAGGAGGCGGAGTAGGAGGAAAACGGGGAGGGAGGAAAGGATGTTTCGATATGGGTCCCCAGGTTGCTGTGCAACCGCTGGAGTTTGGCTCGCGTGTTCGAGCCCGCGGTTCCAAGGGCACGACACTTCGAGGTACCTTTACTTGTTTTTTTTGACAAAAGAATTGTTCCCTCATGTGATTCGTTTTTCCAAATTAGATGTTAGCGCGGCGAAGTCATTGCAGTGAGAGTAGGCGCCGGGATGCCCACCACGAGGCGGCGAGATTGGATCGAGTACAACATCACCAATTGCGCGGTGAATTGCCGAACGGCTAACAGCCAGACAGGTTATGAGTTTGTCCAAGTTGTCCTGCACGCTAACCGGATCGCAATGATAAGCTATTTGGGCGGAAGCGAACGCACTCATAACCAAGACACACCAAATCAGCACGCGATGTCACTGATGAGCAATTTTTTCATTGTCCTACACTGCAATGCTACGGACACGAGACGGAAATGGCAGTTGTGAGCTCTTGAGTGGCTGCGTTGGAACATATAACCGGAAAACAGAACAAAACGAACGCAGCCGTCGAACACGTTGCCCTGGCCAACAGGGCAGAGACGAACAGGAATGCAACGCGTGAGAGACCCATGGGCGAACAGAACGCCGTCCAGCCGTCGAAGACCTTCAGTGGAGACAGCGCGGGCGCGTTAAGCATTGGCGCGGGCCAGCAGTGGTAACCGCAAGGCGCTGAAGACATGGATTTTAACATTGGAAACATTGGGCGGGGCGGAACCTGACCCCTGCAGCGAGGGCGATGCTATAAGAGTGTTGATCATACGGACGACGGCGGCGGAGTACAATATGGCTACCATAGAAAGTTTCGAGAATACGGCGGCCGGGGATAATTACAGAGCGTGGGCAAGGAAGGTATCAATTCACAGGATCAGGTTTGGCGGTGCAAATACACGGACAAGTTGGAGAGCACCGGGGCATTAAGCATTCTCAAGAGTTTAAGAAAGGGCGTTGGCTGGACTGCAGCAGCTAGGGTAACCTCGTCGTCCAAGATCAATCAGTCATGGGCCCCGAGATTCCTAAGACCTAAGAAGGAATGTGACACTTCTGTTCAACTGGAGCAATGAGGCGCGCTCCTGGGGACAATGGAAAGTTATGGCAAATATTGCAAGCTGCCTCTTCCGATCAAGATAACTGCGCTGAAAGTTGCCATGCCGCGCGTGGGAGTGGCTCGACGATTGGCAACAGGTCTGCGTTCAGATGCCCCCCTCACTAACCTTTGAGTTCCTTTTAGAGAGTGCCCTTCAGATGTGAGAATTGGGCCCGCAAGCGGCGACTAGACGTCGACGCTACTGCCATGGGCATCGGGAGAGTCAATAAGAGGAAAAGCAGGATGACTATAACCCAGGCAGTTGCATAGGACGATATCATAGGGGGTCCGGCGACAGAGGTATCTGGCGGCCTGCAGAGGACGAAAGGGGATAATGGACGGATTGACAGCCCCAGAAGCCTAGAACTTTCCGTAGCCACGTTGGGTCGAGGGTTTCTGTTTCGAGTTACTGCAGTTTTGCAGCGAGATTCTGATGTCCACGCCGACGAAGCAGACGAGCTTGTCGAGTCCCTGGGGCCCGCAGACCTCGCCGCCAGCGGCCCCGAGCTCGCACGAGAAGTTGAGCACCTCGCCCTACGGGGCGGCCGAGTCTGGCGCGAGCTTCTACAAGCAAGTCGAGGCCACGAGGTTCGAGGCTGAGACGGCCGAGCAGGATTCCTCTTCCTCATTTTTCTTCAGCGTTTCTCTGCGTCATTCATCTTATGTTCCTCTTTCTTTATCTTTCGGATCAAAGTTGCTGTCGCTTCGCGTTGGCCGGGGGCGACTTCAACCATGCTTTGCCTTTTCTTCCTTATTATGTTCCTGCTCCTTTTCTTCTTTCTCTTTCTCCTCTTACCGCCCCCCCTGCCCTCCAAGGGTTAGATTTTTGTTTATCCCCTGGTTCTTTTTAAAGCCTTCCGCGGAATCCCACCATGGACCCCGCGCATGCGATGTTGGAAACGACTAACAGAAACTAGTGTGTTACATGTAAATAACAGAAGGCCCCAAACCCGAACACTTTTTGGAAATCGATCCTGGGGCCATCCTCTCCTCTCTTCCGTCTCGCACCATGATTGCTCCTTTCTTCCTGCTCGTGCTACTACGAATAACATTGCAGTCAATCCGCGTGGAAAGGATGGCGATCTCGCTGCCTTTGCATTCTTGCCACTTCGGCCCGTCTTTGGGCCGCGCAAGGACCTTGCATCTTTACCGCGCATCCTTACTACACGAGTCGACTGTAATTCTACGAGCCCCCCCCCCCCCCCACCCCCCCGCAGGAGCGACTCGCGGCCGCGGCCGCGCGCCGAGAGCTTGCGAGCGCCGAGGGCAAGGCCCTCGCCCCGGACGATCTCGGCCGAGGCTCGAACCGAGGCTCCGGCGGGAGCGGCAGACCCCAGGGCACGAGCGCGGAGCGCAAGGGAACGCGCAAGACCCGAGCGGCGCCCGCGCTGCGACGAGACCCAACGGCGCAGTCCAAGCCCCAGACCCCCCTCGACTGGAGCACGCACGCGGACGAGCACAGCGCGAAGAAGTTCGCCCCCCAGCCAGCCCGAGCGAAGGCCGAGCTGCATCACAAGTGGCACTGGGGCCACGAGACGGTTGCCCGATGGCACGGCCTTCAAGCTGCCTTCGAGAAGAAAGTTGCCACGGCGAGGCTCGGCAAGGACGGCCCCCGAGGCCGCGGGCGCGCCCGAGCGAACCAGCGCAGGGGCGAGAGGGGCCAAGGCGCCAGGCTGCCCCGCGACATCCCAGGCGAAGTCACAGCCAAGCGCCCGCTCGAAGGCGTCGTGCGCCGCGTGGGGCGCCAGTTCAAGCGGGAGCGCGAGCGCGGCCACGAGGCCAGGAAGAAAACCACTCTGACGCGGCTGCGCTACGACACGAGCTGGCCTTCGAGCAGGACATGCAGCTCCACCTGCAGAAGATCGGCCGCCAGAGCTACGACGCCGAGATCCTCAAGCGGGTGGCCAAGCGCTTGAGTACCTTCCGGATCAACCAGACGGCCAGGAAGGACTTGCAGCGGGTGGGCGAGTTCGTCTTTTCGAGGATAAACGCGAGCGGGCGCAAGAGCCAGGGCCTCTCCGACCGGTGGAAGCATGCTCTTCGCAAGGACAAGGCCAAGCTGACTTGGGCCACGGCCGACAGGTTGTAGTAGTTATTCGTAGTAGTGGTACTATTAACTAGCCTTAGTAGCAGTAGAAAGTTGTACTGATCATTACGAGTACTATTAGCAACTACTACTACGACCAGTTACTGGGCGGGTCGCTGGATCGAGCGCGCCCTGCGCGAGATCCGAAGCGAGGGCCGCCAAGCGTCCGATGCGCGCCCGCGGCAATGAGTGGATCAACAGGCTCAAGCAGGCCACTGCTACTCTTAGTGCTACTCCTACTATTACTCTTACCAGTAACTACTACTCTTACTATTACTACTACTAAGTACTTCTACTGCTACTACTACTACTACTACTACTACTACTACTACTACTACTACTACTAGTACTACTACTACTACTGCTACTACTATTACTACTACTACTACTACTACTACTACTACTACTACCACGACTGCCAGGTACTACTAGCAGTAACTATGACTTCCAGGTGCCACTACTACCAGGTACTACTTACTACCAGGTACTACTACTTTTAGGTGCTACTACTAGTAACTACTAGTAACGAGTATTTCTACGAATGCCACCAGGTACTGCTACTAGTTACTATTACTAGTAGTAGTGATAGCACGGATACCACGAGAGAGTAACTACTACTACTACTACTACTACTACTACTACTACTACTACTAGAACGAGTAGCACTACTACTACTACTACTACTACTACCACCACGAGGTTCGTGCGCCTGGTGGCGAGGGGCGGCTCTGAGGACCTCGGCCCGGCCTCTTCGTCGGGGGCCCCGAGACCTCCGCCGAGCGTGGGGCCAGCAAGAGCACGGTCGTCGTCGACGCCGCCGCGCTCTGGCTCAAGCTCCGGGGCGAGGAGCAGGCGCGCGCCAACGAGAGCGAGGTCTCGGCGCGAGCGAAATTGGTGCGGAAAGAATGGATGCAATGCCCAACGGCAGTTCTTGCTAGTTTTGAACCGGATTCCCTGTCGGTGTCTCCGCGGCCTGTGTCCATTTGAGGCAGATGGCCGCCTGCCCAACAGCGGCCACTGTTGGTTTGGGGCAACATTTGCCGTTGGGGATTGTGCCCGTTCTTTCCCCGCTCACTTCGGGCGCCCAACAGGTCTACGCCGCAGTCGCCAAGAAACGCATCCAGAACCTCCGCGAGACGCCTCGCGAGACGCAGAACGAACGGGACAAGGCAGCCTTCGAGGCGGAGAAGGCCAAGTACTTGGCAGAGCACCCCGACCACAAGGCGCACGTGGAGCCGGCCTACTCGAACGCAGGGGGCAAGTACAGGATCACGCTCATCAACATCGCCGCGGTCGAGAACTGGCTCGACCCGAGCAGGGGGCCGAAGTCCGCAAAGAAGCGCAGCGTGCCCCTTGTCCCCTGCGCAAGGCACTGCCGAGTCAGCGACGTGAACCTCGAGGAGGGTACCTGGCGGCGCGACGTCGCCTACAAGCGGGGCGATGGCGAGGCGGGGCGCTTCCGAGCAGGCGAGCCCCTAGGAGCATTGCTCAAGGGCCGGCGCAAAGCTCTGCTCGAGATCTCCGAGGCGCACCGCGCAAGGGTTTCGAGGCCACCGACGCGCGGGGGCAGCCGACGGCCTGGGCGGACGAACTGGGCGGCAAGCTGGACCACCGACTTCGTCGAGCAGGAGCACGGCCAGAGCCTCGTGTTCGCAGACTGCCTCTCGAGCCAGTGGGCCGAGGCAGTGGCGCTCCGAGCGCGGCTCAAGAGTGTCACGCACGCGCCCGTGGCCCCCGACGTCGCGAGCTTCTTGCAAGAGCCCGACGCCCGCGAGCACAGCCAGCTCAAGGCCAAGATCCGGAAGGTCAAGGCCGAGATGCACTGGGCCATGGAGCAGCACTGGATCCAGAAGGCCAAGGGCAAGCCCCAGAAGGAGTACAAGCCCTACGAGTGCCTCTACTGCGTCTCCGAGGCCTACGCCCGCTCCCGCGAGCAGAACAAGGACGCGGCGCCGCTCCAAGGGATGCGAGCCAGCCAAATGCTCGCGGTCCGGCCGACAGAGCAAGGCGAGCTCAAGGTCGTCACGGGCATGGAGCCGTGGAGCTATACTCCATCGAGCCTGGCCGCGGCATCGAGAACAGCCCGGCGAAAGAGCGCCTCGAGGGCATCCAGAGTTGGCCCGAGGGCGCGCCGCCCGTGCCCGAGTGGAGCGTCCTCGATGGCAATTGCTTCAACAACGACGACTTGCCGAGGGACTGCGAGCAGAACGAGATACCCTGCCTTCTGGAGCTCCGAGACCTAGACCTCGAGCTCACCGACGAGCAGAAGGACGTCCTCAAAACGCCGGAGGAGCGGATCAAGGACATCAAGTTCCCGCGCGCCCTCGAGAAAAGGATCAAGTTGAAACGGGCGATTTGTCGCAAGAACAGGTGGGCGTCCAAGTCCGCGGGCCAGTACCTGCGCAAGCACGCTCGCAAGTAGCAGCGCGAGAAGGCCAAGACTGGCGGCGACGCCTCGCTCGAGCAACTCAGCAGAGGCGCGGCCAAGGCGAAGCTCACAGGCAGGCCGCCGAAGGCGCGCGCGAGTTTCTCCCAAAAGCTCAAGCAGAAGAAGCAAGCGGAGAAGGGCGCCAAGAACCATGCCAAGGAGAGCGCCACAGGTCACGATCGAGCAAGATTACAAGTTCCCCTAAGCCGCACGAGCTCGACTGGCGCCAGACCGGACAGACTCGCTACACCGAGCTCGCCAAGGAGTACGCGACCACGAGCTGCGAGCAGATCCGTCAAGGGCGACGCCCTCGAGCTGGGCACTGTGCACGCGCTGCTGGGCGAGATCGAGGAGCGCGCGGGCGTCCCCGAGACCGTTCTGGCGGTCGAGCCCACGGCGGCCGTCGCCTGGGCTCGAGGGGGCCAGGGCGAGCGCGCGCCCGCCGCCCAGCAGCCCGAGGAGCAGAAGCGCTGGGCCGAGAGGGTCGACAAGGCCCAGCACGTGCTGATCTGCGTGCACTCCGAGGCGCCTGCGCACTTCACGTACATCAAGGTCGGAGGTTGCTACAATTGCCCCTCCCCCCAAGGTGCCTCCAGCGTTTCGCTCCGGTTAGGGGCGAATCCTGGAGGCGCCCTGGCCAGGGGGCACGTAAAGAAATTCCCGCGAGGTCTCGAGGATCGGCGGGGGCGTCGCGGTGGAGTGCCGCGACGCCCTCAAGAAGCCGTCCGAGAACGCCAAGCAGGCCCAAAAGGGCACGTGCGAACTCACACCTGCACCCCGCGATTTCTGAGGGGGGACGTAGGGTTCACTTTGCTCGGGAGCTGCCGGGCGAAGTGGACCCCGCCCTCCTCCCCAGAAGTCGCGGGTAGGGTCCGCGCGTGGCCTCCCAAGGCCGCCGCGAGGATCCTCCGCAAGCTCGGCGCCATTGGCCCTGGCGAGAATTGCCCAGCACCGAACATCAAGCAACGCCAAGCAGACGCTTGGAGCTGCGGCCTGCGGGCGAGTCGCAGCGCCGAGCGCGCCCTGCGCGAGGTGCGAGGCGAGAACCGCCAAATGCCAGTGAGCCTCAACACCACGGGCGCTCGAGGCAACGAGTTTTATCCGCAAGCTCAAGGAGGCCAGCGACAACGACTCGGCGACGGCCAAGGCCGAGGCCGAGGCCGAGGCCAAGACCAAGGCCAAGCACAAGTCCAACCCCTGCAAGGACCCCACGGCGGCCGAGCCGAAGCGCGCCACCTTCGAGGAGGCAAGCGCAGCCGCCCAACTTTGCACGAAGTGTCTCCTTTGCAAGGACGGCTCCAAAGGATGCCGTGATTGCGTGGGAGAGTGGTTCGAAGTCCAGCGCGAGAGAGGTTTCTGGGCCAGATCGGCCAAGGACCTTTCTTGCGCCTGCAAAATGTAAGCACGAGCTCCGAGGTTTATCGAATCAGCCTTGTGCCGAGCGATTGCTGGCAAGTTGTATAGCCGCGAGCCTCGAGATCTCTCGAGTCAGCCTTGTGCCGAGCGCCTGCTGGCAAGTTGTATAGCCACGAGCCTCGGGATCTCTCGAGTCAGCCTGGTGCCGAGCGCCTGCTGGCAAGTTGTCTAGCCACGAGCCTCGAGATCTCTCGGGTCAGCCTTGTGCCGAGCGCCCAGGATCACCATCATCATCATCATCATCATCCTCGTCATTGTCATCATCATTGTCATTCTCTTCATCCCCGGGAAATGTTTGATGAACCCCGCCAGAGCCCCGAGCTGCATGATCCCCGGGGTATTATTATCGCCCGCACTCGGTTAGATTTGACGCGACCATCAGGATGCCTAGCGGATTCGAGAATGAATTGGTTGACGCACCAGCCCTAGCCTGGCGCCGCACCAATCTTTCATCAGAGATGCGCGACCCCGATAGGTTCAGGCAATTGCGCATCCGACTTGGAGATGAATGGTTGCACCAGTACTTCTTCACTGCGGCCGACGCATGGAGGTGGAGATTCTGCGGCAGGCGCAGATTTTTCACATTGCTGCATGCCGGCCTCCGACCAGACCTAGGCAGTTAACCCTCACCCAGGAGAGGAGCACGCCAACCGGCAGGAGAGTCTCAACGTCTAAAGGTCGATTCTTAACTTCAGGCTCCCAGACTTCACGCGCTTGCAGGCCGCAGGTCGTTTCCATGGAAAACGCGACTAGGCGGCCGTCGAAAGTTGGATGCGAATGTGATCGTCTAGGCGACCGCGCGCGCGCGTTACTCCAGAGCGCCATTTACCATGCTGCGTGCAAGCTTTGATTCTGTCTCTTGGTCAATCGCCGCCATGATCCGCACGTCGCCGCTTTTCTGTGCTGTCTAGCAAGCTCCAGCATCCACCGATGATGCGCGCCATGATATATGGCGGCGCGTGGCTGACCCGACCCGGGCCGTCAGGTCGAGAGCGGGGGGGTCGATATAAGGCCCTGGGTGGCGGCGCAACCGTTGACGTATCACTCGCGCGTAAAGCCCGCGTTGCCGCGGCGCGACACCTCGCGGTGCCCTTGCGTGCCTTTCTAAACAAAATGGCGCCCCTCGTCATTGCCGCGTTTCTGCTCAGTTTGCAGAAGCGGGGGCATCGACTGCGATCGGTCACCCCTTCTATCGCCCCTCCCCATCCCCCCCGTTTTCCGCGCCTCACCTACCCGCCGCAGATCCTGCCTCGCCCGCCTGCCAGCGGCATATCGATGGCCCCCCTCAGCGCCGGCGCCGGCATCGGCATCGTGATCTCTTCTTGATGAGTTATGCGGGGGGGCGGGGGGGGGTGGGCGCCGCGGCCCGCCGCGGGCCGGGCCCTTGGAAACATGCGCACGTTGCATCTCCCACGCCCGACGCGCGGGGTGGCGGGCAAGCGGGGGCGCCGCCCGCCCCCGCTACCCCGCGCGCCCGCAAGCGCCACGCGGCGCCTGCGCGCGAAGGCGATGCGCGCGCTCCATTTCGGCCGGGCGATCGCTGCAGCCGACTGGCCCATGGCCTTCGCGGGGCACGACTGGCACGCGGGTCTTGCAGCCAGCAGAAGGCGATGCACGTGGGCGCTCCAGCTGGAGGAACCGCGCCTCAACGGTCGACGTCTGCGCGTCGCTTCGGCGCTGGAAGGTCACGGGCGGGGGCGGCGCCGCGCTTTCCAGGCGAGGCGGGGCCTGCAAGTTCGACGCCGCGGCGCGCGAGTCCAATGCCTGGAAATGCGTGGCTGGCGCAGAACGGGCCAAGTCCCGCGGGGGCTCCTGGCGACGCTCGCGAAGCAGTTGGCCGACTGCTGGCCGACCGCCCCGAGTTGCAGGCAGACTTCGGCGAGCCCGCGCCCGCGCTGCCTATCTCTCAGCGGGATGCCGCCGCCATTGCAGAGAGAAGGAAGCTGGCCAACCGCGTCGGAGATGCGCCTCGCAGAGTTCGCGCCTGCAGGGGGCGGAGCGGGAAGGTGAAGATGCAGGTGGTTCGCGAGCAGCTCGAGGAGGCGGCGGACGCGCTGTCCGCCGAGACCAGCGCCCAGGATGCTGAGCAAGTTCGCATTGAGGCTGGCCGCGCCCCGCAGGCGCTCCCGTCAGCGGCGCCGACTGCAGCTGGCACGGAGGGCGCCCGCAAGGCCAATTGGGAGGGGGCCCGCGCCAGGGCGCGGCAGGCCGCGCCCCCTGCTGCGCCCCGGGCGGCGCGCCAGGCCGTGGCCCAGGCGGCGCCAGAAGCCCCTCCTCGGCCCTCCCCGCCCCAGGCCAGCGGGCCAGTGGGTGTTGGAGTTGAGCGCGGCGGCTGTCCTGGTCTCGAAGGTGCTCGCGATGCGTCGATGCATGTGGAGCCCCCCTGCTTCGCGCCCACGTCGGCGGGCGAGCGTTAGTAGTGGTGTCGGGGGCGCCGGCCATCGCGGCCCCCCTGGGTCCCGAATCAGGCATGAGGGGATTTATCAGAATTTTTGACGGCACTCGCGATGATGGCGGTGTTTGCGGGGGCGGAGCTTGAGAGGGCGCGGGGGGCTTCGGGCGCGTCGCACGCGCGGGGGCGAGGAATCGCTCTCCCCGGATGAACATCATGAGCTCGAGAAGCTCATGCTAGCCGGGGCAGCGCCGCAATTGCCAGACGCACGTGCGCGGCCCACGACAGTTTCAAATTCCATTTCCGCGGCGCGCCCGCGGCGGCCGCAGCAAGCATGCGCATGAGCAAGCCGGCACTGAACGTCAAGAGGAAGAGGGCGGGATGCGGTTAAGTTCGTCTTCTGTGCGCTCACTTCGTGTTCAACCGTTGCCAGGAATTCTGCTTCCATTGAGAGTCTGGGCAGCAAGCCAGCGCATGTTTGTTTCGTGAACATCGTCTGCGAGCACATGCGTTTCCCGTTGTACAGGGAGAGCATGCTGCCGTGAATTGGCGGCCACACTTTCACGAAGGGGGTGCGAGACGTCGGCCGCGGGGCTCATGGGGGGGCTGGAGTGGTTGTGCGCAGAGGAGGGTACTCAACGCAGTTTCCTGCCAATGCGGGTGACATGGGTTCTCTCGGGCAGGGGGGAGGTCGCTTGCTCTTGGAACTCAAGACCCAGAAGGCAGCGATGGCCATCGGCGCCTGTTATTTTGTCCGGCGCCTTGGTATCTCGGGGGAGAACATGTCGAACATGGAATGGGTTGCCGAGCTTGTGCGGTCTCCAGCCACCCCGTGGATGCTTGCGAGCGATTTCAATATCGGAGCGGAGACTGCGTGTTTGAGTGGTTTTCCTCAGTCACTTTAAGATTGTTTCCTCGTGCCTGCAGTTACTTCCGCGTGCGCGTCTGGAACAGATGCCGAAAGTGATTGCGCAGTGGTAGCCAGCGGGCTGGCAACCTTTGTCGAGGTTGGAGTGCGTGAGCCGTCTCACTAATCCTCATCGCTGCCAGGGCTCCCATTGGTTCCAATTTGTTTTGAGCCCGATCACCCATGGGAGGAGTATCGATGCCAGGTTGTTGGTGGAGGGCCATGGAAGTCTTCGTGGCAGGTCGGCCAAGGGCCATGGCGCAGCATGGCCCCTTCTCTTGTTCAACGTGATCATATCATTTTTCGTGCTGCTGAGCCTCTGGGCTCGGCCGTTTCCCGGCATTGTTGGTCGCGGTCGCAGGCCGCCGAGATCACGACGCGTCTCCATTTCGATCAGACTGAGCGTCGAGGAAGGGGGGAAGAATTCGCGACGCTGCGATGATTGTCATTGGGAACCAGGGGGACCTTGGATCAGCGAGCAAGAAGCTAATTGATGGCGCTCTGGTCAAACTTGTCTGCTCAGCTGCTCGAGTTGTGCATCTTCGTCAGGCGGCCATCTGAAGCCGGTGCTTCGGTTTCGTGGGGGGTGAGGGGCAGGGGCCGCTTTTCTTTGACAGCAGTGCTGGATCCAACCCCATACTCCTCGTAGTCAGCGGGCGCACACCTCAGCTTACGATGCTTTGTTTCAGGGCCCGCAGGGCCGCGAGGCAGCGCTGTTTTTTTTTGGCCTCGTCCCACGCGCATGTGAGCGCGCTGAACTTTTGCCAGGGGCTCACCGTGCCCCGCGACGGACCGATCGCGCCACCGCGGATGCGAACGCTGACCCTGCGCTGGTTGATCGCCTGATTGGAGCCCCCACGAAGGTGCTTAAGAGGGCTCGGGCTACTGCCCTGTAGTGCTCCAAGAAAGGCATCAGGTCGCGGTTCGCGAAGACTGTTCCTTCTGGGCCACATGCGTTTCATTCATGTTTCAAAAGGGAGCACGGGGATTGAGTTCTGAAGAAGATGGTTGCAAGTTCGGTCGACATGTTGGGGCCAGGGTTGGGCATTTCTTACGAGGAGGCTCTCTGCCTTGGCGATTTGCTAGCTGAGCTTCGGATTGCTGCCCTTGGTGATCTGCACCCCCTCCCCCCCTTGGAAGTGGCCGGTTTGCATGTTCGCAATTTTTTCGTTGGCGTCGACGGGTGGCGCCCCGGGGCGCTGCTGGATCTTCCCGCTTCGGCGCCGGAGGCTCTGGCTGCCGCCGTTCGTTCTTGCGCGGCCACCGCGACGTGGCCTGCCCGCGCCCTGCCCTTAGACTTATGTCCCTGCCTCCCACGAGCGGGACTCATGACGGGCCAGTTGGTCAATGCCCCGCAGCTCATCGTTCGCAGTCGACATGAGGGGCACGCATGTTGATGAGTGGAACTCGGGACAGGCTGCCTTATTGGAGTCTATTGCGAGGCATTTGCCTGCTCTGCATGCCGCTCTCGCGCGCGAGCTGAATCGCAATCGCGCCGTTCATGGGGGCCCTGTGTCCATGGCGCCCCAGTGGCACTTGACGAAGGATGTTGATGTCGTCAATCCTGAAACTGATCAAGTTTGCCGCGCGCATGGGCCACCCCCCCCGCCACCACCACGCGCGCGCACAAACGCACGCGCGCGCAAACACAAACACCATCACACACCTCCTGCAGCTTCCAGCGTTGCCCTCCCCCTCCGATGCTCGAGGTCGGAAGCCTTCTCGGGTGATTGGCGCGAGGCGAGGGGTCATTCCTGGATGCTTTCAGAGCACGCATCGGGCCAACATCTACATGCACGAGCCTGCCATGTCACCCTGGGCGGCAATTGCCATATAGTTTCCGCGGGTACCTATGTCGATGAGATGTCCCAGAAGATGCGCGGCGAGGAATACGAGCCCTTGCCCAAGCCATCCATGCTGCCTTTCGGTTCAGGGACGAGATTGACCAGCTCGATTGTTCAGTTAGTGAGAAGGCGGCTTGAGACTGTTCCTCAACGCCCTTGGGCTCGCGCATCGCCAACCGACTCCGCGCCGCGGGGGCCCCCGCCCAGTTGAGAGGCCGCGCCGGGGATTTGGCTTCCACGACGGCGACTGGAAGGAAGCGGAGGGTGACTGCGGTGGCCGAGCGGAGGCAAATAGCCAGGAGACGCGCGCCCCAGGTTACAGGTTACAGTGTTTGACCACGCATTTTCGACAACAAAAAGCAACGCATTCACGCCAGGCGCGCCGGCCGTGGCCCCCGCAGGCCATCAGGTAGCGGGTCTGCCCCTGCTTCAGCTTCAAGCGCCATGCCTTGCGTTGGGCTCGCGCAGCAAAAAAAAACTTTCCCGAGTTTTGCACTCAACCGACTAGCTGTTTCAAGAAATCCTTGCCGATTGCACATGTCGGAGGGTTACAGGTCGCGTGATTGCCAGTGCCGCGATGCTTCACGGTGTAGGCTGGACTTTAGAATTTCCATGCACATTGGTTGGCGAGTCCGCCCCCCCCCCGCACCTTGAGGCCAACGATTGTCGTTCACATTCGCGGAAGGCCCTCGAAGTACATCGCGCAATTTGGGCGCGGGGAAGAAGTTTCGGAACGCTGCTTGGGGGGCGGACTCCAAACCCGTGCTGACTGTACGGTTATTCTGAAGTCGGGCGTATCCCTCTACAGGGGGGAAATTCAAAAATAGTCAAAAATAGTCGGGGGACAATTTTTTGTTTCCTGACCATTCTGGGGCATGTTCTATGTATTCTTTATTTTTCGTTGAAAACCCCCTCTGTATTGGGACACGCCCGACTTAGGTTATTCCGAAGTTGTTCAACGAGTGCGGTAGGCAGCTTGGCGCTGAACCTCACGTGAGTTTGCGAGCCGCCAGGACGGGCACCGGTCACAGTCGAAACGGTTCGAGGCAAGGCTCTGCGCGACCCCGCTGCGCCCCAGGCGCGGACGTGGGCCAGAGACTCCCGCCCGTCGTTTCTGTTCGGGAATGTTGCGCCAATGACTCGCTGGAAGAATCGGAGGTTCAGGCCCCTGCTGAGCTGGCCCCAGCCGCGATCGCAGAAAGCGGTCCCCTTGCCGCTCTGTGGCCTGGGGGACGGACGCCCTCGGCCCCCTGTCCCCCAGGCTCTGCGCTGACTCTGGGGGGGCCTTGAACGCACCGCGATGATCCCAGATGGGGGCCCGGGGGATGGATGGATCGGGGGGGGAAGGGCACGAAGTGGAAACTGAGGAGGTGTGGATTGAGAGCAGTCCTGCCCCATGCGAGCGAGACCCCGGTTGGTGGTGGAGCGTCTGGCGCCTGGCGCCCTACCTGCGCGTGTCCGGGGTCTTCTGAGATCCGCGCTACTCGGGCCGTGTCCTGACCATCGTCGGGGGCACCATGGGTATTCATCAATCGCCTTCCCGCGGAAGAGCATGCTCACGAGCTTCTGCACCAGATCATTAGAAGCCAGAGTCGTATGCCCGAGGTGCAAGATCTAGGTGCAGGTGGGATCGGCTTGAGGTCCGCGCAGGCAGGGCGGACCTCCTTTAGCGAAAGCTCGGAGGAGGAGGAGGAGTTGGAGGCGGAGGAGGAGGAGGAGGAGGAGGAGGAGGAAGAGGAGGAAGGAGGAGGAGGAGGAGGAGGAAGGAGGAGAAGGAGGAGGTGGAGGAGGAGGAGGAGGAGGAGGCAAGGAGGCAAGGAAGAGGAGGAGGAGGAGCTGGGCAGGCATCCTGGGCAGAGCTGGGCAGGCATCCTGGGGAGAGCTTATCTTGAATGGAATTGCGGGTATGCGTGCGAATGACGGTGCCTCTGGAGGCCAGCCCCCCCCCCGTTCCCCCCCCGAAGCGTTGGCACCGGTGGCCCAGGCCGATGACTTGCGAGAGAGCATCCCGCGGCAGTTTCTGGCGGTTTTCTGTGCGCGTGTCTCATCTGCGGACGCGAGCGTGACCTTTCCACCAGAAGGGGGTTGAAGGCCACCCGTGAAAACGCTGGAGTCTCGGCCAAGGATTCCCGCAGGATGGGGCTCTCAATTGCTCGCCATGGCTAGATTGCGGAACCTACGATTTCCAAGTGTGCGCGATGTCGCCAGCCTTTTCCCGTGAAAGGCCAGCTTTGTAGGTTCTGGCCGAAGCCCCGCTCGGCCCTTTCGTCCTCTGCCCGAGCTGAAGGGGCACTGGGGCCAGCTAGGCGACCCCCGAATATGCAAAGCAATTCGTGGTCTTGCCACAGGGATGCCTGGCGTTCCAAACGCCTGGCAAGTGTTTTTTTTTCTATCGAACTTCCCGCAGGCCTAGCCCACGGACAAATGCTTGGGAAAACCCACCCCTCCATGATCAGATCACCTTCCCAACACGGCTAAGCTGGGCAGCCCATGGTCATCTCGGAGGTGCAGGATCTCCGGACGCCAGCGGACCATCCTCTTAGTGCTCTCGTGCATGAATAGCATGCCTTGTCTGTCTTGGGGCATGCGTTGTATTGCAGTGGCGGCGGGGGGGATATGATTCTGATCGCGCACGTGAGGTTTCAACATAATGCCGTTCCCGAGAGCGTAAAAGGCCAATCGAGCCTCTCACGGCTAATGTTAAAGGAAGTTCTGTCACGCCTTTCCAGGGGACGTTCGTCCCTCAGTCAGGCAAGATGTTTCACGAACACGATTGAACCTTCTCATCGCTTCTAAACACGCTCTTTGTCATCGCGCTACTGCCGTTACCGAAACCGAGACTCCTCTTCCTACTCTGTTTGACGCCTCGTCTTCTTTGTTCTCCTATTATTTCGCATCCTCCTCCTCGTCCTCTCGCCGTTTGCCCGCGCGCACATACACATTCTTGTACGCCGGCGGCGCAGAGGGTCCTCAAGCAAGGACGGCAGATGGAAGTGCCAATTGCTATCGAGCATTGTCGAAGACAAAGTGTACAAACACACATATACATACATTCGCACGCACTCAAACACGCGCACACACATGCTCACACACAAACGCACACACACGCACACACACAAACGCACACACACACACACACGCACACACACACACACACACGCACACACACACACACACACACACGTACACACCGTTGGCGTTCGGGGCCATCCAGCGCCGCCTTGGACGCTCTGGTCGACCGCCAGGGGGGGGTGATCCAGTCCCAGGGGCGTCGGTCGGGGGAGGGGTGAAGCTCCCAACGGGAACGACACAAGCTGCTTCGATCTCACCGATTCGCCCTCCCACCATGCACATAGCACCCGAGCACCATCGCATGGACAGCCATGGGGAACCACTATAAACGCCAGCTGCGCGACACCCGCGAGGTGCGCCACGTGCGCAAACTTCTCCACGAGACGAGCGCATGGTGTTCCGCATGTCGCCACACGCTCCACGTGCGCCGAGGGCGTAACCTGCTCCAGCCGCGTCAGGTGCACGTCGCGCGCCGAGGGGGCAAGTGCCACGTGCACGGCGTGATAGCAGGCATTGGGCAAGAACTATCTTGACCCAGGCAGCCCGTGTCGAAAGCCAGTGCGCAGCGGCGACGTGGTGGTAGGCATTGCGTTCTCAGCGCGCGCCCGCAATCAGCTTGCGTTGGTTCTAATACGAGAGATGGGCGAGTGCACACGGGCAGATATCGCCCCGCCCCGTCACACCCAAGGCATGCAAACGTTTACCATCGCAACAGCGAGAACCCCAAACAATGAGTCCGATTGTGCTCCATGAGGTGCCGTGTGTTCTTGCGTTCTTGCCATTTTAGGCTCATGTAGCAGCCGTCCTCTTCCGTCGTATCCTCCGTCATCTTCCAGTGCCCCCCCGCTGTGCTCCTTTTCACCCCTCTGCGGATTTCACGAGCATGGTGGCATCCCCCTTCCATCAAATTGATTTGAAGTTCACTGCTTTGGACTGGCGAACCTTCAAGAAAGTGCTCGACGGGTGTTGGCGAGCTCGTGCGGAGACGCACGTGCCCGTGTCCCGAATAGTACGACATGGCAGAGCTGACGGTGCGCGCGATGGTGGTGGAGTGAGTTATAAACGCATGCGCGCGCGTGTGGCCCGCCTTGCCCCTGTTACGAAAACGGCACAAACCAGAGGTTCGCGTATGATTGTTACGTGTGCGCGCACGGCGATTCGACAGCAGTTCGTGGTGTTGATTGGCTCCATGCTCCAGATCATCGGTCCATGGTTTAGAACGAGGTTTTGACGTGCATGCGCGTGCAGCCCGCAATGTATGATTTGATGGGGGTTCTGTCAAAAAAAAACTTGGCAGGCCAACCCTATTTGGCACGGGTGAGAAGGGGCGAGAACACGCCAGCTGGCGCTGCGCTAATCTTAATCCGAAACGGACGATCGTGCATACTACATGTTAACCACAGTCTTGCAGGGAAAGAGTACGTCAGGCTTGTGTCGCGGGTATGGCCGAATCCCATTGTTACACATTGGATATACGGATGCGATCTCTGTTGTTGTGGCTCTGAAGCGCAATTTCCACGCTGCAGTATGTGGTGTGCATTCTACGCAGGTCATCTTTAGAGTGAAACCTATGTAGTGCCATCAATGTGGTGCTACATCGGTGGTGCATATGATGATGCGCGCTCCACGTAGTGCAGTTTATTAGGTGCAAGTTTCATTTTGCAGTCTACCTTGTGCGATTCACGGGCGCAAGCTATGTGGCGCAGTCAACACGGTGCACATTATACCGTACAGCGTACGAGTTGCAACCGATGTGGCAGAGCAGAAACTGTGCAATATTGTGTGCAACCAACAGTGTGTAAGTGTCGCTTGGAAATCGTACGATGTCAACTTCACTGTTCGCGCAAACCTCCCACCCTCCCACCCGCATCTTGTTCTGCAAAACCCATGCGGTCGCGATTGCGGTGACTGTTTGGCACTGGCCGGCGCACCTCTCCGACCGCGGTGCCGCGCGCAAGCTCGCGCGCAGAGCGGCCAGCGGCTTGCACAAATGGTGATATTTGGATGCAAGGGCTGATTCAACACGCGCTTGTAAGGTCAACGTTCGGGTATAGCCAGGACCCCGGTTAAGAGGAGCCGGTTAGTGATTGGGCCCCGAAGCCCAACACATAGATTGGAATCCTTAAGCCAGGTTTGCTGTAGTTGGTGCTTTTCGGGTCACGGCAGTTCCGGTTAGTGGAACGGGGCGGGGGGGGCGTCCCTCAGTACACATCACTAAACCAGGTCTCACTAAACTCAGTCCTGCCGATGCCCGAAACGCGTCTCCACATATTGGATTTATGTGACAGGGATGACGGGTCGATGCCGGCCTGCCTAGGGTGGTGGTGTGGTGTCGGACACAGGATGGATGTCCGTGCAGAATGAATGTTACATCCTTTTACGCGGAGGACACCGTTCAGTGCGGCTTCGTCATGGGCACATGTTCGAACAGCTTTCCGGGGAGGACGTCGTTATGTGGCGCAAGCCTTTGTGGACACCTGGGTCATCGGAACCGCTGGGCACCGCACACGGTCGGGCGCTGAGCAAAAGTCAGGAGGGGAAAACACACACAGACACAATTAATCGTCCACTCCCAGGAAAATATGGGAAGTGGGGGGGAAGACAAAAACCCAGAAAATATGGGAACATATGGGGAATCTTTCTATTTGCGTGTATGTATTTGTGTGTCCCAAGGCCCCTTCAAGTCCGGATCCGCCAGCCAGCGCACGTGACGGCCACGGGCGGGGACCCTACGAAAGCTTGGAGGCGCCAGCCTGCGCCCAGGACGCCCAGACCGACAGCTAACCATGTGCAACATGAGCAAGAAGCTCCAGTGTAATCATTCTCGGCAGCGCGCAGAGGGGGGTAGGGGGAGGGGGGAAGGCTTCTTAGAAGCACCCCTGCTTCTTAGAAGGCGCCGGCCTTGTCTGTAGATGTAAGGACCGCGCCTTCTAAGAAGCAGCCTCCTTCTAAGAAGCCTTCCCCCTACCCCCTGTGCGCGCCGCCAACATTCATTGGCAAAGGGAACGCCAGCGCAAAGTGATCGCAGCGTGCCCGCTCGTGATCCATCTGTGGCCACCACGTGCGCTCGTGGTTCCCGGTTGGCGGTCGGTCGTACGAACCTCGCCCTCGAGGGAGGAGAAGGAGGCTGAAAGGTCTATAGAGCTGATGCCTCAAACCACCTGCTCCCAGAGGGATGCGGGGATTTCGCGGGGGCGACATAACAGCCTTGATTGTGACATTGCGCTGGCTAGCGTGAACCAGCAGGTGCTGCATGTTGCCCAGCAAGACGCGACGGCACCGACATGCTGCCACGGGGGGGACAAGTACCGTCCCGTGCCCCTCGGGGCGGCAGCGCTGTTTGTGGCCCAGACTCCGCCCGGGCGCGTGCGCGCAGGGTGCTCCGCTTCAGGCCTTGGCCCCCCGCACCTTCTGCGCCGCGAGCGGCGGGATGACGCCCTGCGACCGCCAGGCGCCCGACCGGGCCCGCGCCCCCCGCCCGCGCGCCCCCCCGGGCCTCCACGCGGCCGGCGCCTGCCCGCGCGGCTTCCCCGGCAGCCCCGCGGGGCACGGCGGCGCCGCTGCGGGAGCGCGCGGCCGCCCCGGCGGGCCCCCCTCCGAGCCCGCGGCGCCGCCCAAGGGGCCAGCGCGGGGGCGCGCGCCGCTGGCGTCGGGGAGCAGCAGCGACGAGACCGACGAGGAGCGACCGCCGGTGCTGCTGGGGCCGGCGAGGCGGCGCGGGAGCGGCGAGAGCGGCAGGAGCGGCCGGGGGCGCCCTCGAGGAGACTGGACGGTGTACCAGGGGCGCGTGTCGCACCGCCAGGCCGGCAGCAACATCCCCGTGCAGATCGAGATCTTCTGGACGCACAAGCGCCGGGCGAGTGGTACGTGGTTCATGCTGGGCAATGCCACGGACGTCGTTGCCGAGAGGACCGACGCCATGCACGTGGCCGTGCGCGCTGCCAGCGGCGGAACGAGCGCCACGCTCTTCGGGAAGTGGGTGGCGCCCAACTGCCTTGCTGGGGATTTCTGCTATGGCGACGATGGCGACGGCTCCTTCGAGCTCCTGCAGTGTCCCCGGGCCTCCGTGTCGCCCGACGCTATCAACTTGGCGTCGTCCAGCCACTCTGGCGGCTCGCCGACCATGGACTCATCGGCCTCCCCGCACCTGAAGGAGCCTCCCAGGTACGACGCAGGGCCGCCGCCAGAGCATGGGTTCGAGCCTTCGGTGCTGGCAGGGGCCGTTGCAGTGGAGCTCGACCCCAGGCTGATCTTTACCACGGAGGCGCAGCTCGCCAAGGCACTTGTCGATGTCCTCAAGGTGCACCCAGACGGCATCGCTCTGGCCCAGCTCAAGGCGTCCATACATAAAAGTACCGGTCTGTGGGTCTCCGAGGCGCTCCTCGGCTACAAGAAGCTCCGCAAGCTCATGAAATCGCCGACCATGTCCGAGATATGCTGGATCCAGTGCAGTGGCAGCTGCGAAGTGGTGTTCGGGTACGAGACGGCAGTGGCCCAGACGCGGCTCACGCCTCGAAACGACAGCTTCGGAAGCCAGCATCACCTCCAAGGGGCCCATGGACTCCAGCCTCCGCCTGGACTGCAGCCTCCTCCGCCTGGGATTTTCGCGGTACCGTGCCCCCGGTTGAAAATCCAGGCCCAGAGTGGGTTGCTTTCAGACTAGCCCGCTCTGAGGGTTCGAAGGAGGAGGAGGAGGAGGACGAGGAGGAGGACGAGGAGGAGGAGGAGGAGGAGGAGGAGGAGGAGGAGGGGTGAGTAATGTTGGTGCGAGGGGGACCTTCACGAGCACCGCCCGCGCGCGAACGTAGCTCTTGCTGCAGGCCGCAGCACACGGCAGAGCTACTGGTTGGTGGCCAGAGCGCATTTGTCTTCGGGGTTGATGTCAAGGGCGTAAAAAACGCCCCTACCCTGGTTTACGAGGCGCTGTGCGCTGAACCTCCTGTGGGCTGATCCGGTAAACCCTCCACATCGCGCGCGTGGCGCGGCGTCCTGGCGGCCCTCTGGCCTTTGGGAGCTCCGGGGAGGTTTACAGACCACGCACTTGTAACCCAGGAAAGGTTCGTTTTTGCACCCCTCAATGATGGGGAACAGGGGGGAAGGAGGAAGAAGGGCACACGGGAGGGAATCTGGGCAGGCGGACCATTGCCAAACCCCATCCAGTTCCACCGACAATCGCGGGCAGTGGGCAGCTGCCCGCATGCGCCCGCCTGTTGCTGGCGAGTTGCCTCAACATCTTCTGCCGCGCGCGATCGGTCTGTCTGAGGTCGGGGTGTCGAGGGTGCCTGGACAGAGGAACAGCCAAGTGCATCAGAGTCCACTTCCGGAGGTCCGAGCTGATTTCCTAGGTTGGGCGCCGAAGCCTCCTTGGCGGGTTGGGCGCCGAAGCCTCCTTGGCGGCTTCCCTGGCGCCGCCCACGGCGCGCTTCGCGCGCTGGGAGAAGGGGGCTCCAGCAACCACCCGAGAAGTCCGCACGGCCCTTTGGAAGTTCGCTTGTGCCTTTCTCGGTTCTTCCGGAGGAAGCAAGCCGACTGATTCCGCCGCAAAAATAAGCACACGTACACCTTCCAATGAATTGTTCTTGGGCCTCTGGATAGGGTCGTGGTGCATAAATCACCACTGGGAGCCAGCGAATTTCATACATCGCCGTCCTCCCTCCCTGAAGGTACACACGAAGCTCCTCGGAAGGTGTCAGTGTATATGTTTTGGTAGCGTTCTGACCGGCAGGGTCGAGCGGGGGGGGAGATCACCGATTGCCAACTCTTGCCGCTCGATGCCCGCGCGCTCTGGGCGTCTGCGCGCCCGGCGCCAGCACCCTGCACGCGCGGCACCGGTCGCCGCCCAACAACGCTGCGGAGGCTCGGCCGCGGAGCGCTCTATACAGCCTGCTCTTCTTTTGGTCTGCATCGTGCCTTATATGCAGGCATCTGGGTTCGATACCCCTCGGCGCGCAACGGGCCGGACGTTCTGACCTGCCTGCAAAAGCTGCCATCTTTCGTCCCACTATTTTTGCGCGGAGCTGCCATGCGGCGTCTTGTCGCCCTGCGCGCGGGCAAGGCCGACGCTCCGTTCGGAGGTGCGCCCCGCGTGGGCCCCCCCACCGGAGCCTCCGCCGCCTGTCCAGACATAGAGGCGTGGCCAGGTGTGGCGCGCCACACCCTGCGCACGTTCCTATTTCCGAGCGTTCTCTCAGGGTGGAGGGCTAGGGGTGAATCTATTTATATATATGTATAGATATATGTATGGGCTTTGGCACCTCGAGAATCAATCCGTCTCGTGATTCACCGCTTGCAGGTTCAAGCCTCGCACATCCATCGACACGGCAGTTCATATTAAACCCTTTGCCTTCCACCACAAATGCTCGGTATATTTGTTGCTACACCCGATCTTTCATGTCTCGGGGGCCGTTCGTGTGCGCACGTGTTCTGCAGATCACCTCGTGCTCGTACAGCGGTCAGCAGCTCACCATTCACCTGCTAGTGCTCTGACTTTTGCCGGATTCCTTGTCACGGTTATCAGAGTTGTCTCTCTCGCCCATTCAGTGATCATTCGGTTAACGTTAGATTTTCGACAGCAGAAGCTGCCCTTCGCGAACCTGCTAGACGGTGCCCCGTGGCATATTATGCGAAAGCCGCCACACGGGACCTCATGCATGCCGCATCCGTGCTTCTCCGATTTTGGCGTTGCTTGCAATTCTTGACTATTCGCTTATCCCAAACAGCCAAGCCCAGTAACGATGCCTAAGTTAGCTGCGAACAAAAAGGGGAGTGGGGAAACAAAGCTGCCAATCATGGTGAAACTAAACAAACCTTCGGGAGATATGGAGGCCTCGTGGAGCCGTCTTGGAGCTCTCTTGGGATCCGTTGTGGGAGTCTTTTGCGCAGTTCTTGGCATTTATTTGGCCCTTCCTCTGGGCGTTCGTTCGGGCCCCCGTGGATCCGTCCCCTATTCGTCCTACCCTTCTGACGCCCAGACAAGCGCCTCTTGGAGCTCTCGTGGTGCTTCATCGGCGTGGTCTCGGGCCCTTCCGAAGGACACGAGTGTACACACGTGGCTCCCGCCCCGCCGCGCTGGGCACGGTCCCTGCAGCTCGTGGCCCCCGCCCGCAGCGGGGGCGGCGGCGCTGCGGCGAGGCGGGCGGGGCGGAGGGATCGGCTGGCCTCGGCGGCGGTGGTCGGCGAGGCCGTGCCCGGAGGCCGCCTTGCGGGGCGGCCAGTCGTACACCCTCGGGGGGGTCGTGTAGGGGGAGGGTTATCCCAAGGTGGGGCTGGGGCGCGTGCCCAGCTGGATGCTCCCGTTGAACGAGCGTAGGGGAAGAAAAAAAAAAAGGTGTCACAAACATAAAAACTCGGAGGACCGCGCGGATTTCTCGGATCGGCGCTGGACCCCCCTCCCTGGCGCGCGGAGCGCGCCAGAGGCGGCGCCGGAGGCGCCGCCGGGGGGCCCAGCGCTGATCCGAGAAATCCGCGCGGACTCTCAGGAGCGATGTGCCCCCCAAGCCCACCTCAGCCCAGGCCCCACCTGCGTGTGCCCCACCGGACACGGTCGGGGAGCCCTCAGAGTCTGGCGTGGCGGTGCCGCCCCACTGGGCGTGTTCCGCGCCGCGTCGGGCCCCGGGGTCTTCGCGCATCGATTCGGCTCGAGGAGGGACGCAGGAGGACGGGGTCCGGGGCTCTGGTCGTGATGCCTGGCGATGTTGCAGTGGCGTCGGATCTCGAGGAAGCTTTGGCTGGGCGTGCCACTTCGCCGGTTTCGGCCAGGCACGCTCCGGCGCGGCACGCTCTCCGCGCCCTGTCCCCGGACGTGCACGCCCCGAGATCGTTCCGGCCTCCCGCCCTGCGAAGCGGAGCGGAAGGCGATCCATCGTGCCAGGCAGAGCTGTTCGTGTGTCGCCGGGGCGCCCGGCGCAGCACGCTGTGCAAAAGCTCCTGGCCGCGTGCTCTCCTGACGGTGCCTGGTGTTTGCAGGGGGGGGGTTCTTACACTCGTCTCCCTCGCAGACTGCCCCTGCAGTCCGGGGGTGTCGGCCCGCTGCCGCCCCCGTTTTTTGCCCGTGGTGCTCCCCCGTTGTCGCCCCGTGGCCGCCCCTCTGCGGCGCCGTGGCTTCCCGATTGTGGTGCGTTGCTCTGCCGTTGCCTTGCGTTGCATCGTGTTGCACTGCGTTGGTTTGCGCTGGTTCGCGTGGCTCTGGACTGCATGGCATGTCGCTGCGTTGCATTATGTTGCGCCGTTGCCTTACGATGCGTTTCGTGGCATGTGCACTGCCTTGCGCTACCTGTCAGTTCAACTCAGTTGGCTTGTGTTGTGTTGCAGTGACTTGCGCGCTGTGTTGCGTTTGCTTCGCGTTTGTTGCGCGCTGTTTTGATTGTCATTAGCTTGTGTTGTTTTTAGTTGGGTAATAATGCCTGGCGTTGTATCGATCTGCATTGATTCGTATTCGTTCGCATTGCGTTGCTAGGGAGATTGCCTGGCTTTGTTCCGCTCTGCAGTTTCGCTTTGCGCTGTACACGTTGGCGTTGCTGTGAGTTGCGTCGCATTGCTTTGCATACGTGTGACACTATGTGTATCGCTATGAGCTCCTCTGCATTGCACCACGTAGCTTGCATAGCATCATTAGTTGGGTTCCACGCTGGGGGTCATAGCCTTGGCATCGCTTGGACGTGTACAGTTGCTCTTACCAGGGACCGTCGAAGAGCGTACAGGCTCGTCTTGCGAGATTATCCTGGCGAAGGACCCAACCATATGCAGTTGTGGGTACCGCAATTGTGAATATATTTTTCGGTGAAGCTCCCTAGGGGGCCACGTCGCGCTGTACTGGGTGGGTGGGAAGGCATGCGGGCGCTACCACTGGGGCTGTCGGTGGAGCTCCTCATGAAGCCACGAAGAGCTGTACTAAGAGGGCGGCAATGCCAAATGGGGCGTGTGGGACGCATGCGGGCGGTCCGACTACGGGCTTCGGTGGAGCTCCCCATGGGGCCTCGAAACGCTGTACTGGGTGGGTGGGACTGCCAACGTGGGCGTGAGGGACGCATGCGGACGGGCCCACTGGGGCAGTCGGTGGAGCTCCCTATGGGGCCACGAAGCGCTGTACTGGGTTGGTGGCAATGCCAAATTGGGTGTGTGGGACGCATGCGGACGGTCCAACTGGGTGCTTCGGCGGAGCTCCCTATGGGGCCACGAAACGCTGTGTTGGGTGAGTGACAGCGCCGAATTTGGTGTGTGGGGCGCATGCGGGAGGTCCCACTGGGGGCTTCGGTGGAGCTCCCTATGGGGCCACGAAGCGGTGTACTGGGTGGGTGGGATTGCCAAATTGGGTTTTCGGGATGCATGCGGGTGGTCCCACTGGAGCTTCGGTGGAGCTTCCTATGGGGCCATGCAACTTGTACTGGGTGAGTAATGCCAAAGTGGGTGTGTGGGACGCATGCAGGTGGTCCCACTGGGGCCTTCGCTGGAGCTCCCTATGGGGCCACGTAGCGCTGTACTGGGTGGGTGAAACTGCCAAGTTGGATGTGCCGCAATGGGGGGTGGAACCGCATGCGGCCAAAACGCGAACGCAGCCACTAGGACCTCTCGTGGAACTCCCTATGGGGACACGAAGCGCTGTACTGGGTGGGTGAACATCCCAAATTGGATGTGCCGAAATGAAGGGTGGAACCGCATGCGGCCAACAGCTACTGGTACCTTCGGTGGAGCTCCGCATGGGGACACGAAACGCTTTTCTGGGTGGGTGAAAATCCCAAATTGGATGTGCCGAAATGAAGGGTGTGGAACTGTATGCGGCCAAAACGCGAACGCAGCCACTGGGACCTTCGGTGGAGCTCCCTATGGGGCCACGAAGCGCTGTACTGGGTGGGTGAAGCTGCCACATTGGATGTGCCAAAATGGAGGGTGGAACCGCATGCGGCCAAAACGCGAACGCAGCTACTGGGATCTTCGGTGGAGCTCGCTATGGGGCCACGAAACGTTTGAGGGGTGTACCGAAATGGGTGCGGAGGCGGGGGAGGGAGTGGGCAGCGGGAGGAGGAAGGAGACGCGGGACGCTGTCTCTTCAAAACGAGCCACTACCACAGGAAGGTTGGGGAAAACGCACGAAGCCGAACAACTGCACGGGGGCCGGACGTATGAGCAAGGCCAAGCAGCTCGTTTGTATAGTATTTAGCCTCGGCCGTGCGAGCGGAATTCATGTGTGCGAGTTTGGCAGCCGCCCCAGCCGGTTGCGAGGGTGCGAGCCTTGGCCGGCCAGGATAAGCGGATTGCCAGCATTTGCGATGGAGGATGGCAAACGAGGGTTGAGGGGGAGGAGGAGGAGGAGGAGGAGGAGGAGGAGGAGGAGGAGGAGGAGGAGGAGGAGGAGGGGGAGGAAGGAGGCAGCGGAGGGAGGAGGAGAAGGAGGACGAGGAGGAAAAGGGAGGCGGAGGAGGGAGGAGGAAGATGAGTACGGAGGAGGCGGAGGAGGAAGACGAGGATGCGGAGGAGGGAGGAGGACGAGGAGAAGGAGGAGGAGGAGGCTGAGGAGGAGGCTGAGGAGGGAGGAGGGAGGGGGAGGATGAGGAGGAGGATGAGGGAGGGGAAGGATCTCACGCCACTGAGGGGAAAGAGAGAGAGAGAGGTTCGACGATTCGAAAAACGCCCAGGGGGGGGTGGGCCATCGGAGGAGAATTTTCTGTCACCTTGGCAGGCCGCCGCACCTGCCAGAGGCTAACGACAGGGACCCCCCCTGTTGGGCAACTCAACCGTCTGACTCGTCTCCGTGCCGCTCGGCATAGGTACGGTCCAGACGCTCTCCAAGGGCCATCGCTTCGGGCCTGGAGGCAGTCCGCAAGACAAACATAATAGACTCGGCCCTCGACGAGGAGGAGGCGGAGCAGGGAGGAGGAGGAGGAGGAGGAGGAGGAGGAGGAGGAGGAGGAGGAGGAGGAGGAGGAGGGAGGAGGAGGAGGAGGAGGAGGAAGATGAGGAGGAGGAGGAGGAGGACGAGGAGGAGGAGGGAGAAGGAGGAGGAGAATGAGAAAGGGCTCCGAGCGGGCGCCTGATCACGATTGAACCCTTTGCTTTTTCATAGCCGTTGTGCATGTGGCGGCGTGGAAGGCACGCTTTTATATCTTGTGTGCAAGCCGTGTGTTGCCGTCAGGATGTACCCCGTTGGATGCAAAGGTCCCGCTCGCTTCTCTTTTCCCTCCCCCACCCCTCCTCTCCACTCCTTCCACTCCCTCCCCCTCCCCCTCCTTTCCACTCCCTTCCTCTTTCCTCGCCCACTCCTCTCCACTCCTTGCCCCCCTGCACCCGCGTAACAGTACAGAGAGCACTGCTTTTGCCCTGCCCTTCGGCTTTCCTGTTCCGAAGGGGCACAGTTCGCAGCTCCGCGACCGGGATCTGCTCTTGAAGGTTCGAGGTTTTCACGGCCAGTCCGCAGCGTGGGAAAATACGCCAGAGATGCTGAGGTCCTGCGCTTCCGCAGGAGTGTACGCACGCGCCTCGGGGTCCGTGCTCGCGGCCGAGTCCGTGCCATGGAGCCGGAGTGCGGTTCGTCACTCGTGTTGATGCCCCAGGTGGTCGAGGGGTACTCCAGATCCTTCAATAAGCACCCCCCTCGTGCCAAACTGTCCGACGCCCCTTGCACGCCCCCCGACGCGCCCCATACTACTCCCTCTCGCTCCCCAACCTCCCCACGCCCCCCGAAGGACAGCGGTTTCCTACTCCCCCACGCGATCCACCCCCCCCCCCCCACGCTTATTGAGAGACCTGGAGTAGGCGACCTGCCAAACCTGCTTGACAGGTTCGATGCAGCACCGCCACGCTCCATTCGCGGAGAGCCATCGTGCACGTCCCGCCGACGTGTTGGCGTCTTGAACAGGGACCCTCCTGGGTGCTCATTGGCGTCTCTCTTGGGGGGCCTCTTGGGGTCTTGTCGCAGACCTAAAGGGGGGCATATTCGTTCTTGTTGGTGTGTTTTTGTTTCCGAAGTTTGTTCTTTTCGTTGGCTTTTGTGGGTTTTGGGGGGCGGATTAGGGGGCTGTTGGGGAGGCCTCTCGGGGAGGCTCCTTGGAGCCTCATGGGGGCATCTGGGGGACTCTTAGGGGGTGTCTTCGGGGCATGCTGGCGGACTCCGACGCCAGCTTCAGGGGGAGCGGGCTTCTGAGACCCGTTCGATTATCTTTTGTTGGGCTCCTCTTGCAGGCCTGCTGGTCCTTTTGCAAGGAGCCTTTGGTAGTGTTTGGCAAATCTGGGGCGAGGGTTCTTGCAACGTCTTCGATGAAATTCTTGAAGATCGAAAGACCCATATTCCGAACATCATACAAAACAGTATTGTCCGAGCTTGGGGTCCCAACTTTCAGTCGTAGTGCGCGTGTGTGTGTGTGTTGTGTGTGTGTGTTGTGTTGGAGTGTGTATGGGTGTGTTGTATGTGTGTGTTGGGTGTGTTATGTGCGTGTGTGTTGGGTGTGTTACGTGTGTGGATGTGTTATTCGTGTGTGTCACAGCGACGTGGAGACCGCCGCTCTGCACGGCCTGCTTGCAGCTGCTGGCCCCGCGGCCGAGACGGGCCTGGTCGCCTCGAGCCCCCCTCCTGGGCAGCAGGGCTGTGGCTCCGAGGCGGCACGCGCCCAACCCGCGCCCACGGGACGCCAGGACGGAGTCCCCCCTGCCCCACACCCTGCGGCATCCGTCGACTGGACGTAAGAGTGACCTTTCGCGACCTTTCGCCGGAGTGACCTTTGGTGCGGGCACAGATGGGCCCCCAGATGGCTCAACACACAGCAGGAGCAGCGGCTTGCGCGCCCAGGTTTGGTCCCCCCGCGGCCCCCCGAAAGCCGCGCACCAAAGGTCACTCTTACCCAGGGTCACTCTTGCGTGTAGTCGAATCCGGGCCCGTCCTCCAGGGCGGATCGGACCCACCTGCCTGCGCCGCCCCGCCTCCGGCCCCTCCGCCCCTGGCCGCCGCCTGCCAAGCCACTGCTCGGGCAGACCTCGACCGCCAGGGTCCGCCAGACCGCACCCACGCTGCACTGCCGCAGGCTGCGACGGCGGCCGGCTGCGGCTCGCCGCGGCGCGCCCCAGGCCCTGCCAGGGCGTCCCTGCCACGGGGCGGGGCCGCAGGGCTCCCCACCTGTCTGCTGCCCCGCCACCATCCCGGACGGGGTTGCACACGTCCTTGGCGTTGTCCGCGCCTCCCTGCCGGGGAGGCCGGGGAGCACCAGCCGGGGGAGGCACCAGCCGCGGGGACTCCACCAGCCGCGGGGAGTCCGCGCGGCTTGGCGGACGAAGATGGCGGGCGCACGCTCGCGCTGCTGCGTCGCCCAGTCGCAGTGCCGGCATCTCAGCGGGCAGGACCTGCGGTCCGAACCAGGCATAGACGCCCACGCCGCTTCTTTTTGTGCCGCTGGCTTGAAGTGTGCGCGCGTAAGTGCAAGTGCAAGTGGTAGTGTGGAATTGTGAAGTGTGTAAGTGTGTAAGTGTGTAAGTGTGTACGCGCGTAGGTGTGTAAGCGCGTAAGCGTGTAAGCGTGTAAGTGTGCAAGTATGTAAGTGTGTAAGTGTATACGTACGTAAGTGAGTAAGTTTGTAAGTGTGTGAGTGTGTGGGTGGGTAACTGTTTGAGTGTGTATGTGGGTAAGTGTGTAAGCGTGTAAGCGCGTGGACGTGCAACTTTGAAGGAGTGTAGACGTGTAGATGTGTAACTCTGTAAATAGATAAAGGTGTATGCGCAAGTTTCAGTATAAGTGTATGTGTAAGTGTAAGTGTGAGTGTAAGTGCACTTGTAAGTGCAAGTGCAAGTGTGGGTGTAAGCGTAATTGTGAGTGTAGGTGTAGGTGAGAGTGTAAGTGTAAGTGAAAGTGGAGGTGTAGGTGTAGGAGTACGTGTAAGTGTAAGTGTAAGTGTAACGGTAAGGGTAAGTGTACGTGTAAGTGTAAGAGTATGTGTAAGCGTAAGTGTGTGTGCGTGTGTGTGTGTGTGTTTGTGTGTGTGTGTGTGGGAGGGGGGGGGTGCGTGTGTGTAGGTGTGCGTGTGTGTGTGTGCATGTGTGTGTGCGTGCGTGCGTGCGTGCGTGCATGCGTTCGTGTGTGTGTGTGTGTATCTGTGTCGGTGCCTGTGCCTGTGTCTTTCCATGTGTCGTGGCGTGTGTCTGTGTCGGTGTCCGTGTTCGTGTCTGTGTCTGTGTCGATGTCTGTGTCTGTGTCTGTGTCTCTGTTTGTGTCTGTGTCTGTGTCTGGTTCAGTGTATGTGTCTGTGTTTGTGTCAGTGTCCGTGTCCGTGTCCGTGTCTGTGTCTGTGTCTGATTATTTGTCAGTGTCTGTGCTTGTGCCTGTGTTGCAATTGTCTGTGTGGATCCAGGCCCTATCGGCCTCTGCGGCCAGGCCGAGCCCAGAAAGCTCCACTCTGGAACCACATTAGAGCATGCTGGAGGTGTGGGTTGCCGACCTCTCCGTTCCCCCTCTCGCCCTCCGCACCCCCCCCATCCGCACCTCCGCTGCGTCCTTCTCCTCCTGCTCGTCCGGCTCCTGCTCGCCGCCGCCTCTGCCTCCTCTTCTCCTTCCTCCTCCCTCCTCCTCCTTTTCCTTCTCCTCCTCGTCCTACTCCTCGTTCTCCTACTCCTACTCCTCCTACTCATTCTCCTTCTCCTGCTCCTCCTCCTCTTCCTCCTCCTCCTCTTCCGCCTCCCTTCTCCTCCTGCTCGCCCCTCGCCCACCCCCACCCCCCTCCCCCCCTGCTTCCTCGATCGACACCCCTCGCCCCACCTCACGATCGTCGAAAACGGCACCAACGGACGGCGTGCAACGATGGAGACGATGACGATGACCGTGACGACGACGACGACGAAGACGATGGCGATGACCTATAATTTCGCCGACGGGTACCGACAACGACGAACGACAACAACGACTGGAGGCCTCGACCCGAGGTTCCCACAGGTCCGCGGAGGGCTCCAGAGGCCCAAAGAGGCACAATCAATCTAAGAACCCCTTATGCTCCAACCTCGATCATCGACCCTCGATCTTCGATCGACCCTCGATCTTCGATCTTCGGCCCCAGACCCCCGACGTTACTTTTTGCGTCAATGGGGCCTACTGGACGTTTTGTTTGGCTTCCTGGGGCCAGCGTTTCGTTCCGAGTAGTTGTTTGACTTCCCTCGTGACTAAAAACAGCACCAACAAAACGCTCCCCCGTGCTATTGTTCGATGCGCGAGGCGGCCTCGCCGACGACGGCGCCGACGGACGACTGCGACGGACGACAAGGACGTACGGCGTTGGACGACGGACGACGACGACGACGACGACGACGACGACGACGACGACGACGACGACGACGACGACGACGACGACGACGACGACGACGACGACGACGACGACGACGACGACGACGACGACGACGACGACGACGACGACGACGACGACGACGACGACGACGACGACGACGACGACGACGACGACGGACGACGACGACGACGGCGACGACGACGACGACGACGAGGCTGACGACGACAACGACGACTAACGCCGTCTGGAGGTCTTCAAGGCCCGGATGTCCCCTGAGGCGTCCGCAGGCCCCCCGAGGCCCTTCGAGCCCCCAGAAGGGCGCAGCACGTCGGGCGAGCAGCCTCGGTGCTCTGGCCTCGACCCTCTCCAGGCCGCACTCCCCACGGGTCGGCCCCAGGACCCGCGGAGGGGCCGCACCCTGGCCAGAGTCGCGGCCGCTGGCGTTGCGTCGGGCGTGGCCCTCCACAGGGGGAACACGACCCAAAGTCGTTAAAAACAATAGCATGGGGACGACTTGTCAAATACGTTTGCGCATCGTTGGGATACTTTTGTTCTGCTTCCAACATTCGCGAGGAGGAGGAGGAGGAGGACGAGGAGGACACTTTTTCCCTACCTAGGCTCTGCCTAGAAGGGTTCTTACTCTGTTAGCTTAAGGGGCCGGGCAGTGGAACACGGCCCGGGCGGTTCCCCCAGGATCCGCTCCGCGGTTCCCCCAGTACCCTGGGAGTTTTAGCTTTAGCTTTAGCGTTAGCTTAGCTTAGCTTTAGCTTAGCGTTAGCTTAGCTTTAGCTTTAGCTTTAGCTTCAGCTTAGTTTTAGCTTAGCTTTATCTTAGCTTTAGCTTAGCTTTAGCTTAGCTTTAGCTTAGCTTTAGGTTAGCTTCAGCTTAGCTTTAGCTTAGCTTCAGCTTAGTTTTAGCTTAGCTTTAGCTTTGGCTTTAGCTTAGCTCCAGCTTAGATTCAGCTCATCTTTAGCTTAGCTTTAGCTTAGCTTTATTTTGAATGTAGCTCAGCTTCAGCTCAGCTTCAGCTTAGCTTCAGCTTAGCTTTAGCTTAGCTTTAGCTTAGCTTTAGCTTAGCTTCAGCTTAGCTTTAGCTTAGCTTGGGCTTAGCGTTAGCATAGCTTTAGCTTAGTTTTACCTTAGCTTTACTGTTACTACTTATGCTGCTTTCCTAGGGGCTCCAACTCTTAGGTAGGGTCGCACTGGGATAATGTTCTTCTTCCAACACTCGCCTGGAGGAGAGCGTGCCCGACCCGATGCTGGCGGGCCCAGCGCCGTAGCCACGAGGGCGCCCCCTCCGGAGAGCTCCGGAGGCCGACTTCTCGTGGAGAGGCGGCCCTTCCGGGGCGCTCCCTCGTCTAGGATCCTCGCAGAAGGCTCGTCGAGGACCCTCGAGACGGCCCCCTCGAGGATCCCTCGAGGGGTGCTCCCTCGAGGATCCCTCGAGGGATCCTCGAGGATCCCTCGAAGCATCCCTCGAGGATCCCTCGAGGCGAGCTCCGGAGGCCGACCCCTCGTGGAGCGGCGGCCCCTCGAGGATCCTCGCAGAAGGCTCGTCGAGGACCCCTGAGGTTCCGGCGTTGCAATGCGTTCGCGATGGGCGTTTCCGCGTGGGCGTTTTTGTTCGCATCTCTTGTTCGCGATGGACGTCTTCTTGTCGTCCGCACTTTTGTTCGCGAGGGGCGTTGTCGCGTTTCGGGCTCCGCCGGGGCCCGAAACGGACCGCTCCCGCTCGCAAAGGGCAGAAAAGGTGGGGTCTAGGGTTCCGGGCGTGATTCGTGACGAAGTCGTAGTCTTTTCCGCAGCGTTGCATCTCAGGGGCAGGAGATCGAGGTTCGAGGGCTCCCCGAACCTCGATCTTCGGTCCCCAAGCGCATCCTCGCTCCGGACGGAAGAGGCCGATCCTCGTTGAGAGGCGGTCCTTTTCTCGGGTGCTCCCTCGTCGCGGATCCTCGCCGAGGATCGTCGAGGGAAGATGTCGCCGAGGATCCTCGCCGAAGATCGCCGAGGACCGAAGATCGCGGCTCCCAGATTCCTCGAGCCCCGGTCTTCGGTCCCAGGCTCATCCTCGCACCCGAGATCCTCGACGTCGAGGTGTCGTCGCGGCAGCGGCGGCGGCAGTGTGCGGCGGGCGCCGAGGCCTGGCAGGGCAGGGCGGCGCACGAGCGGCTGCTGCAGCGCGTGAGGGCGCTGGAGGCGGGGGCGCCGCAGGCCCGGGACCCGCGCCTACGCATCACCACCGTCGGGGGCGGCAGAGAGGGCATGGCATAGGCCATGGTGTTTCCTCGGATGTCATGGCGCCTCTCCTTGTCTCATGACGTCCCCGGCCCCGCGGGGCCGCGCACCTGCCGCTGGCCATGATTTGCGCCCCCCCCTCCTGGACACCCCCTCTTGGCCGCCCCCGGCACCGCGGGCTGGTTCCCTGTCGTGTGGGTTGATCGGGGTATTGTTTCGGCGGTGGGTTGCAGGGTGCGTCAAATCTCGCGGGAAGGGCACGTCGCGTGTGCAGCACAATGTGGGCGCGCGGTCGCATGCGCAAAACAAATCACGTTTACGTGGTGTATATTTCGGGATGGTGTATAACATGCCTGGGGGGTCCATCGTTTTTGTACACCACCACCACCATGCTGCCACAGGGTGATTGGGAGCAATTATTCGCGACCGAATGCGGCCGCCATCTGCGCGCATGACCACGTGGCAAGTAATTCCGCTTGGCGAGGGCAGGCAGCGGCACCCCTGCCAAGGCGGTCGCGCGCAGGATTGGCCGCTTGGTGGTGGTGTATATATCTTAGGGCCCCGCAACAGGCGAGGAGGGCGGCGCGCCAGGGGCGGCGGTGGCGGCAGCGAGGGGGGGGGGCAGCCAGGGACCCAGAGATCCAACGTTTTGGACAACTCATGACGGAGGTTTTCCTCAGCTTTCGGCCTCTAGGGGCCCTTACCAGACCTCGTTACCGTCACAAACGACTCAGGATGAAAAGCCGGTCTGGGGGAATGGGGCGAGATTTCCGGGGGCCCCGTGTTGAACAAATCACGACATCGGATCTCAGGGGGCCTCATACGTCCTCGCGGCGTGTATGAATACATTCAAAAACGAGCAAGATTAATATTTGCCGTTCTTCGCTGATTTTTGTTGGATCTGCGCTGGGCCCCCCTTGGCGTCCGGCGCCGCCCCTGGCGCGGAGGGAGGGGGGTCCAGCGCAGATCCAAGCCATCCGCGCGGAACGCCAGCAATTTATGTTTGTACCGCTTTTTTTTGAATGGAACCACATTGGATTTTCTTAGCACCGGCCCCAACGGCAACCGTCCGAAAACGACTCGGAAAGAGAAGCCGGCTTTGGGGAAGGGGGAGGCGAGGCCCAAAGACGTCCTTGGGAGGCCTCCAGAGGCCACCATGGAGCATTCAAGCGGTCCCCGATAAGGTTTCTCTAATTACGGTTAGATTGGTTGTTTTCGGTGGCCTAGTGGGTTTACGGATGACCAAGAGTGTTCCAGACTATACGAAAACTGTCGGCACAGTGAGCCGATTTGGAGCCTTGGACGAGCCTTTTCGGGAGCCAACAGTGAGTCTCTCGGGAGCCCACGATTAGCTTTTGAGCAGCCTCTGATGAATCTGTGCGGCGCCTCTTGGGAGCCTCTTGGGCCAATTTTGGAGGCCCTTAGGATCCTCTCGGAAGCTCATGTGGAGCCATGTGGGAGCTCTCGAGACCGTCGTAGGGGCCTCTGGGGAGTCTATCAAGAGCAGCTTAAAGGCATCCCCACCTCCTTTCCTTTTTAATTGCAGAAAGAATCTAGGGCCATCCAGAACAAGATTTTGCGGTGTGTCTCGGTAGTCCCAGCGCTTCGGGCTTATCCGATATCCGACTACGAGCGAGGAGGAGGACGAGGAGGCAACACCAGGCATTCTAACAAGCCCCGTCTTGCCGAGGGCATACCTGGCGGACACGGATCGGTTCCCCCCCCGCCGACTATACCACATGTGGCACACGCTGGTCGACATTGTTATATCAGATGTCTTCTCGCCTCCGCTCAGACAGCGTGTAAGTGAACCGCCCCCCGGTCCAAGCAAAAGTCTACGAGTAACCCTTTGTCATGTCCGCCTGAAGCAAAGATGCTGTTCAACGACGATACCCTCTCCAACTCGGCTGCAGGGGGTCCTTTCCACGGCCATTCTTCTTGGCGGGAAACTAAGCCCCTCGGGGTGGCGACGAGTTCAAAAGCCCAGAACGGAAGTCATCAGCAACTGATTTGAAGACAAAGCGGGTCCGCCATCGTAGGCATATGTCGCTGATCTGTCCGCGATGCATCGGCGAGTCAAGCTCGATGCTTCAGCCCCCTGAGCTGGTCCGTTCGGCGGCGAGCGAGGGGGGAAGTGAGAAGGAGAAGGCCTTCCCAGAAGGTTCGGATGCCCCCCGGCCTTCTGAGAAGCTTTCGAAGCCTCCCCCGGAGACACAAGAAAACGTCTCAGACGGCGCGAGGGTTTCTGAGAAGTCCCGCCGCTTTCCGAGGAGGCCTTCTCCTTCTCATTTCCCCTTCTCGGTCACCGCCGACTAGCGTTACAGGCGGCCCGGATTAGCAGGTCGACCTTGCCACATCAAGGGTACCATCGTGTCTTGTGTCTTGCGACCCATGCCTCCTGCATTTCTGTGGCAACGTGGCCCTCGGAAGGGTCTTGTGTCCTCTCGAGTGTCATCTCCAATCAAGTCCGACTGTACCCCTCACCCCAGCCCCCCACAACTGCTCAAGGCTTGCAGGGGAGGTCTGGACGCGCCTCTCGCACACCTGCCGGCCTCAGGGCTGGGCGGACTCCCGCTCGCCCTGGGCGGGCGCCCCATCGGTTTTGCTGCCCTTGCTGGGGGCTCGAATGACCAGCTGGGCATTGTGGGTGGACGCTGGTCGAAGCTCCTGTCGCCACGGGGACGCACAGTTGTTCGAGACGAGCGCGCGCAGCGGTTTCGCTCTTAAAGCTCGCTCTCGTCCCTCCTCCTCCCGCTCGACTTCTCTCGCGGGCGGAAGCGGGAAGCATCTCCGGATCCACGGCCTCGCGGGCTGGGCCCCCGGCTTGCGACCTCGCGGATACGGATCGTTTTTTGGGGCGTATGCCCCGCGCGGGACGCATCCTTGCGACCGTATCCACGGGACCGCGCCGCAGAGTGCAGACCTCGAGGCCGTGGATGTGGATATGTTCGCCGTTCGTGCTCGTCTTCCGCAGCCGTTGCGGTCGCCTCGGCGGCTCCGATTGGCCCCGCGGCATGGCGGACGAGGCCGCCTGGCAGTGCCCCGCGTGCACGCTGCTGAACCCCACGAGCAGCCCGGCCTGCGGCGTCTGCGAGACGCCCTGCCCGCTGGACCTCGCTGGGCCGAAGCTGACCCTGTCGCAGCCAGCGCCGCAGGCCGCGGCGCCTCCGCAGCCGGCAGCGCCACACTCGCCGGCGCCGCAGCCGGCAGCGCCACAGCAGCCGGCGCCGCAGCGCCCCGCGGCCGCACAGCGGGCGGCTCCGGCGCAGCACGCTCCCGGCGTGCTGGAGGAGCGGAGGGCGCGCGCGGAGGAGCTGGCCGCCAAACAGAGGGCGAAGGAGGCGGAGCGCCTGCTCATCCTGCGCCAGGCCGAGGCGGACCGCCGAGAGCGGCTCGGCCTTCCTGTGGCAGACGCTGCCCCTCCAGCTGCCGCCAGCGCCGCCCCCGCGCCCCCAGCCGCGGCAGCCCCTGGCGGCCTGCCGCAGACCGTGCGTCTCCAGGTGCGGTGCCCGCACTGGAGCCGGACACTGATGTTCACCGCCTTCGCGCCGAGCAGCACCCTGGGCGACGTGCGTCGCTGCGTGCGGGACGAGCTGGTCAACGGCGTCACGGCGACAGGCGACGGCCGCCAGCGCCCCGATGCCGCGGCCCTGGCTGCGCGCGTGCCCGAGGAGGGCGCGATCACGCTCGTGGAGACGGTGCCGCCGCGGCGGAAGTTCGCCAGCCAGGAGGACATGCAGCTGACCCTCCTGGCGGCTGGCCTCTGCCCGTCGTCGGCCTTGCTCGCGGAGGCGCCGCCGGTGGCGGTGGCCGAACCCGAGGCACCAGCAGCGGTCGACCCTGATCCCACAGCGGCCGAGGGCGCCCACGCTGGCCACCTCGAGGACGAGGATATCGAGGAGGCGGAGGAGGAGGAGCCAGGCGAGAGGAGCGAGGAAGATGGCGACGAGGAGGAGGAGGAGGAGGAGGACGACGACGACTCGGACAGCGCGCCGCCTCCTGGCGCCCGGGGTGGCCGCGCGCCGGGCGGCGGCTGGGCGTTTGGCGGGCGCGGGCCGAGGGGCGCGCCCGGGGGCGGCTTCGGCGCGGGCCCGTCCAGGCCAGCCGGCCCGCGCATCGGCGCGGGCGGTCAGATCCTCGGCGGCCCGCCGCAGGGTGGGGTCGCCCCCGTGGCGGACGCCGCAGCGGCGGCCGCGGCGCGCCAGGAGCGCCTGGCCGCCCTCGAGCGGCGCAGCGCGGCGCAGGCCGCGGAGGCGACCGCCGCGGAGAGGCCGCCACCGGCGGCCGCGGCCCCGCCGGCGTCGCCCGCGAGCCCCCCGCTGGAGGGCAAGAAGCGGAAGGAAGCCGAGAAGGAGGAGATCATGCGCCGGATCGCCGAGGAGCGGGCGGACTGGGCCGCCCGCCACGCGCCGGCTGCCGGCTCCGGCAGCTCGGCGGCGGCAGGCGCTGGGCCGTCGGGGGCGGTCGGGCACGGCGCCGCGGTCGAGGCCACCAAGCGCAGGCTGGAGCCCGCCGCGCCAGCCGCGGGCCTTGGGGGCGGCGGCCCGCCGCCTGTGCAGCCGCCGATGCCCAGCCAGGAGGCCAGTCGCGTCAAGGGGCAGATGGGTGGCAGCTCGAGCAAGGCTGACCGCGCGAGGGAGCGCGAGGCGATCATGAGGCAGATGGAGGAGGACCGCGCGTCCAGGCTGGAGCGCCAGGGCGCTGTCACCAGCAAGGCCGCGGCCGAAGCGTCCAGCTCCACGGCTGCTCCGCTGGCCTCGGCCTCGGCCGCCCCCGGTACCGCCAGCGCGGTGCGGCTGCAGATTCGCTGCGCGGCCACTGGGCGCACGGTAACGACGTCATCCTTCTCCTCTGAGTCGCCGCTGGGGGTTGTGCGCGACTTCGCAGCTGCGGAGCTGGGCGTGGACTTGGCCTTCGTAGAGTCCTTGGCGCTCACTTACCCACCGCGGACTGCCTTCTCGACGCCAGAGCAGATGAACACAAACTTGGGGGCGCTCGGCCTTTGCCCCAGCGCCACCCTGCTGATGAGGTCCACGGCTCCGGTGGCCCCTGCGGCCGACGAGCTGGCCGCGGCGGAAGGCGCCACGGCGTCCATGTTGATCGCGGAGACGCCCGCTTCGCTCGGCACGGCAGCTGAGCCCGCGTGCCCTGCCGGCCACGCGATGGAGCGCTTTGTGCCGACGGAGGACGTCTGGTGCGACATGTGCCAGAAGGATCTGCCAGCTGGCGCGCCCTGCTACCAGTGCAGGGCCTGCGACTTCTTCCAGTGCACCGCCTGCAGCGGCCTGGGCGGCGGCGCCGTGGCGTCGTGAGAAGCCACTGCCAGCGGTGCTAGGGCTCCCGGCCGTCAGGCGTTGCGCTGCCGGCGTGGGGTCGCACTCGTGTAAGCTGCCTTGACTGCAACGCCGGACCCAGACGTGAGTGCACATGGATCCGCATGTGCGATTGATCCAAACCCAGGGCCCCGTGAACTCGGACCTTGCAAGCCAGGCCTCTGACAACTCCACCCAGAGGAAATTAAGCGTGGAGGTTGTTCCGATCCACGGCTGCAGCATACTCGGGCGCGCCAACGTCCTGGCTTATCAAAATCTAGATTCCGGGGCCCTGGCACATGGCGCGTCGCCTCGTACAGCTGGTGACCGGTAATTTTGTCTACGTGTGCGCACTTCGGCAACAGAAAGAATCAGGAGGGGAAAAAACACACAGACACAATTAATCGTCGATCCCCAGGAAAATATAAGAAAATATGGGAAGTGGGGGGGAAGACGAACATCCAGAAAATATAAGGAAATATGGAGAATACTGGGATTTCTATCTATTCATTTGTGTATCCCAGGGCCCCTTCAAAGAAGTCCTCTGGCCCCCATTGAGGCTCAGCGGGCAGAAGGTACGGGAGGGTGTACAACGCAAGCGGGTTCCGACTGGCAGCGCGCAAGGGGGAGAGATAGCCTTGCGAGCCATCCCAGCAGGCAAACGCAACTCTACCGCCAGCAAATGCCCAGAGATCCGATGTCGAGATTTTTGTGAATACGGTGTCCCCAGAAATCTCGACACAATTCCCCAGGACAGGTTTTCATCTTGTGCCGTTTTTGTTGACGGTCCCGAGGCTCGGTAAGGGCCCCTGGAGGCCGAAAGTTGCGAAACGAAGCCGTCATGACTTGTTCAATACGTTGGATCTTTGGGTGTCCAGATCTACCGCTTCAGAGCGAGCGATGGCCATCGACATCAACCGGCCCCCGACGGTGGGAGCAAGGTTCCATGCCCACCGCGCCCCAGAGGCCCTGGGGCAGGACCTCAGAAGTTGTCGGAAGTCGGGCACGCCCCTCTACTTGTTTTGATGGCGAGTGACGCGGAAGAGGCCGCGCACCGTCAGCCGGGTCGATCAGCGGAAAAAGCGCAGTGAAGGTCAGGCACAGCGCAACTGTCGCCGGCGACACACGGGAAAATTGTCAGGGGATGCACAGCGGCAACGCGGAGGCGGGAGCGAACGAGGACAACAGAGGCAGAAGGCGAAAGAAAGGGAGGAAATAGCAAGGGACGGAGGAGAAAGGAAGAGACGGCAGGCGCGCGGCACGTCCCTCTGCTGAATATCCAGACACTTTAGTAACATTGTCTGGGGACGATGCTTCTACTGTTTTCGATTATGTCGGATTGTTTTTTGGTTGTTTGGGCAATTTCAGTGTTAGTTTAAAATCCGCCTGTTGAGGGACATGCCCGACTTAGAAGTTGTCTTGGGAGCCTGACGACGGGGGTCAATGCAAACGGGGGTCCGCCAGAGCGCCGGATCTTGCAGCTTCCTGCAGAACCAGCGTCGCATGGATGACCCGGGCTTCGGTGCTGGATCCTGCAGGATCCTGCAGGGTCTTGCGGGAGCCCGCGAAGCCCGATTGACCAGGGTCTGGATGGACCCAGATCTGTAGACCCCCGAGCGTCCTTGTGTGGATACGGGCGGTGGGTGGGGTGACGCGAGAGGCACCGGCACCGCTATGGACCTCTGCAGGGGCGCGCTCCGACCAGGCGGCCCCGAGTCGAGTCCAGCCGTGGTGACGAGAGAGGGGCAGCGGCAGCAGTACTGTGTCCCTCCTCTGGAGTGTCGGTCGATGTCCACGATCTTTGAGAAGGCGCGGGCCTTGTCCGTAGACATCAAGCCCGCGCCTTCTGAGAAGCAGCCTCCTTCTAAGCAGCCTTCTCCCTCTCTCCCATACCCCCTTGCGCGCAGCCAAAAGAAACGATGGTCAGTGTCGGTTGCTGGGGCCACGCGCCAGATGCGGCCAGACCTCGGGGCCCGAGACCAGGGGGGCCCCCGCTGTTCCTGTTCCACGTTCTTCGCCCCTGCGAGCGACGCAGTCGTCGAGACTCTTGACTTCTGCGCGCGGACAGCAGGCGCAGCGAGCGCGGTGGAGGCGTTGAGACAAAGACCGCTTTGGCAAGTGCGCCCTCTCGGGCGCGAATTCATTCGCGCTTCGCGCTTCGGCTCCAGTATCCCTCCTCGTCCTCCTCTTCTCCCCTGGGGGGCGGCGCGAGAGCGCGAAGTTAGGCATCAGTCGGGCCTGTCCCTCTACAGGGGGTCATTCAAAAAATAGTCCAAAAATGGTCTGGGGACGATTTGTTGACCATTTGCTGGGTTATTTTGGAAATAATTATGTGACTGTTAAAAAAAAATCGTCCGAAATCCGCCTGTAGGGGGACATGCCCGACCGAAAGTTAGGCGCCCTTGCTTGGGAAATCCGCCGCCGAGCGGGGCGGCACCGGCCGCATTTTGGGGAGGGCACCTCCCCCGATCCATGGATTTGGCGACCGCGCGCTAAATCCATGGATCGCTAATCCGTGTTTGCGCGCCCCCCGATTGGCTTCGGGAGGGGCAGCTCTCGTCTTCGGGCCCCCGTCTGCCTTGGCAGAGGTGGCTCTCTCGAGCTCCCCGCCGCCTCTGGCGGTGCGCGCTGCGGGCAGCAACGGAGCAGAGCCACCCGGGAGCGCGGCACCGACCGCGCAGCCTCCGCACGCGTGACGCGCGCTGGCCCGCGGAGAGCTCGAGCAGGCCCGCCCGCCGAGAGCGCGGGGCGCTCCTCGGGGCCAGCCCCGTGGGAGGGCCTCTCTCCGTGGCCCCGGCCCGCCGTGGCCTCGACGAGCCCCGCGCGGGCCCCGGTCCGGCCTTCCCGGCGGCAGCGCGAGGGCCGTGAGGGGCCGGCCTGCCAGCAGTGGTCAGGAGGGGAAGAAACACAGAGAGACACGATTCATCGTCGACTCCCCAGAAGATATGGGAAGATATGGGAAGTGGGGGGGAGACAAAAACCCAGAACATGTGGGAAAAGATGGGGAGTCTTTTCATTTGTGTGTATTTATTTGTGTGTCCTTGGGCCCCTTCAAGTGGTGCCGCCACGCGCACTCGAGGGGTGTGGGGGCGAGGGGGGGGGGCTGCTTGGAAGCAATCCCCTGCTTCTCAGGGTGCGCGGGCCTTCTCTGCAGATGTGAGGCCGGCGCCCTCTGAGAAGCAGCCTCCTTCTGAGGGGCCCTGCCCCTTCGCTCCACCCCCTATACCTATGTAATCCTATGTATTTAAAAATTGCCCTGTAGGAGGAGGAGGAGGAGAAGGAGGAGGAGGATTTTTGCCGCTGCACCCTCTCCCGCCAGTCATGACGGGTCTTCCTGCGGGCGAGGCTTGCAAGACCCGCAGGCGCCAGCGAGGACTGGCAAAGCCAACAGGTGCAGGTCCTGCGGGCCAACCGTCGGGACACGTACCCCCGTGGCCAGGACCAGGAGGAGCACATGCTCCGGTGCGCGAGACAGGGCGCGCAAGGAGACCGTGCTCCGCGCGCCCTGCTCGGGGCAGGGGGTGCCAGAGACCGTGCTCCGACGCCCAACCTACCCACCACCCACTCCATGGGTGGCCGCTGGCGACGAGGAGCAACTTTCTCTCCCCTTGGCCCCCTACAGGCAAGCAAGGGTGACGATCGGGCTGCTACCCGCCTGTTTTTCTGGGAAGGGGTCCCAGTGGCAAAGGTGCCTAAGGAGTAGGAGCAGGAGGAGGAGGAGGAGGAGAAGGAGGAGGAGGAGGAGGAGGAGGAGGAGGACCCTTTTCACGGGATGGGTTCCTCATCCCGAGCTGTTTTTGTTGATGGGCCCATGGGCTCGGGGGCCCGAAAGCAGCCGCTGGGACTCGATTTAGAACCGGGGGAGCAATCCCGATGGAGGAAAGGTCTTTTGGTCGGTTGGGCATGGATGTCTCCTGGCTGTCCTGTTATTTGCAGAGCCTGAGCCCCCAGGAGGAGGCAGAGCCTGAGCCTGAGCCCCCAGGAGGAGGAAGAGAGGAGAAGAGGACGAGGGGCGGAACCAGGAAGGAGGCAGAGGAGCATAAGAAGGACTTCGAGAGGACGAGAAGGACGACGAGGAGGTGGGGGGCCGACGAGGAGGACAAAGAGAGGGCGAGCGGAGGAGGCAGAGCAGGAGGAGCAAGAGGAAGCGGACAGGAGGAGTTGGGGGAGGAGGAGGAGGAGGAGGAGGGGGAGGAGGAGGAGGAAGAGGAGGAGGAGGAGGAGGAGGAGGAGGAGGAGGAGGCCGTTCGAAGGAGGCGGAGGAGGAGGAGGCGGAGGAAGGCAGGAGGCGGAGGCGAGGAGGAGGAGGAGAAGGAAGAGGAGGAGAAGGAGGAGGAGGAGGAGGAAGAGGAGGAGGAGGAGGAGGAGGAGGAGGAGAGGAGGAGGAGGAGGAGGAGCAGGAGGAAGCAAGGAGGCGAGGAGAGGAGGAGGAGAAGGAGGAGGAGGAGGACGGAAGGAGGAGGAGGAGGGGAGGAAAAGGAGGAGGAGGAGAGGAAGAAAATGATGAGGAGGAGGCGGAGGAGGAGGCGGAGGAGGAGGAGGAGGAGGAGGAGGAGGAGGAGGAAGAGGAGGAGCAGGAGGAAGCGAGGAGGAGGAGGAGGATGAGGAGGAGGCGGAGGAGGCGAGGAGGAGGAGGCGAGGAGGAGGAGCAGGAGGAGCAGGAGGAGGATCCCGCCCGCGGCCCCTGCCGGCCGCCCTGCTTGCCAGGCCGCCCGCCCGCACGCCGAGGCGCGGGAGGCGCGCGGCCCCGCCGAGGCCCAGGCGCTGGAGGCCGCGGGCCTGCGCGCGAGGGCCTCGGAGGACGGCGACGACCACGGCGACGACGACGACGACGACGACGACGACGACGACGACGACGACGTTCGCGGCCGCGGCGGCGACGGGCAAGGAGGCGGCGAGGGCGGCGGCGAGGACGAGGGCGACGGCGGCGGCGGCGGCGAGGGCGATGGCGACGACGCGGGCGACTGCGAGGGCGAGCGCGGGGGCGAGGTCCAGGAGGGAGGCCGCAGCGGCCGTGGGCCCCGCTTCGGGGAGGGCGTCCCAGGACCTCTGAGCGGCCCAGGTCTCCGCCGGCATGGCGGTTTCGATCCCAGCGTTTGCCCTCTATCGGGGACAGGAGCGCATACATACCAGAGGCGGGCTGCTTTTCGATCTCCGGACTTTTTTGAGGTTCGGGGACGACGTCGGGCTGGTGTGGTGTATGATCTGTTCCGTTTCCCGGAGGAACAGCGAATTTTTTAGTCATCACTAGGGTCCCGATTAGACCAGGATCCGCTTTGCCTGTGCAAGTGTCAATGGAGGGCCAGAGAAAGCGTCGGTGTATGGAGTTCGTTCCCCTTCTCAGCTCCGGGAACTTCCAGGTGGATTCTGCCGTGGCTACGGCGAGGTTCCCAGCCGTCGTCGTCGTCGTCGTCGTCGTCGTCGTTGTCGTTGTCATCGTCGCCGTCGCCGTCTGGGAACCCCGCCGTCGGTGCCGAGCGCCGTCCGCAGCCTCGCGGCCGAGACCCCCCCTCGACGGGGGGTGGACTCGCAGGTAGTGGCGGGAGGGGGGAAAGAAGGAGGAGGCATCAAGCAGTGGCGAAGCATCCTGGCTCGCCTAAAGGCCCACCAAAGAATGTTCTAGTCACCTGTTGTGGTCTGCACGGAACGTTCTTAGAAAGTTGTTGGCTGAGACAGTCTTGTTTTTTCACACATCGAGTTCATGGTCTCAGAACATAGCGTTCGCACTTAGAACATGTTTGGGTTCCAAGAAAATTTCCTGGTAGGCCTATAGGAGTGCCTGGACTGTCGGTCCCTGCTCAAAGGCAGGAATGTTCGAAGAATATGAAACTGCATAAACATAAATTGGTGGCGCTCCGCACGAATACCTTGGATCCGCGCTGGGCCCCCCCAGCGGCGCTTCCGGAGCCGCCCATGGCGCGTTCCGCGCGCCAGGGAGGGGGGGCCCAGCGCAGATCCAAGAAATCCGCGCGGAGCCTCATTACGTTCATGCAGTTTTTTTTTGGTTCCGCAGAAGGAGGGAGGAAGGAGTATCCCTGAGAAGCAACGGAACGACACAAGAACACGTGGTCGTCGGCGCCGACATGCGCGCGTGAACTGCACGCGCGAGGTCGCGCGTAAGCGCCCTCTCTTCTAGTGTTGCGTGCCGCGCTGGCGGCCCGCGTTAGCCGCGGCGTAAGGACGCTAAGCCATCTTGCATAAGACCCAGATCCTTTCGACGTCCATGCATCGGCCCCACCCCTTCTTTTTCGGTGGATATATATATATATATATATATATTATGTATATATATATATATATATATATATATATATCGCTATTCGCTCCTGGAAATGATATCCAGCCCTTGACACCTCCGTGCGGGGCCCCATCTGCATCCTGATTGGATCCCAACAAGGCCACAGTCGGATCCCAATGAGAGCCCAAGTAGGCTGCAACATGAGCCCAGCAAGGCCCCAAGCGGATTCCAATCGGATTCAGGTAGGTTTTAGAGAGAATCCCAGCAGGATCGAATCTCAATAGGACTCACCGTTCTCTTGAGAAAGCAGGACGGTGTGGAGGAAAGTGAGAGGCGGAGGTGTAAGGATGAGAATGAGCGAGGAAGGAGGAAGGAAATAGAAGGAGCATGTGGAGGAAGGAGCAAACGGAAGGGGCACGGAGGTTAACACGCTTGATGATGAAGATGAGGAGGAGGTCGCAGCCCATGCGGCCCAGTCAAGGGGTGCTTCTTTCCTTTTTGAGACCTGCAGCCCTGGGGCAAACGAGGACCACGGATCGCTCAATCTGTTCGTGATCCCACGCAAGCGTACCAGGTGTCGGTGGAGGGAGGGGGGCCCACCCATCTCCCTCAGGAGGCGCAGGCAGAGGTCGCGCTGGTGAGGCACGAGCGCCGCGCTCGGTTGCGCCCGCGGCGCCGCTCCCGCTCCGGCCTCTGCCCAGGGGCCCGAGTTCGTTTTCTCTTTGCCTCCCCCTCCTCCTCATCCTGCTCCATCCCTTAGTCATCACGCGCAACTTCTTGTCGCACCACCAGGCGTGCCCGCGGACCGGACAAGGCGTCACGCTCTGGAAGTCTTCGCGTTGATGGAAGATTTTTTCTAATGCGAGTCCCACCAGAGCGCCGCGCACAGACGTCGTGAAAGCTTGTAGCAGCTACGCGGATAAAGGCCGGGTCATTGCCAAATGTTTGGTCGCGTTTTCGCCCCTCGCAGATTCGCTTCTTTGCGTAAAAAAGCTTGCAACAATTATACATATTGGGCCCATTTACTTGTCACAAGGGGGCTTCCGCACGCGATACCACAAGCGCAACATTGTGCATTGGATGGACGGATTGAGGGCGGCTCCATTTCAGAGCGGGGTTCTCGCCATAACGCCGCGCAGATTCGTTCCACAAGCTTGCAAAACTTACAAGGAAGGAGGCGGATAATTTGTCACAGTGAGGCTCTCGCTCTAGCGCCGCGCGTATTCGTTGCGAAAGCTTGCGTTCATTACGAGGGAACAGGCCTGGCCTTTTTCAAAATGGGTAGCTCGCCGTAGCGCCGCGCACACTTGTTTCGACAATTTGCAACAGCTACACATATGGATTGCGCCACCTTCCCAAAGTGTTGCTCTTGCCGCAGCGCCGCGCACATTCTTCGTAGAAGCTTGCGCCTGCCACGTCGAGAGAAAACGAAGATCAGGGTGAGGGGTCCGAACGGTCCTCCACTGTCCCTGGTTGCGTGGCTGACGTGGGCCCCTGCGGCGCGGACCCTGCTTGTGGATGAATACTCACTCCCAAAGAATTATTATTGTTGGAAACGGTTCAGCGCGCTCTCGCCTCGACGCCGGCTACATTTTCTCTGAGAGCGAGGCTCCCGCTCGAGCGTTGGCCTGAGCCTCAATGTGGACCTTTGGAGGCCCAGCTACGACGACAACGGCGTCCGCCCGATACTTCCTAACAATTTTCCCGAAACCCTGGCCAGAGAGGCCCCCGAACTCAGGAACGGCGCTCTCGCTCGAGACGTCCTCGCAATTCAATCAAGTTGGCGGAGGCCCAGCCACGACGACAAGGGCTCCTGCTCGATACTTCCTCACGGTTGACTCCGAGAGCCCCTGGCCAAGACGGCCCTTGAACTCAGGAACGGCGCTCTCGCTCGAGACTTTCTTGTAACTCAGGCAAGTTGGTGGAGGCCCGGACACGGCGACAAGGGCTTCCGTTCGATATTTCTCCATCGCTATTTCGAGAGCCCCTGGCCAGAGAGGCCCCGCAACTCAGGAACGGCGCTCTCGCTCGAGATTGCTTCGCACTTCCGTCAGTGGCCGACAAGGAAGAGATTCCCCCCGAAAGGGGGTGCAATCGAAGACGAAGTGAGCGGGTATCGAGGGTTGTGGTATACGGAATGCAAGACACGCGTGCCAGTAAGAGCGAACAGTCATACAATGATTGTTGTTTTAGTGAATGTTTATGTATGTTGCTGTTGTTGTTTTTGCTGGTGGAGACTCATTTCTAAAGAATAAGTATTGTTGATCTCTGGCAACGTTTCCGCGCGCTCTCGCCTCGACGCTGGCTACATTTTCTTTGAAAACGCGGCGCCCGCTCGAGCGTTGGCTTGACTCTAAATGTGGGATCTTGGAGGCCCACCTACGACAACAACGGCTCCCGCCCGACACTTCTTCACAATTTACCCCGAGACACCCTGGCCAGAGAGGCCCCCGAACTCAGAAACGACGCTCTCGCTCGAGACGTCCTCGCAATTCAATCAAGTTGGCGGAGGCCCAGCCACGACAACAAGGGCTCCTGCTCGATACGTCCTCAAGGTTGACTCCGAGAGCCCCTGGCCAATGCCCCCGAACTCAGGAACTCTCGCTCGAGACTTTCTTGTAATTCAGGCAAGTTGGTGGAGGCCCGGACTCGGCGATTAGGGCTCCCGTTCGATATTTCCCCATGGGTATTCCGAGAGCCCCTGAACAGAGAGGCCCCCGAGCTCAGGACCGGCGCTCTCGCTCGAGTCTTCTTCGCACCTCAGCCAGTGGCCGACAAGGAAGAGATTCCCCCCGAAAGGGGGTGCAATCGAAGACGAAGTGGGCGGGTATCGAAGTTTGGAGAATACGGTATACGGAGAATGCAAGACACGCGTGCCAGTAGGAGCGAACAGTCTTAACATGAATGGTGTTGCTGTTGTGGAACTCTCACTTCTGAAGAGTAATTATTGCTGATCCCCCCTCATCGGTGCATACTGCTTTCTCTCAATCAAAGTGTGCCCCTCGACGTTCGCACCCTGTTGTTCGACAGGACAAGTCTTGATGCTCAAACTGCGCCCCTGGCCCCCGGGTTACAACAACAACGGCTCCCGCCTGAGACGTCCTCACAATTTAGCCCGGAGCCCAGCTCCCGCCTGAGACTACCTCGCATTGTATTCAGGAATCGCGCTCTCGCTTAAGATTTTCTTACCATTTGTTCAGGAATCGCTCTCTCGGCGCTCTGGAATCGCGCTCTCGCTGGAGACTTGCTTGCAATGCTTGCAATTCACGTAGGAATACCGCTAATGCGTTGGAATTTCTTGCAATTTACTCGAGCGCCGCGCTCCCGACACCCAGGCGCCCAGGAGTCGCGCTCACGCTTAGGACTCCCTCACAGAATACTTAGGAATCGGGATCTCGCTGCCCTTCGTGGCCCCGTTGCAGCCCTTCGTGGCCCCCTCGCTTCGTTTCGTGGCAGCCCCTCATGGCCTCTTCGCTGCACTTCGTGGCCCCGTTGCAGCCCTTCGTGCCCCCCTCGCTTTGTTTCGTGGCCCCGTTGCAGCCCTTCGTGGCCCCGTTGCAGCCCTTCGTGGCCCCCTCGCTCCTCTTCGTGGCCCCGTTGAAGCCCTTCGTGGCCCCCTCGCTCCCCTTCGTGGCCCCCTCGCTGCCCTTCGTGGCCCCCTCGCTGCCCTTCGTGGCCCCATCTATGTATGCCCTTCGGGGCCCCCGCTCTTTCGCGCCCGTGGTGGCCCCATGTGCATGGCCTTCGTGGCCCCGCTGTCGCCCATAGTGGCCCCCTCGCTGCCCTTCGTGGCCCGTTGCTGCCCTCAGTGGCCCCGTCCTTGCCCTCCGCGGCCCAACATACGTATGCCCTTCGTGGCCCCCGCTCGTTCGCGCCCGTTGTGGCCCCATGTGCATGCCCTTCATGGCCCCGCTGTCGCCGTTTGTGGCCCCCTCACTGTCCCACGTGGCCCAGTTGCTACCCTCAGTGGCCCCATCTTTGCCGTCTGTGGCCCCGCAACATCTGCCCTTCGTGGCCCCCGCTCTTTCGCGCTCTTCGTGGCCCCATACGCATTCCCTTCGTCTCCCCGCTGTCGCTCTTCGTGGCCTACTTCGTGCCCTTCGGGGCCCTGCTGTCGTTCTCTCTCGCTCTCGCTTTCGCCCGTCGTCGTCGTCGTCGTCGCCGTCGTCGTCGTCGTCGTCGTCGTCGTCGTGGTCGGTCCCCTGTCCGTTCCTCTTGGGGTCGGGTCGACGGTCCGCGGCCGTCCCACCGATCAGCGGTGCCGCTGGCCAGGCCGACGGTCCGCGGCCGCCCCGCCGCTTGCCGGGGCCCGGCCTGCAGGGAAGAAAGGTCTACCCCCCAAGAAGGGTCCGATCGAAGACGAAGAGGGCGGGTGAGCTGTATCATGTGTGAAGCTTTGGCGCCTGCGGCGGGCTTCTCCAGAGTCTCGCAAGCTTAATCTGGCGCGCCCTGGCGCGCCGCGAGCCGCAGCCGCAGCGCCTCGCGCCACGCGGCTTCCGCGCCGCCCGTCCAGGCTGGCCGCGCCAGCACCAACAAGGCGGCGGCACGCGGCGGCAGCGCCGGAGCCCAGCCGCTGCAAGGCTGGCTCGCCAGCTGCTGCCAGATCGGCACTCAGCAGCCGCAGCCCAGGCAGGCCGCCCTCGCGGGCCCCTGGGACGCCACGTGGGCCCGCCACGCATTGCCGGCGAGAAAGGCGCTGGCGGCGGCTGTCCCCGCCGCCTCCGCGGGGCGCCGGGCGTGCTGCGGAGCCCGCGCTCAGGCGGCGCGGCCCCCACTGCCGCGTCGTCGCCCTTGCGGGGCGCGCGCCGCGTGCGCCCTGGGGCCGTCCAGCGCCGGCGCACGCGGGGCCGGCGGGCGCCGTCGCCGTAGATGGCCGTCAGCACGACCAACTCCACGGCTGCCATGACCCGCTGCACGGCAGCGAGCGCGTCTAGCCCCCGCGCGCGCACCAGGAGCAGCGCGCTGCAGCGTCCAAGTGCGCCTTCACCCACCGCGCGCGCAAGGCGCCGCCGCGGCAGTGTGGGGCAACGCGCTCCCACAGATTCGCGTGCGCCCACTCCGTTGGTATAGCCCTTTCGCGGATAGCCGCCACGCCGCGGCTGATGAATTGGGAATCCGTGACGACGTCAACCGGCTCCCTGGCCAGGCTCAGCGCACGCACCGCCGCGGGCCGCGGTGAGTTCCGTCCGCTGGGCTGTCTGCGCGCCGTCCACAGGCCCACTGTGCTTGGCGTGACCCTTTGCGCCCGCCGCCTCCAGCCGGACTCCCCAACCCGCTTTCGCAAGCAGCGAGTCGTCCGGTCGCACGCATGCTGCGTCCGTCCAGGCGCGGGCCCTGCCGCCGGCTTGCAGGATTTGTCAAGCAGGATTTGCAGCGGCAGTGGCAGCCAGGCTTGTTCCGCAAGCGCCGCCTGCCGCATGTCCTGAAGCAGCACTCCCATGAGGGGGAGGTGTCAGGTGGCAGCCTCGCGCGGACTTCGTCGCGGAACGCGCTCGCGAACCCTGGGGCGGCGGCATGGGTGAGCTCCCAGCACAGGCGCTGCCTCAGGCTGTGCTCCTGGTACCCCGGCGCTGCGCAGCAGTCGGGGTTGTTTGCCGACTGACCCCACCTATTGGGACGCACGCAGCGCGACGCGAGCTACGCAGCGCAATGAAATGTGGCGCGAGCCATCGGCGCAAGCTACGCGGCCCAAGCAAGGCGGCGTGGGCCAACCCGCGCAAGCTATGGCAGGCAAACGCAGCGCAATCCAGGGGAGGAGAAGAGGAACAGCAGGAGCGCATGCGGGGCTGACCACGCGCATGTCGATCCATCGTTTCTCTCTCCTCTTCCCTCCCTCCCTCCTCTATTGCTCAACCAAAGTGTCTGCGCTCAGTCCGTGTTAGTGCACCGCTGTCGCCCCATCGCGGCAGCGCAGAGTCGGCGGTCCCAGGCGCCGGCGCTCTGCGCATCCCGACCGTGGGCGCAGCTCCTATCTCTCATCGCTAGCTATGGTGACTGGAGGCTCTGGTGGGTTGCGGCCCTTGCCCGTTGCCGCCCGTCGACTGGGCTTGTGTGTCGGTCTGGCATCTATGTTGCCGCCTTCGCCGCCCCTTCGCCGCCACGTCGCCGCCCGTCGTCTGGGTCGGTATGCCGCTCTGGCGGCTATGTTGCCGCCGTCCCCGCCCCGTCGCCGCCTCGTCGCCGCCCGTCACCGTGGGCCTTATTGTGAATTGCGCACATCACTTGCACAACGAATCTTGCCCATCTTAGATTGCACAACATTGATCGCACCACATCTATTGCACCACATGTGTTGCACAGCATAAATGTGCACAACATATATTACACAACATACATTGTACCTATACGACCGCCTTTCCGGTGATAAGGAGGTTGTAGAGGGGGGGAGAGGGGGAACCAACATCTGGGCTCAATCGATTTCAATATCGACATCATTCCACGGGACATCACGGGACACCACGGGACACTTGTCTATTTCATTATCGATCTCACTATCGATCTCAACGGGGCACCACGGGACACCACGGGCCACCATGGGACACCACGGGACACCGCGGGACACCTCTCGATCTCACTACCGGTTCCACTATCGATCTCACCATCGATCTCACTCAACGGGACACCATAGGACACCACGGGGCACCTCGGGACACCACATTGATTTCACTATCGATCTCACTACCAATTTCACTCAACGGGACATCACGGGACACCACGGGACACCACGGGACACCTGTCGATCCCACTATCGATCTCACTGTCGATGTCATTATTGGGACGCAACGGGACCATTCAGGGCACCACATCGACCTTACTACCGAGCAAACTATCTATCTCACTATCGATCTCACGCAACGGGACACCACGGGACACATGTCGATCTCACTATCGATCTCGCTATCGATTTCAAAGTTTGGTACGCCACGGGACACCGCGGGGCACCACATCGATTTCAAGATCGATCTCACTATCGATCTCAGTATCGATCTCACTCAGCGGGACACCACGGGACACCGCGGGACACCGCGAGCCACCGCCGGACGGACGGACGGGCGGGCGGGGGAGGATCATTTGTCTTGACTTCGCCCTAGCAACGGCGGACACCACGGGACGCCACGGGACACCACGGGACACCGCGGGACACCGCGAGCCACCGCTGGACGGGCGGCAGGGGGAGGGTCATTTGTCTCGACTTCGCCCTAGCAGCGGCGGACACCACGGGACACCGGGGGACACCGCGAGCCACCGCCGGACGGGCGGGTGGGGGAGAATCATTTGTCTTGATTTCGCCCTAGCAACGGCGGTTTCATTCCTCTTGCGCACCCACGCAGCTTCGCTTCGCCCGCGCACGCGACACGAACGAAACGAATCGATTTCCCGGTTGGGGGTCTCCGTCCCGCTGCGATCTCACCCCCCAATCTCCGATCACATAGATTGCACAAGTGAGATTGCTAATCTTATATTGCCCCGCATATTGCCCCACCTGTAATGCACAACATAGATTGCTCCACGTAGATAACACCTATACGACCGCCCTGCGGGCGATAAGGAGGTTGGGGGGATTGAGATCAAATGCCCACCCTGACTGATCTCGATCGAATTCGGACAAGATGGATTGAGTAAGACAAGCTGGATTGGATAAGAAAGCCCGCCGCAGGCGCCGACAAAAATGAATTGATGGATTGGGTTGGGTGGAATGGATTGGATTGGATGGGATAAGATGGGTTGGATAAGATCAGATGGGTTGGATTGGAATGAATGGATTGGATAATGTAAGATGGATTGGATTGGCCCGCCGCAGGCGCAGAAACAAATTAATTGATGGATTGGGTTGGGTGGATTGGATTGGGTGGGGTAAGATAAGATGGGACAATATGGGTTGGATATGATAATATGTATTGAATTGGACAAGATGGATTGGATAAGGTAAGCTGGATTGGATAAGAAAGCCCGCCGCAGGCGCCGAACAAAAAGAATTGTGAAATTAACGGCATGCGTTAGCGCCGGGACGCCTGGGACACCGGGGACACCCGGGACACCGCCCGAGCCAACTGGGACACCCCCCGGCCACCGGCGGACTGGAAATGCATTTTCGCTCTGAAACCCAAAACACCCGGGACACCGCCCAACCCAACTGGGACATGTCCCAGCCACCCGCGGACGGGAACGGACTTTCGGTCCTACTCCGGCCTAGCTACAGGAGGATCACGCGCAGCTTCGCATCGCCTGCACGCACGACACTAAACCGAAATCGAAACCGATTCCCCGGAGGGGGGTCTCCGTTTCACTGCGATCTCACCCCCCAGCCTCCGATATTGCACTACGTGGATTGCACAGCCTATATTGCACAGCAGACGCTATTCCACATATAATGCACAACATAGGTTGTACTGCGCGTGCGGCATCATACACTCCCAGACCGCAACACTTGTCTTTTTGGCGTGAAAATATGACAACCCCAATGAATCCAATGTGCTATTTATCTGGGTGCGTAACAGCTTCGTGGATCCTAGATGTGTGTTGTGCGGATCCACGCTCCCGCATGTGAAAAATCATGGGTCCATGTATTTCCCGGGGTAGGGTTATACTAAAACCTAAAATCCTGGACCAACAGGGCATTGGATTCACGGGGAATTGCACGTGAGGCATCATGTTAGTCACGGAGCTGTGGCTCTGAAAACCAATACTATATTTATACGGGGCGATTTTTTGTTTGTTTTTGTCCGAGGGCGAAGAAGGGAAATGAGGCAGGAGGCAAGGGGGGGAAAGAAGGACACAGGGAGAAGGAGGCGGGAGGGAGATATCGGAGGACACATGAGGGAGGAGGAGGGTGGGGGAAAGGAGGGAAAAGAAGGACGGAAGGAGGGGAGGGCGAGGTGAAGGAGGAGGAGGAGGAGGAGGAAGGAGGAGGGAGGCGGAAGAGGGAGGATGCAGTAGGGGGGTGAAGGCGGGAGGAGGGAGGGGGAGGACGAGCAGGGAGAGGAAGAAAAGGACGGGGAGGAGGGAGGACGAGGAGGACGAAAACCAGCAAATGTCAAGGTCTTGAACTCGAGCGTCACAGCGGGCCCAGCCACATCCCTTAACCCCTCCCCATAACATGTTGACGCTGGAACGCCATAGCGGGCCTGGCCATCACACTAGCTCCTCCCGTAACATACGGTTGTTCGAACGTCACAGCGGGCCCGGCAAACTCCCACATCTCCTCCCGTAACATGTGTCACGCACCAATTCGAAGCGAGCGCAGCATACATCCGTTCACTTGAATGGTATGGCGCTTCCGACATCTCGGGCTCAAGAGGCTCGTCGCGCGCATGTCGAAATCCTTCATCAACCTTCGGTTTCGGAAGGATTTCAAAATCGAGTGCCCAAAAAACATATGAACACACAAGTATTCGCAACACGGGTGTTCAAAAACAGCGTGCGCGGGCGTTCTTGCAAATCTTTAAACAAACCATAAGCGGTCGTCAACAGTTTCAGAACAAGCTGCCAAACGGGCTTCCCGCGCGCATGTCGAAATCGTGCGAACGCCCTTGCGCGCACGCCGTCGCGAAAATCCTTTCTGCGATGAACGGGACGAAGTGCGCACGCGCGCGTCTTCGCGCGCGCATGCCGAAATCTGTAGAAAATCTTCGGCCTCGGAAGGATGCCGAAACCGAGTGTCCAAACAACATGTTACAACCAACACAGGGTTTCGCAACACGGATTTTCAACAAAAGCGTGCGCGCGCGTTTTTTTTGTCGTTTTTTTTCGAATTTTTAATAACACCGTATGATTCTCAATATTTTCATAAATTGCTACCAGACGAGCTTCGCGCGCGCATGTCGAAATCGTTCGAACGCCCTTGCGCGCGCGCTGGGGTGGCACGATCCGCGTCAACTACTACCATGCGACCCACTCCCGCGCGTCTGCCGCGCGCGCATGTCGAATTCCCTCACAAATCTTCATCACCGGCGCGAGGGCGCCGTCATCGTCGTCGGCGTGATCAGCATCGGCACCGTCACTGGCTGCCCCGCCGTCGCTGTCAGCATCGTCGCCAGTATCGGTACTACCATCATCGTGTCTACGGTTGTCGACATTGCCATGCTACCGCGCCCGCCCAAGCCGCCGACTCGCACTGAAGTGCCCGCTGGGATGTGCCGAGCGGTCAGCGCCACCGTGTTCGCGTTGGCTGCGTCCAAATAGCTGGTCGCTGCGCGCGCGAGCATACGCGGGCTAGAGCGGCCTCAGAGATGCACCAGACAACGCCCAACACTCATCGCAATCGCTTCCGCATGGGGTTTGCAAACCAAGTTGCGGGTGGGTGGGTGGGATGTTTGCGCGACCGGTGGAGTGGACAACTTCAAATTGGCCATTGGTGAATTCTCTTTTCCAAAAGAAGAATAGACCCTCCCCTTGGAATTAACGATCCACTTTTTCGTATCACAATTTACTTATGATTCTGCCCCATCGCCCAACCTAAATATGAACTCGTACTATCCCACCCAAGCCAGTATCACTCCCCCCCGCCATCTTTTGCAACAAATGCTATGCGCGCATTTTCGTTTCTAACACATCATAAATTGTCAAGCACCCCTTGCAAACAACGGGACGAAGTGCGCACGCGCGCGTCGTCGCGCGCGCATGCCGAAATCCTTCAAAAACCTTTGGATTCGGAAGGTTCTCCAAATCGAGATTCCCAAACACATTACGAAAACACATGATTTCGCAAAGCGGATGCCCTAAAATAGCTTACGCGTGCTCTTGCGAAATCTTAAGGAAACCATCGGTTCCTCAAGAGTATGGAGGAATGTTTCGAACGCCCTTGCGCGCGTGCCGTCGCGAGGGCCTTTTGCAAAACATGGGACGAAGTGCAGACGCGCGCGTCGTCGCGCGCGCATGTCAAAATCCTACGGAAAGAAACGCTTTGATTTCGGAAAGATTTCAAACTCGCGTGTCCCCAAAAACCTACAAAAACACATGGTTACGCAAAACGGGTTTTCAACAAAAGCGTGCGCGTGCGCTCTTGCGTCGTCGTCGTCGTCGTCGTCGCCGTCGCCGTGCTCCTTCCCTCCTCCCTCGTCGTTGTCGTCGTCGCCGTCGCCGTCCTTTGTCTTTCCTCGTCGTCGTCGTCGTCGTCGTTTCCGTCGTCGTTGTCGCCGTGGTCGTCCTCCCTCTTCCCTCGACGTCGTTGTCCGTCGTCGGCATCTCGTCGTCGTTCCTCCTTTTTCGTCGCCGTCGTCGCCGCCGTACGCGGTCTTCCCTCCTCCCTCGTCGTTGTCGTCGTCGGCGTCGCCGTCATCCCTCCTTTTTCGTCGTTCGCGTCGTCGCCTTCCTCCCTCCTCCCTCGTCGTTGTCGTCGTTGTCGTCGTTGTCGCCGTCGTCGTCCTAATTCCTCCCTCGTCGTCGTCGTTTTCGTTTGCGTCGTCGTCGTCTTCGTCGTCATCGTCGTCGGCATCGGCGTCGTCGTCGTTGTCGTCGTCGGCGTCGTCGTCATCGTCGCCAGCGGTGTGATCGTCGTGGACGTCGGCGTCGTCGTCGTCGCCGGTGTCGTCGTCATCGTCCTTGTCGTCGTCGTCGAAGCCGTTGGAGACGTCGTCGGTGTCGTCGTAGTCGGTGTCGGCGTCGTCGTCGTCGTTGTCGATGTCGTTGTCGGCGTCGGTGTCGCTGCCAAGTGCCAATTGGTACCCACCGTCACGGTCTTAAGATGTCTGCGGCCAAGTTGCGGGTGGGAGGGTGGGGTGATTGCACGAGCAGCGGAGAGAACAGCGTCAAGACAGTCAAAGTGCTCCTCACCACATGGATCCCTCACATATGTTGCATAGTGCGTAGCGCACCACGCCTCACATTTTTTGTGTGCTCAAAACAAGAGAATAGACTCTACCCCCCCCGAGATTATCGGTTCCCGCTTTTGTATTGCAGTGTACATGTGGTTCTGCCCTATCGCCCATATCCGATATGAAATCACGCCACCCCTGCCAACAATTATCCGCCTCCCCGCCATCCCCTGCAACAGGTACTTCGCGCGCGCACTCGTTTATCAAAGAACACAGTTTTCAAGAACCCCTGCCGCACAAATGACGAAGTGCGCACGCGCGCGTCGTCGCGCGTGTATGCCGAAATCCTTTGACATAAATCCGCGGTGTCGTAAGTGTTTCAGAATCGCTGTCCCAAACAATAGCACGCACTCCTGCGAATTACGCAGGGAACTTTTCGTAGCATGCGACCAAACAGGTTTCGCGCGCGCATGTCGAAATCGTTCGAACGCCTTTGCGCGCATGCTGGGGTGGCACGATCCGCCTCAAACAATACCTTGCGGGCCACTATCGCGCGTCTGCCGCGCGCGCATAGCGAATTCCTTCCAGAACCTTCATCACCGACGCGAAGACGCCGTCACCGTCGTCGGCGTGTCTACCGTTGTCGACGTTGCCATGGTACCGCGCCCGCCCAAGTCGCCGACTCGCACTGAAGTGCGCGCTGGGATGTGCCGAGCGGTCAGCGCCACCGCGTTCGCGTCGGTCGCGCCAGACTAGCATGCGTCTGCGCGCGCGAGCATCCTCGGGTCATTGCGGCCGCAGAATGCACCAGCCAACACCAAGCACTCATCACAATCGCTTCCGCATGGGTTTTGCAAGCCAGTTTGCGGGAGGGTCGGTGGGATGATTGCGCGAGCAGTGGAGTCGACAAGTTCAAGTTCGGCGAAGTGATTTGCACCACGTAGATGGTTCCTTTCCTAAAGAAGAATAGATTCTACCCCTTTGGCATGAACGATCCACCTCTTCGTATGGCAATGCGCATACGATTCTGCCCCATCGTCCATCCAAAATATGAACTCGTAGTATCCCAGCCAGACCTGTTTCGCTCCCCCCCGCCATCCTCTGCAACAAATACTATGCGCGCGCGGTCGTTTATCAGAAATCATAAATTCCCAAGAACCCTTTGCAAAAAAGGGCGAATTGCTCACGCGCGCGTCGTCGCGCGCTCATGCCGGAATCCTTCAAAAACCCTAGTTTTCGGAAGGGTTCCAAAATCGAGTTCCCAAAAAACATCCGAACACACACACAGGGTTACGCAACACGGATATTCTGACAAAGCTTACGCGCGCGACCTTGCGAAAGCTTTAAAACAACCATGCGTTTTTCAAAATTTTCAAGAAGTGCTACCAAACGGGCTTCGCGCGCGCATGTCGAAATCTTTCGAACGCCCTTTGCGCGCGTGCCGTCGCGAGAATCCTCTGGGGAAACAATTGACGAAGTGCAGACGCGCGCGTCGTCGCGGGCGCATGCCGAAATCCTTCGAACAGAACTCTTGATTTCGGAAGGATTTCAAAATCGTGCGTTTCAAAAACATACAGAAACACAAGGTTTTGCAACACGGGTTTTCAACGAAAGCGTGCGCGTGCGCTTTTGCGTCGTCGTCGTCGTCGCCGTCCTTGTTCCTCCTTTGTTGTTGTTGTCGCCGCCGTCGTCGTCCTTTGTCTTTTCTCGTCGTCGTCGTCGTATTGGCGTCGTCGTCGTTCCCGTCGTCGTTGTCGCCGTGGTCGTCCTTCCTCTTCCCTCGACGTCGTCGTCCGTCGTCGGCGTCGTGTCGTCGTCCCTCCTATTTCGTTGCCGTCGTCGTCGTCTTCCCTCTTCCCTCGTCGTTGTCGTCGTCGGCGTCGCCGTCCTGCCTCCTTCTTCGTCGTTCGCGTCGTCGCCTTCCTCCCCCCTCCCTCGTCGTTGTCGTCTTTGTCGCCGTCGTCGTCCTCCCTCCTCCCTCGTCGCCGTCGTCTTCGTTGGCGTCGTCGTCGTCGTCGTCTTCGGCGTCGTCGTCGTCATCGGCGTCGTCGTCGTCGGCGTCGACGGCGTTGGCATCGTCGTCGTCGGCGTCGTCTTCGTCGTCGGTGTCGTCGTCGTTGTCGTCGTCGTCGCCGTCGTCGTCGTCGAAGTCGTTGGAGACGTCGTCGGTGTCGTCCTAGTCGGTGTCGGCGGCGTCGTCGTCGTCGTTGTCGCTGTCGTCGTCGGCGTCGGTGTCGCTGCCAAGTTCCATGTGGTACCTACCGTCACGGTCTTAAGATGTCTTGCGACCAAGTTGCGGGTGCGAGGGTGGGATGTTTGCACGAGCAGTGGAGAGGACAGCTTCAAGATAGTCAAAGTGAATTGCACCACCTAGATTGTACGACGTAGATTGCACAATAGATTGTGTTCCACGTCGATTGCACAACATAGACGGCCTGAAACAGATTGTTTGGGCGTCCAGGCTGGCGAACACCTTGCCGAATCTCGCCCAGTCACCAGTCCCGCGCACTCCCGGCTTCAATTCCGCCTAATCCGGCTCAGAGGCATTTTACTCGGGCGTGATAACCCGCAGTCGTTCTTAAAAAAATGTTCCCAGGGAGTGGCCTCCCGGGGAGCGGTGCGCCGCGGAGGGGGCGGCCCCGCGGGCGGGCCTCTCGACGGCGGCGCCTCGCCGAGGTTCGGCGCCGAGCTGGCTGCCGAGCGGGCCCAGCGCGCGGGGTGGACCGAGCTCGCGGACGACGCCGCCCGGCGACGACGCCGACGGCGAAGATGAAGACGGCGGCGAGGGCGACGGCGGCAGCGTCGGCGACGAAAACGAAGATTCTCACAAGGAAAGGGTGCCGATCGAAACTGCTACGCTTCCCTCGTTCCCGCCTTTTTGGGCCGTCTCGCCTTGTCAGCTCTTCCATGACTAAATTCGCTTCGCAGTTCTGATCAGAGCACCCCTCGGGAGAGGTCCGGGGAGTAACGGTATCGCTACCTTCTTTTCAGCAGGGAACAAAACAAACAGACACAATTAATCGTCGATCCCCAAGAGAATATGGGAAAATATTGGAATTGGGCGGGAAGACAAAAACCCAGGAAATATTGGAAAACATGGGGAACACGTTTATGTGTGTGTATTTATTTGTGTGTCTTTGGGCCCCTTCATCGTTGTCCCCCCAGACGATGGCGACGGCGACGGCGACGATCGCTGTGGCGGCGGGGGCGACGACAGCGACAGTGACGACGGCGGGGGAAGCGACAGCGGCGGCGGCGGCGGCGGCGGCAGCGGCAGCGGCGGCAACGGCGGCGGCGACGGGAGGCCGCGTGCGCGGGTTGGGCCGTGGCTCGCAGAGGCGCCGCGTGGCGTATGGGGAGAGGGCGGAGGAGGAGGAGGAGGACGACGAGGAGGACGAGGAGGACGAGGAGGAGGACGAGGGGGACGAGGAGGAGGAGAGGGAGGAGGAGAGGGATGATGATGATGCTGCTGATGATGATGATGATGATGATGATGATGATGATGATGATGATGATGATCATGATCATGATCATGATGATCATGATGATCATGGTGATGATGAGGAGGAGGATGGTGATGATGATGAGGAGGAGGAGGAGGAGGAAAAGGAGGAGGAAAAGAAGGAGGAGGAGGAGGGGGAGGAGGAGGGGGAGGAGGAGGAGGAGGAGGAGGAGGAGGAGGCGGAGGAGGCGGAGGAGGGGGAGACTTGAAATCCCCAGTGCGTTTTTCGCGCAGTCGGCCACTTCACCACACGGTGTCTACATCTTGGAGAGGGGCGTGGGCCCCAAGACTTCAGCCATACGGCGTCGACACAGCCGGCACGTACGCTGAACAGGCCGCGCGCGGGTGCGCGCGCACGTGTTCACGCGTTCGTTGTGTGAGCGCACGCGTTTTTCAGGCTGTTTGCCGTCCGCGGTATCATGCTCAGGAGATTTGGCGTGGCGCATCGTGCCGCCGGTTCTGGCTCACTGCGCTCCGGCGCGACACGCTGACCACATCCCATTCCCGAGCATTTCCCAGCTTCCCGGCCCGCGGGGCAGAACGACATGCTGTCCGCGTGCAGGGCATGGCGTTTCGCCGGGGCCGCCGCCGCGACACGCTGACCAAAAATTGTTGACCACATGTGAACGCGCGTACTTTTGTGTAAAGACTTTGTGTAACCGCCCGTATTGGTCGGCCACGCGCAGAGGGGGTGGCAGGGGGAGCGGGGAGGGTTCGCGGGCGGGCCGTGTCCATAAATGTAGGGCCAGCGCTCTTCTAAGAAGCAGCCCCCTTCGAAGAATCCTTTCCCCCCTCCCCATTCCCCCCTTGTGCGCGCCGCCGCGTACCCAGACGGCTGGCTGCTCCCATTTTCCCTATGCGTGGGCCCCGGAGGCCTGGACCACTTCCCCGGGGCCGGTTTTTCTCGCCCCGCCTAGTCTTTTGATGGTCTCGCGAGGCCCGGCGAGGGCCCCAGGAGGCCGCAATCGGTCCAACTCCGCCCGCTCCAACTTCTGTTTTGAGAGCTCAGAGGCGACGATAGGGGCGAATAGCCCAGGGGAGAGCAATACACGTATTCAGGTGCGCCGATGATCTATGTCCTCGAAAATGCTCCCGGGCGAATACCCGTCTGTCGTTGATAGTACGTATTTTTGGACAGATCCCAATGTACTTCAAGCGCCTTCCCGCTTCAAGGATCCATATGCTTTTGCTGTGTGTTGTTCTTCTCTTCTCCGGAGGGCCTGAACCCAACCTGCTCTATCCGCGTTCCCACTGCATGTCTTTACCTGCTTCTTCCGGCCGACGTGTACGTGTGATGCCCGCCCCTGGGCTGTTCGCCCCCATCGTCGCCGCCGCAGAGCGCCGCACCTCTGGGCATGGGGAGGCGGCGCGAGCGGGGCCCCGCTGCCTCTCTCCGAGGAGAGCACGCAGCGCCGGGCGGCGTGCCTCGTGGAGGAGGCCCAGGAGCGGTGCCCCCCGCGCGCGTGGCGCCCCCCCCCCCCCCGGCGGGCCCGTGGGGCGCCCACGTGGGGGGCCGCCGTGGGGTCTGGGCGGGCGCGGGCGAGGAGGAGGGGGGGAGGAGGAGGAGGAGGAGGAGAGGAGGAGGAGGAGGGGAGGAGGAGGAGGAGGAGGAGGGAGGAGAGAGGCGGAGGCGGAGGAGGAGGAGGAGGAGGAGGAGGAGGGGGAGGAGGCGGAGAGGAGGAGGAGGAGAGGAGGAGGGGGAGGAGGAGGAGGGAGGAGAGGAGGCGGGGGCGGAGGAGGAGGAGGAGGAGGTGGAGGAGGAGGAGGAGGAGGAGGAGGGGAGGAGGAGGAGGAGGTGGAGGAGGAGGAGGAGGAGAGGAGTGTTGTTTGTTGTTGTTGTTGTGTTGTGTTGTTGCGCTGCTGCTGCTGCTGCTGCTGCTGCTGCTGCTGCTGCTGCTGTTGAACATTATTAATTCTAAAGAATAATTATTGTTGGGCCCCTGGTGCACGGCCCCCCTGCGCCGCCTAGGCCGCAGCTACATTTTCATCATTTTCGTGAGGAAGCCTCAGGTAATACGATGTCATCAAGATCCGGTTGTTTTGTTGTAATCCGTTTTCCCTTGCAAAAAACACTATAACATGACATTTCTTGTTCTAATATAATCAAATTTCAAGAATCCCTTGCAAAAAATAAGGTAAAGTGGACATTCGCGCGCGCAAGACGAAATCCTTCCAAAAGCTTAGTGTTCGGAGCGATTTTAACATAAAAACATCAAAAAACCAATGGTTTTTCAACAAAAAAATGTCAAAATCTCATCCCGCGCGCTCTTGCGGATTCGTAGGAAACCCAACACTTTTTAAACATTTCTGTCAAACGGGCTTTTGCGAGCAACTTTTTCGAACTTCTGCGACAACGGTTGCGCACCTGCCAGGGCCATCATCCCTGTCAAATAATACCATGCGGGACACATTCGTTTTTTCTTCGCGCGCGCACGCCGTCGTCGTCGGCCGCGGGGCCCTGAATAGTAGCCACGGTCGTCCGCATGCCACGAAGTGAAGTGTCCGAACGTCATAGGGCGGGAAGCTGGGTGTGGGTGGTGGCGAAGAGTCGTTTGGAAATTTGGTAGAGCTTGAACCGGCCCCCCCACAAAGTGGGGGTATTGCCCGCCTCCTATGAAAACCCTGGCACTGGTGAGAACGGAGTGTCCCCACGTGCTAGTAATTGTTGTTGTTGTTGTTGTTGTTGTTGTTGTTGTTGTTGTTGTTGAACATTATTACTTCTAAAGAATAATTATTGTTGGGGCCCCTGGTGCACGACCCCCCCGCCGCGCCTAGGCCGCAGCCACGTTTTCATCATTTTCGTGAGGAAGTCTCAGGCAAAACGGGTTGGTCCGGATCCGGTTGTTTTGTTACGGGCGGTTTTCCCTTGCAAAAAATAAGCTAAAGTGGACATTTTTTGTTCTAACATAACCAAACTTCAATAATCCCTTGCAAAAAAACAAGGTAAAGTGGACATTCGCGCGCGCAAGACGAAATCCTTCCAAAACCTTTGTTTTCGTAACGATTTTTACATAGAAACATCAAAAAAACAATGTTTTTTCAAAAAAAATGTCAAAATTTCATCCCGCGCGCTCTTGCGGATTCGTAGGAAACCGAACACTTTTTCAACATTTCCGTCAAACGGGCTTTTGCGAGCAACTTTTTCAAACTTCTGTAACAACGGTTGCGCACCTGCCAGGGCCATCATCCCTGTCAAATAATACCATGCGGGACACATTCGTTTTTTCTTCGCGCGCGCACGCCGTCGTCGTCGGCCGCGGGGCCCTGAATAGTAGCCACGGTCGTCCGCATGCCACGAAGTGAAGTGTCCGAACGTCATAGGGCGGGAAGCTGGGTGTGGGTGGTGGCGAAGAGTCGTTTGGAAATTTGGTAGAGCTTGAACCGGCCCCCCCACAAAGTGGGGGTATTGCCCGCCTCCTATGAAAACCCTGGCACTGGTGAGAACGGAGTGTCCCCACGTGCTAGTAATTGTTGTTGTTGTTGTTGTTGTTGTTGTTGTTGTTGCTGCTGCTGCTGCTGCTGCTGCTGTTGTTGTTGTTGTTGTTGTTGTTGTTGTTGTTGCTTGTTATTGTTGTTGTTGTTGCTGTTGTTGCTTGTTGTTTGTTGTTTGTTGTTTGTTGTTAATTGATTGTTGTTTCTTGAGTATTATTTATCGTTCCTCGTTTCTTGTTTATTGTGTATTGGTTGTTGTTTGTTGTTTGTTGTTTGTTGCTTGTTGATTGCTGTTTGTTGCTTATTGTTTGTTGTTGTCGTCGTCCCACCCGCGATCCGCCCCGCGACCCACCTGCGACCCACCCCGCGACCCACCCGCGACCCACCCGCGACCCACCTCGCGACCCACCCGCGACCCACCCGCGACCCACCCCGCGACCCACCCCGCGACCCGCCCGCAAGCCACCCCGAGATCCCCCCGGCGACCCACCCGCGACCCACCGGTGACCCACCCGCGGCCCACCCGCGACCCACCACGCGACCCATCCGCGACCCACCCGCGCCCGCGACCCACCGCGACGCACCCGAGACCCACCCGCGACCCACCCCGCGACCCTCCCAAAATTTTCGGCGCCGGTTTCTTTTGCATTCGTTCCAGGTGGAGAACCTAACCTGCGAGCCACCCGCGACCCAAACCGCGCCCGCGACCCACCCTCGACCCACCCGCGACCCACCCGCGACCCACCCGCGACCCACCCCGACCCACCCCGCGACCCCCCGAGCCACCCGAGATCCCCCCGGCGACCCACCCGCCCCACCGGTGACCCACCCGCGCCCCACCGCGACCCACCCGCGACCCAACCCGCGACCCACCCGCGCCCGCGACCCACGCGACGCACCCGAGACCCACCCGCGACCCACCCCGCGACCCTCCCAAAATTTTCGGCGCCGGTTTCTTTTGCATTCGTTCCAGGTGGAGAACCTAACCTGCGAGCCACCCGCGACCCAAACCGCGCCCGCGACCCACCCTCGACCCACCCGCGACCCACCCGCGACCCACGCCGCGACCCACCTAAAATTTTCGGCGCCTGCGGCGGGCGTCTTTTGCATTCGTTCCAGGTGGAGAACCTGCGACCCACCCGCGACCCAAACCGCGTTCAGTGTACAAATCAAAATTTCCAGCGCCTGCGGCGGGCTGTTTTTGATTTCCGTCCAGGTGGAGGTGGAGAGCCGCGACCCACCCGCGACCCAAATTACGTTCACTGAACAAGCTAAAAATGCGGCGCCTGCGGCGGGCTGTTTTTGCATCCTTTCCGGGTGGCCCACCAGCGATCGCCCCGGCGCTGAATTTGTCAGGGCACGCAAATCGGCGTCTGCGGCGGGCTTGCTCGCACTGGTTTGGGAAAGCGCCCTCGTGCCATTCCCCCGATCCGGCCCACGTTGACTCTACAAGAGCACATCGGCGCCTGCGGCGGGGCTGTGTCTGAACACGTTCATTGACAACCCAGTTTCCGGCTGCAATTCGGCATCCGTGCCCAAAGCTTGGGTTCAGGGGAAGCTGCCTCAAGGCGCCCACAATTAAGGGGCCTCGGGGCGCTCAAGGACCCTCCTGAGGGGGGCGTCCACGAACCCTACCACACAGGACGCGGACGAGGAAGAGGAAGAGGAGGAGGAGCAGAAGCAGGAGGAGGAGGAGGAGGAGGAGGAGGAGGAGGAGGAGGGCGCCATCGACAGGGAATGTGAGGGCCACGAGGTCCGCCGGCTCGACGCCCGCGTCGCCCGCGCCCGCCCCCTCACTCTTATCCGCAATTGCGGGGTGCTACGAATATACATGTATAGATATATGGCCAGCGCTTTCTAAGAGGCAGCCTCCTTCTAAGAGGCCTTCCCCTTCACACTACCCCCTTGTGCGCGCCGCCGATATACGGCAAAAGGGCGTCGGGGGTTGCTAAAGGCTCCCCTGGCCCAAGGTGCCTCCCGTTTTTCCTTTAGTTTTGGCCATCTGGAGCCAGGGGCATTTCTGGCAACACCTGAGAGAGGGGGGGGGGCTTGGAGGGGGAGCAGGACGAGGAGGGAGGCAGGGAAGGAGGGAGGGGGTTAGATGAGGAAGAGGGCGCCACAACACAGCATCACTTGAGTCTCCAACCCCTTGACAGCCTGTCGAGATGCTGCTTCCGAAAACACGGCTTGGCACGGCATTGTGCAGAAGGGAGGGGGGAGGCGAGGAGCGGGAGTGGGATAGGGAGGGAGGGAGCGAGGGGGTGTTAGAGGTGGAAGAGAGACGACGACGACGACGACGACGACGACGACGACGACGACGACGACGACGAAGACGACGACGACGACGAAGACGACGACGACGACGACGACGACGACGACGACGACCACGACCACGACCAGGACCAGGACCACGACGACGACGACGACGACGACGACGACGACGACGACGACGACGACGACGACGACGACGACGACGGCGGCGCTGTACCGTCCGCTGCTGGTCGCCGTGTTTGAGTCCCGCCCCGGAAGCACTCGCAGCCTCCCTGAAGTCGGGCATGTCTATCTACAGGAGGAATGCCCCAAAACAGTTCCAAACATACGGTGGGGGCGTTGTTTAAGGAATGCGCCCAGGATGCTGCAGACCCTGGGGGATTCCTTATCTAATGAGGGCGGCGGTGATATCCATGGCCAAGCCTCGATTGGAGCTCCACTGGCCCAACCAGACCTTGGATTCCTTATCGAAGGGTTCCTTCTTCACTGCCCCTCACCGTAGTCTGGTACTGATGTTTCGACTGTGTCTGGTTACCCTGAGAAATATGTTCTGGCTATTTGTTGTGCTTCCTTCAGACCCCAAAGCTCGACACAAAGCTCCCCCCGCAGGAGATGACGCTCGCGACGCAGCGGCACGCGGCCGAGGAGGCTCGCTCCGCGGCGCGCCACCTGCAGGAGAGCCCTGCCACACCCTCCTCGTCGCCGACTTTCGGGACTCGAGAGTAGGAGGGGGAGGAGTAGGAGGAGGAGGAGGAGGAGGAGGAGGAGGAGGAGAAGGAGTCCCTGATATTCGACGAAGAAAACACGCCATAGACATAAGCTTGTTGCGCTCCGCGCGGATTTCTTGGATCTGCGCTGGCGCCCCGGCGGCGTCTCCGGCGCCGCCCCTGGCGCAGATCCAACAAGTTCGCGCGGAGCGCCACAAGCTCATTCCCGGACAGCTCGCGGAGAGCTAAGAGGGTTTCAGATTAAGAGGCCGGAGCCGCAGGGTAGCCCTGGAGGTCGTTCCGGCGTCGGCCCAGGTTCCCCGCAGCGCCCGTGTTTGAGCCGGAGACGGGTCCCGAAAGGCCTTTTCCAAGCGTTTCCCAGTACGCGTGCCTGGAAGCTCTCCAGAAGGTCCTCCGGAAGCACTCTCCATGTCCTTCCAGAGCTCTTAGCCAGTCCTTTCCACGTCTCCGGGCGCCTTGCTACCCGGGTTTTTGGACCCCACAAGTGTGTATGCCGTTTCTTCTTCTTCTTCTTCTAGATCTCTTGGCGTGCCATTTTTTTCACGACGGGCGTTCTCGCGAATTCTCGGGCTTGAAAAATGACTCGGGGAGCTAGGATCCATGGTTCCAGGCGTGATTGTTGACTAAGTTGATTTTTTTCGCAACGTCGGATCTCAGGGGACGGGAGTCAATGCAAACGGGGTCAGGAAGAGCGCCGACTCTTGCAGGATCCCACAGAACCAGGGCTGCACTGACCCAGGCTTGCGCGCAGGATCCTGCAGGATCCTGCAGGATCTAGGATCCTGCGCCTGACTGTCCCTGGTTTGCCTGGACACGGATCAGCAAATCCCCGAGCCGTCGTCGTCGGCGCCGCACCCGCCTACCGAGCGCCTTTCGCTGCTCGCAGAGTGCCCACTCGCAGGCGTCCGAGAGAAGCACATGATTGCCTCGGTGTAATGGATCGTGAGTCTCCCGCGGCGGGTCCCGGCCGTTCGCGAGCTGTTACTTTGCGAGTAGCCGAACGCGCCTGACCTTTCCCAGACCCCAGACGTATTGAGAGATTGAATGCGGAGGTTGTTCGTCGTGTTCGGCCTCTTCGGGCCCCCGCCTGGCCCCAGGACCGCCAACAAAAAGCGACTCGGGACACAGCGCTGGCCCTGGCGAAAGGTTCGGCACTTCCACGGCTCAGTATAAAAAAGCAACTGTACAATCCACCTGCATAGTACAATTCTCCCCAGGGTACTCTTGCATCCTCGCCTCCTCGCTCCATCCTCGCCGCTGTCGTTGGCCGCGCCCCGCTCGAAAAGCCTCGAGACGGCCTTCCAAGGCCCTTGCACCCTTATCGCGCATCCTTCTGACACGGGCCGACTGTACGTCGGATCTCTGGGCTCTCCCTCCTCCTCCGATCGAGCCTCGACGATCGAGGCCTCACGGATCGAGTCTAGCGGGTCGGAGTTCCAGGGCCCGAGTCTCGAAGACCCGGGTGCCAGGGATCGAGCCTCGAGGACGGAGATTCCAAAGACGACGGTGCGAGGATCGGGGCTCCAGGGCATCGGGGTCCCGAGGATCCGGGCTCCAGGGGTCGAGGTGGGAGGACCGGGGCTCCAGGCCCAGAGATCCAATGTCGAGATTTTTTCCATACGGGGTCCCTGAGAGTCTCGACCCCTTCCCCAGGACCAGCTTTTCATCCTGAGTCGTTGTTTGACGGTCCCGAGACCCAGTAAAGGCCACCCGAGGACGAAAATTGCGAACGACTTCCGTCATGCTTTTTTCGATACGTTGGATCTCTGGGTCGCTCCCTTTGGCCTTGAGGGGCAGCAGCCTTCTGCCCTGTACCTCCGCCTCCGCCTCCTCCGCCTCCTCCTTCCCCTGTTTCTTCCTCCCCCCCCCTCCCCCTCCTCCCTCCTCCTCCTCCTCCTCCTCCTCCTCCTCCTCCTCCTCCTCCTCCTCCTCCTCCTCCTCCTCCTCCTCCTCCTCCCCCTCATCCTCCTCATACGTTGGATTTCCGGGGGGGCTCCAGGAATTGAGGTGCCGGGGGACCACGGCTTCGCGAGGCCCCCCCACTGGGCCTGCGGAGGCCTTTGGAGAGGCGCCCTGTGGACCTCCTCGGGCGGGCCAGGGATCGTCCCAGCGCGCTCCAGAACGCCCTCAGCTGAGACCCCCCTCCTCCTCCTCCCTCCCTCCTCCTCCTCCTTCCTCCTCCTCCTCCTCCTCACCTCCTCCTCCTCCTCCTCCTCCTCCTCCTCCTCACGCACGCCCGCCCGCCCGCCCGCCCGCCGGCCCGCCCGCCGCGCGCGCGCACACACACAAACACACACACACACACACACAACACACACACACACACACACACACACACACACACACACACACACACACACACACACCACACACACACACACACACACACACACACCACACACACCCACACCCACACCCACACCCACACCCACACCCACACCCACACCCACACCCACACCCACACCCACACCCACACCCACACCCACACCCACACCCACACCCACACCCACACCACACCCACACCCACACCCACACCCACACCCACACCCACACCCACACCCACACCCACACCCACACCCACACCCACACCCACACCCGCACCCACACCCACACGCACACCCACACCCACACCCACACCCACACCCACACCCACACCCACACCCACACCCGCACCCACACCCGCACCCGCACACGCACACGCACACGCACACGCGCACGCACACGCACACGCACACGCACACGCACACGCACACGCACACGCACACGCACACGCACACGCACCGCACGCACCGCACGCACGCACGCGCGCACGCACGCACGCACGCGCACGCACGCGCACGCACACGCACGCGCACGCGCACGCGCACGCGCACGCGCACGCGCACGCGCACGCGCACGCGCACGCGCAACGCACAGGCACAGGCACAGGCACAGGCACAGGCACAGGCACAGGCACAGGCACAGGCACAGGCACAGGCACAGGCACAGGTTCAGGCGCAGGCACAGGCACACACACACACCCACACACACACGCACGCACGCACGCACGCACGCACGCACGCGCACACACACACACACACACATACACACATACACACACATACACACATACACACACACTCACACACACACACCAGTTGCCTTCGCCACTGGGGGGCGGCGGACCAGACCCGGTAGCTGCGACATCGGGAGGGAGGCGTACAGCGAAGGAAGACAGACCCTCCGGGTGGAGGGGATGGTGGGTCCCCCAGCGACCCCTGGAGGGGGGCGGGAGAGCGACGAAACGGCGACGACAGAAAGCGTTGGCCCGCGGCTTCCGAAGCTCACAGGAAACGAAGAGGAGGAGCGGAGGAGGAAGGCGGCAGCTGCGGCGGCGGGCTGCGGGTGCCAGGGTGGCGTGTGGCTCGAAGGTGGAGAGGGAACAGGAGGAGGAGGAGGAGGAGGAGGAGGAGGAGGAGGAGGAGGAGGAGGGAGGGAGGAGGAGGCGGAGGAGGAGGAGGAAGACGACCAGTGCAAACTCAAGAGTCACCAATGATGTTGGAATAAACCCTCCCCCAAGCATCCTCTTCATAGACCCCTACAGCAGTTCATTTCCACAGAGGGGCCTGCCTCGTTGGAAGACAGCCATTTGAAGACCCCGAAACATGCCACAACATTATTCTCGGTATTCCAACGCCACGGATGAACCTTGCTATTGCGTCTTGACGATCCAGAATCGTGCCAGAACTCCATTCCCTGGACCTCAACTCCGCGAATCATCGTAACTGTTGCGCCTCAAAATCGTAATTCCTTCCGGCGCACCATTTCTGGTACGCCGAGCATGGAAAGATGTCAAATTCATTGCGATGGTTTAATAAGATTTCGCGCGGCGCTCAGGCGAGGGCAACATTTTGGAAAGGAGCCGCCCTCAACCCCTGAAGCTCTTGCAATTTTGTTTAACGAATGCGCGCGGTGCCTCGGCGAGAACCACATTTTGAAAAGGAGCCGCCCTCATCTTGTGAAGTTCTTGCAAATTTTATAACGAACGTGCGCGGCTTTCAGGCGAGGGCCACATGTTGAAAACGACCCGCATTGAATCCGTGAAACGTTTTGCAAATTTTGAAAATGAATGTGCGCGGCGCTAAGGCGAGAACCACATTTTGAAAACCACCCGCCCTCAATCCGCGAAACTCGCGCAAGTTTAAAAAACGAATGTGCGCGGCGCTAGGGCGAGAGCCACATTTTGAAAACCGCCCACCTTCAATCCGTGAAACGCGTGCAGTGTTTGAAAAAGAATGCGCGCGGCGCTAACGACCCGCCCTCCCTCTGTGAAATTGCTGCCAATGTTTAAGCTTCAGGATCATAAATGGTGAAGAAGTCTCAGGCGAAACGCCCGGCCCGCCCTACCAACTCGCCTCGGGATGCGACAGAGAGAATTTTCTTAATAAGGGGAAGAAAGGGAGGAGGAGGAGGAGGAGGAGGAGGAGGAAAAGGAAGAGGAAGAGGAGGAGGAGAAGGAGGACGGGAAGGAGGAGGACGGGGAGGAGGAGGAGGAGGAGGAGGAGGAGGAGGAGGCGGACGACGACGACGACGAGAAACATTGTGGCGGGTGAAAAAAAAAAAAACGGTGGCGGTTGAGGTGCGGGCAGGCGGCGGCTGTAGGCGGCCGAGAGTGTTCCCCCCTCCCTGCCCTCCTATCCTCCTCCCTCCTCGTGCTGTTCCTCCTTCTCCTCTGGCGCCTCCTCCTCCTCCTCCTCCTCCTCCTCCTCCACCCCCTCCTTCTCCGCCTTCTCCCCCTCCTCCTTGTTTTGATCGCCCATTGTTTTGAGACCTCCCATCCCCCTGGGTCAAGTTGTCAGGGAACTGAAGGAGCAGCCAGAGCCAAGCGACCTCACTTGAATGTACAGCCGTGCTGGCCTGTGGTATGGCAGCGCCTGCGCCGTGCTGCAGGTGGGGCCCGAACCGCCCCCCCACAAACTTTTCAGTCAGAGCGCTGGTCCATCCACAAGGGCTGAGGAAATAAAGGGGGGTGGGGCGGGAGGTGAGATTAAGCTGGGCGAGCGGACGCGGTTTGCCGCTGCGAAGGAATCGTAGTGCCACCCACCCATGCCAGTAGGAAAGTAGACCTCCCAAGCCGAGCACCGAGGTGAAACGATTATGCTGGATTGAGGTTATCGATTGCTATCCCATTGCCGTTCGCGTCGAAATGCCTGCGGTCTCTGCACCCATGGTCCACCCCACCCGCCCATGCTGGAAATGCGTCGGAGAAACTGCCGGTGGCCTTGGCCGGCTGGTAGTAGCTCTGTAGAGCAGGCTTGGGAAGGTGACGCACGTGTGCGGATCTGTTCGCCAGACAGCGTCCGTACTTGGGTTCGGGAGGCGGTGCGTTCGCCTCGCTGCCGTTGGAGATGCGGGGCGGAGTAGTGAATGCGGTGGCGCCGCGACAAGCTGGCCCGTGCCACGGGCCTCCCGCGCTGCACAGGTGAGGTTCAGGAGGGAAAACAACACACAGACACAATTAATCGTCGATTCCCCAGATCATATGGGAATATATGGGAAGTGGGGGGACGACAAAAACCAGAAAATATAGAAAAATATGGGGAATATTTTTATTTGTGTGTATTTGATTGTGTGTCCCGCCGCCGGGACTTCGCCCCCCGCTCCTGTCCATGGCGTACCTTGTCCTGTGCAAGATCTTCGGCACCGCCTGTACTCTGCACCCTCCGGCCGCCTGAGGCCCCGCCCGCCCGCGCCCCGTCTCCCCAATTAGGGCTTCGCGCGCCCCGCCTAGCTCTTTACCGGAAGGGGCCCGCTCCCGACCAAAAAAAGTTTGTGTGTCCCAGGGCTCCTCCAGAGGTGGAGTCGCAGGAGGCCGACGCCACCTATGGTGGTGGGGAGAGGCGGGATGCTCTCCCAAAGCATGTGCAGCTTCCCTCCTCCGCACCCTCGACCCTCAGCCATGTATCCTCCTTGGGTCCCCTTCTCGCTCGCCTCCTCGCTCCTCCTCCTCCTCGCTCCTCCTCCTCCTCCTCCTCCTCCTCCTCCTCCTCCTCCTCCTCGCTCCTCCTCCTCCTCCTCCTCCTCCACCGCCTTCTCCTCCTCGTCCTTGTGGGCGCTCGGCCAGGGCAACCGCGCTCGGCCAGGGGAACCGCAGAGCTGCTTCAGAGTCCGAGGGACACTTGAGCTCAGGAGAGACTTGTTGGGTAGACGTTCGACCTCCTCCTCCTGGTCCTTCTCTGGGGCTCCAGGGGGATGGACGTGCGTGGCCCTTCTAGGACCTCCGGGTGGCCACCGAAGGCCCAGGAGATGAGGCCCTCGCTTTTCTTCGTTGCCGTCTCGTCCCACGGCTACGACCCCCCCTGAGAGGTTGTCTTGGGACATGTTTTCGTTGGGGTTTCAAGGCAGACCCAGTCGATGCCAAGAGAAAGCGGCGCCCCAGAATGCCAACAGGATGATGATGATGATGATGATGATGATGATGCTGTTGATGATGGTTATGATGATGCTGCGGATGATGATGGTGATGGTGGTGGTGGTGAGGTGATGATCGAGGTGATGGTGATGGTGATGATGCTGCTGATGATGATGATGGTTTTGATGCTTTTGATGATGATAATGATGCTGCTGCTGATGATGATATTGTTGCTGCTGCTGATGGCGATGATGACGATACTGATGCTGATGCTGATGATGAGGAGGAGGAGGATAATGGGGGAGGAGTGCGAATAAGTCCAACATTTTCATCTTGGTCGTCCTTCTTCACCTCGTCCGTCTCCGCTCCACCCTTCCGCGGCATGAAGGAGCCCACGACACCGCATTTGATGCTCAATTCCTTCGGCGTCTTCTGCGCAGGGTGAATTTGCGAGGGGCCTGGAGGCCCAACCAAGGCGCCCGACTTGTTTCCAGGCGTCCTCGTCGGCGTTTCGTTGAACCGTCGCCTCGTCCGTCTGCTCCAGCCCCCCCGCCGCCTCAGGAGCTCCAGCAGGCGCTGCAGTACAGCCAGGACCTTGGCTTGGCGTTTCTTTACTGCGCGCGCCCTTGGGTTCGCCCCTCCCCCCCCGACCCCCCAGAGAGAGAGGATGAGATATGGGAGGAGGAGCTTGAGGTTTCCGATCTGTGTTCGGAGAAAGAGGTCAAGGTGGCGGAGGAATACGAAGGAGGAGGAGGAAAAAGAGGAGGACGAGGAGGTCCTCCTCCGCCTCCTCCCCCTGCTCCTCATCATCCTCCCCTTCTCCTTCTCCTCACTCCCCCTTCGGAAGCATCGACCGCAGCCACCAACTCGACGGGAGGTGATCCTCGGATGCCCACGCCGCGCGAGATCCCGCACAGCGAGGCGACAGGGCAGAAGGCAATCGAGTGCGCATGGAACTCGCAAACATGGGGCTCCAGCTCGTGTCGAGCCAGAGACGTGGCGTCGGCGGCTGATTCATTAGCACGGACATGCAATAACACTCGCACACGCGTCCCCTGGTGCGCATTCAGCTGCGCGCTCACTCGACACCGGCAGCCCACGACCGGTGCCGATCTTTCTGAATCATGCGCTCGTGCGCACTCCAGACAAACACCATGACATCGCAATCGCCACCGCGTGGGTTTTGCTATCCAAGTTTGGGGTAAACGGGTGGAATGATTGCACGAGCACGGGAAGTGGTCACGCGCGGTGCAAGGTTGTCAATTGGTTCGCATAGGTTCTCGTAAAAAAATAGGTTCTACCAGCCTCCCCCCGGACTTACCGACTCACCGGGGACCCTTGCAAAACACATATGATTCCGACCCAATGTCCATCCTACTTGTGATTCATACTATCCCAGCCAGGCCGGTATCACCCCCCCCCCGTCGGTTCCCTTGCAAAACTTACAATGCGCGCGCACTCGTTCATCAGAAATTAGACCGGACCCGCGTCACGAACTGGGAGTCTATGGCCTTTTCACAAGCCCCCACCCTTGACGGACTTTCTGCCCGCGCGTCTGACGAAGGACTTTGTCGCCAGGGCAGAGTTCGAGAGCAAATCAGACGCCGCGTCTGCCAGACTGCTCGAGCGGAGAGGCACTTATCCTGAAGCGCTGCTGGCTGAGCACGAGCAGCACTTACGGACCACCACGCTCGCAAAGGAAGGGCGCAAACCTAATGGCGCTGAGCTGGCAGATCTGCGGGCGATGCTGTCCGCGGTTGGCGCGGCGCCTATCGGCGCCAGCGTCTCCCAGTACTGCTAGGAGCAATCGGGCCGCAAAGCCACCGGCCAGTGGAGCCTCGTGGCCTCGTTCCGCGCACAGAAACCGAAGAAGAGTAACCCGGGCCAGGCTTGGCCAGCCCGCGGGAAAAGCGGCTCCGGCGGCAAGGCGTCGTCGACGCAGACGGGTACTCCGGGGCCCGCGGCTTCGGAGGCGGAGGCCGCGGCTGAGGCCTCTGCGGCGGCGACCATGATGGACGTGGGCTTCAACGAGGCTTACATCGCCCATGCGTTGGAGCAGACGTCGTTCCAGTTCTGGCAAGCGTTGGTGCTCCTGCTGAACGGCCCGGACGCACTCGATAGGTTCTGCCGCCATTTTGCCGAGACGGTCCGGAGTCTGGACTGCGAAGTGTTGGGGGGGTGGCGAAGTCCTGACCCAGTATTCGCAGCGCGCGCAATGAGTCGCAATTCGACGCGCAGGTCTGGGACCTGGGGCAATATGGGGGCCGAACCACGGGCGCGTGCTTCTGGCTATGCCCCGCAGCAGGCCTGGCCGATCGCGGGCTGGATGTTTTGGCCCGGGCCGTGCCAGGCAACGCTCCAGCCCATCGAGCGGCAGGCCAACTGACAGCGCAGGGCGCGCGGCGGTGCGTCGATGCTGGCGCGCGTCACTCGCCTTTGGGCGCGGTGGCGGAAGCTCTCCGGGCCCGATTCTGCGGCGGCGAAGCTGCCGTGCTGCTCAGAGCCGACATGAAGAACATAATCTACCTGTCCTTTGCTGGCCTGGATGTCTGGGGCCCCGTGCGCACCGAGGCGCCGTGCATTCGCTGGGTACAGAAGCTGGCAAGTAGAGAGTACGCGGGCGACTTGGTCGCGATGTCGGCCGCCCTGGAGTTCGGCATCCGCATCGCCGTCGCCCCTTTTCATTCTTCCGACGGCACTGGCGCAGTGGGCGGCCTCGTCTTATGGGCCAGAAAAAGGCCACCGTCGTTGTTCCCTACCTAGGCTGTGCCTGGAAGGGTTCTTACTCTCTATCTCAAAGGGGCCGGGCAGCGGGGCCCGCCCCGGGCGGTTCCCCCAGCATCCGCCCCGTGGTTCCCCCAGTTACGCCCCCTTAGTTTAGCGATGCTTATCTCATCTTAGCTTAGCTTATTTCATATTAGCTTAGCTTAGTTTAGCTTCATCTTAACCCAGGTTTATCTTAGCTTAGCCTACCTTCATCTTAGCGTCGCTGAGCTTTAGCACAGCAGAGCACAGCATAGCATAGCATAGCGTAGCATATCATAGCGCAGCACCGCATATCATAGCATAGCCCATCATAACATAGCATAGCGCAGCATAGCGTAGCACAGCATATCCTAGCGCAGCACATCACAGCACAGCATAGCACAGCGCAGCATAGCATATCATAGCATAACAGAGCATAACATAGCATAACATATCATAGCAGCAAAGCAAAGGCAAAGCAACAGCAGCGACAGCAAAGCAAAGCATGAGCATGGGTGTAATTCCCTACCTAGGTTCTGCCTAGAGGTTAGCTTAGCTTAGCTTAGCAAAGCGCAGCGCTGCAGTAGCATTTCATAGCAAGCATTACATAGCCAAGCATATCACAGTATAGCATAGCATAACGAAGCATAGCATGGCATTTAGCATAACACAGCATAGCATAGCCTATCGTAGCATAGCGCAGCGAAGCATAGCATAGCATAGCATAGCGCAGCATAGCACAGCGCATCATTACATAATACAGATTAGCATAGCATAGCATTGCTTAACATATCATATCATATCATAGCGCAGCATAGCATTTCATATCATAGCATAGCGCAGCACAGCATGGCATAGCATAGCATCGCAACGCATAGCACAGCAAGCAATGCTGCTTTCCTGGGGGCTCCAACTTCTAGGCAGGGTCGCACTGGGGTAATTCCCATGGGCAACAACGACTTGCATTATATGTATCTGTCGCGGGAATCGTAATGGCGCCAGACGCCCGCGCCAGACCTTGCCAGCGCGTCGCAGCTCAGCCTCGTCTCGCTGTTCACGGCACGCGCAGACGCTGCCCGGCGCTTCGGCAATAGGGTGCGCCAGGCTTTGCTGGCGCTTCTGCGTCGACCATTTCCGCCGCCTCCGCGTCCGTCGCCTGCGCGACGCTGCGAGGCATCCGCCGCCGGCCCGCCCCCGCCGCCATTGCGTTCCGATGCTCGACCGCGCGGCGCCGGAAAAGCAGCGAGCGCGCGCCGCCCCCGAAAGGCTCCCAAGTGGCACCCAAGCGGCGCCCAATGGCCCCAAAAGAGGCCTGCAAGACCCCCCAGGAGGTCCAGAAGACGCGCCCAAACGGCCCCCCAAGCCCTTGCCAAATGAATTGCATGAATTATTGAATCGCTTCGCTCACTCCGCCGGCCCATTTCGCATGACTGAGCCTCTTGGGGCCGCTGGTGGGCCTCTTCGGCGTCGCTTGGGGGCCCCCTGAGGGCCTCTTGGGGGCTTTTGGGGCCTCTCAGGGGCTTCTTGAGGTCCTGGGGGCTTCTTAAGGCCGAGGGCTCGAAGTTTTGTTCTGCGTTCCCCCTTTGGGGCATCGCTTGGGGCCCTCTTGGGCCCCTCTTGGGCCGTCTTGGATGCCTCTGGGGCCGTCTTGGATCCCTCTTGGGCCATTTTGGGGCCTTCTTGGGAGCTTCTTGGGCCCTCTTGGGGCGATATTGGGGGCCTCTTGGGCCGTCTTGGGGCGTCGGGAAGCCGAAGAGATGGGCGCGCCAAAATCTACCCACAACCTAAGGAAAAAAGGAATGATTTTTGCCTCTTGGGGCCCTCTGGGAAGTGCTCTTGGTGGCCTCTTGGGGCGTCTGGGGGCTTTCTTGGGCGTCTTGGAGCGATCGCGTGGCATCTCGGAGCACTCTTGAACCATCTTGGAGGGCTCTTGGCGGCCTCGTGGCCCTACTTGGGGCTCTCTGGAGGGCCGCGGGGGCGGCGCCCAGGAGGAAACCATCTCTGACCCGAGTCTGCCGGGGATCGCCCGGGGTACTTTTCGTCCGGGGGGGCCCGGGGGCCGCCCCGCGCGCGCGAAGTAGAAGTATTATTTAGCAGTTACCGGAGATCTCAGCACGCCTCTGGCCCGTTGGGCCGGCGAATTACTTCGCTGGCCCCCTGGGGGGTGGGCGATGCCAAGGCGCCCAAGAGCGAAGGGTGACGTACGCGACTCAACGCCATCCCCCCCAACCTCCATATCGCCCGCGGGCTTATCGTATCGGTATATATACATATATATATATATATACACCTATATATATGTATGTATATATATATATATATATATATGGTGCGTGCGCTTGTATGCATGTGCACGTGCTTCCCCGCGTGTCAAATCGGGCCCCAGCCCCCCCCCCCCCACCCCGCCCCACCCTGCCCGCCCGCCCGCGTCAGAACCCGCCAGGGAAAGGGGCCGGCCGAGGGGCCGAGCGACCGGAGAGCGGCGGGCGAGCCCGGGGCGACCGACGCAGCCGACGGACAAGCGAAAACAGACTGAACCAAGCAAAACCAGCCAGGGAACGAGGCCAGCCGAGGGGCAGGGCAGAGCGACCGCGGGGCGGCGAGCGAGCCCAGGGCGACCAGCGCAGCCGACGGACAAGCGAAAACAAACGAAGACAAACAAAACCAATGAGTGGGGCCAGCTGAGGGGCCGAGCGACGCGCGGGCGGCGGGCGGCCCACGGGGCGACCAGCGCAGCAGCTGGACAAGCGAAAACATACAAAACCAAACAAAACGAAGGAATGGGGCCAGCCGAGGGGCCGAGCGACCGAAGGGCGGCGGGCGAGCCTGGGGCGACCGCTGCAGCCGACGGACAAGCGAAAACAACCAATGACAAACAAAACCAATGAGCGGGGCCAGCCGGGGGGCCGAGCGACAGAGAGGCAGCGGGCGAGCCCGGTGCGACCCGCGCAGCCGACGGACAAGCGAAAGCAAACAATAACCAGCAAAACCAATGAATGGGGCCAGCCAAGGGGCGGAGCGACCGAAGGGCAGCGGGCGAGCCTGGGGCGACCAGCGCAGCCGACAGACGGGCGAAAACAAACAACAACCAACAAAGCCAGCCAGGGAATGGGGCCGGCCTAGGGGCCGAGCGACAGGAAGGCAGCGGGCGAGCCCGGGGCGACCAGCGCAGCCGACGGATATGCGAAAACAAATAAGAACACATTAAAACCAGCCAGGGAATCGGGCCAGCCGAGGGGCCGACCGACCGAAGGGCGGCGGGCGACCGCGGGGCGGCCAGCGCGGCCGTCGGACAAGCGAACGCAAGCAAAGCAATAAGACAAGACCAAGTAATTGGGCCAGCTGAGGGGCCGAGTGACCGAAGGGCGGGGGGCGAGCCTGGGGCGACCAGTGCAGCCGACGGACAAGTTGCGCATGTCTGTGGGGCAGCGATTGCGCCTCTCTAGCTAGCAGCCATGTCGGGGCGCACGGCCGCCCTCCGACTCGCACTGCCTACTCGCACTTCGCGCTCGCGCCCCGCGCTCGCCCCCGCAATCGCCCCCCGGACTGTGCGCCCGCACTCGCACTTCATACTCGCACCCCGCACTCGCGCCCACGCTCGTCCCCAACGCTTTCCGCCCGCGCGGCACGAACGCGAGACGCGGGTCAACTCGGCGCACTAAGTCGGGGGCGCCCACCCCGCGGTCAATTCGCACTTCGCACTCGAGGAACCAGTTCGGACAACCAACTCGCGAAATCCATCCGGCACCTCCAATCGCGAAACCAAGGCGGCAAATCTATTTGGTGCATCAACTTGCGAACTCAACTCGGCAGGCCGACCCGCGAAAATAATGTTCTAAATCGGTTCTTTAGATCAACCTTATAAAACATATTGGCGAACCGGCTCGGGAAAGCAACTCGGCAAACCAACTCGGGAATTCAACTTGGGAAATCAATTCGGGAATTCAACTCGGTGAACCAATTCGCACTTCGCAGTTGGAATGGCAAGTCAAAGCCCAAGAAGTCAACGCGAATTCAATTCGCCTTCTCAGCGTTCTGCGCAAGCCAACTCCACGCATCAACTCGGGAAATCGACTCGGCAAACCAACGCTGTAAATCAACTATGTAAATCAACTATGTAATCAACTTGGCAAATCAACTTTATAATTCAACTCGGGAAATCAACTCGTCTAATCAAGTCGGTATATCAACTCGGGGTTTGGTGTGGGGTGTGAGTGTGAGGTGCGAGTGCGCGCGTAGACTGTGGGCGTAGAGTGTGGCTTGTGTGTGTGCGGGGTGCGGGTGTGGGCGTAGAGCGTGGGGTTCGAGTGTTTGCGTGCAGTGTGGGGTGCGAGAGTGTGCGTAGTCCGTGGGCGTAGAGTGTGGGCGCGAGTGTGAGGGGCGAGCATGGAGTGCGAGTGTCGGCATGGAGTGTGGGCGCGAGTGTGTTCGGCGAGTGCGGGCGTCGAGCGCAGTTCGTTTCTGGCTTCGAGCTAGCGCCGGCCCCTCAGACATGCACAACGGACAAGCGAAACATAACGCAACAAAAACACACACGCGCACGCACGCACACACGTGCGAAACAACTCCAGCCAGAGGGCGGGCCCAGCCGAGGGGCAGGGCGCAGCGACCGCGGGGCGGCGGGCGAGCCCGGGGCGGCCTGCGCGGCCGACGGACACGCGAAAACAATCAAGCGCAAACAACGCCAAGGAGTTGGGCCAGCCGAGGGGCCGACCGAGCGACAAGCGACGGGCGGTCCATGGGGCGACCAGTGCGCCCGACGGACAAGCGAAGACAAACAAAGACAAACAAAACCAAGGAGGTGGGCCAGCCTGGGGGCCGAGCGACCGAAAGGCGACGGGCGAGCTTGGGGCGACCGGCGCAGCCGACGGACACGCGAGAAGAAATTTCAACAAAACAAACCATGGATTCGGGCCAGTCAAGGGACGGAGCGACCGCGGGGCGGCGGAAAGGGCCCGGGGCGACCAGCGCAGCCGACGGACAAGCGAAAACAAACAAAACCATGGAATTGGCCCAGCCGAGGGCCGAGCGACCGCGGGGCGGCGGGCGAGCCTGGGGCGACCAGTGCAGCCGCCAGGCAAAGAAACACACATGAACAAACAAACCCAAGGAATTTGGGCCAGCCGACGGGGCCGAACGACCGCAAGGCGGCGGGCGGGCCTGGGGCGGCCAGCGCAGCCGACGGACAAGCGAAAACAAACACAGACAAACAAAACCAAGGAGGTGGGCCAGCCGAGGGGCCGAGCGACCGAAAGGCGACGGGTGAGCTTGGGGCGACCAGCGCACTTGACGGACAAGCGAAAACAACAAAACAAACAAAACTAAGGAATGGGCCAGCCGAGGGGCCGAGAGACCGAAAGGCGACGGGCGAGCCTGGGGCGACCGGCGCAGCCGACGGACATGCGAAATCAAACAACAACAAACCAAACCATGGAGTTTGGGCCAGCCGAGGGGCCGAGCGACCCACGGGCGGCGGGCGAGCTCAGGGCGGCCAGCGCGGCCGTCGGACAAGCGAAAGCAGTCGAAGATAAACAAAACCGTGGAATGGGACCTTCCGAGGGGCCGAGCGACCGCGGGGCGGCGGGCGAGCCAGGGGCGACCAGCGCAGCCGACGGACAAGGGAAAACAACCAAACACAAACGAAATCAGGGAACTGGGCCAGCCGAGGGGCCGAGCGACCTAGGTCTATTGCGCGCCGCTAAGACAGGGCCCGGACATTTGTCATCTACTCCTTGTAATTGTTGTTGCTGTTGTGTTTGTGGGCGGCCCCGAACGCAATCTACTTCTTCCGCCTTCCTACCTCATGTTTCTGCCTACTTCTTCCGACCGGTGGGCAATGCCGCGCCCGCCCAAACCGCCGTTTCGCACCCAAGTGCCCGTTCGGATGTGCCGAGCGGTCAGCGCCGCCACGGCCTCGTCGGTCGCGTCAAACTACCTGGCCGCTGCGCACGCGGCGGGCTGGCGCGGCCGCAGAGATGCACAAGCAGGCGCCGAGCATTCATCGCAATCGCCGCCGCATGAAGTTTGCAAACGAAGTTGCGGGTGGGTGGGCGGGACGTTTTCGAGAGCAGTGGGGTGGGCAACGCACTGCGAACAGAATTTTATTTTCTTGTCTAAAAAGAAAAGGTTCTACCACCCTCCACCCCCCCGGGGCTAATGATCCCCCGGGAACCGATGCAAAACGCATAGCATTCTGACCCAATATCCATCCGACCTGTGAATTCATACTATCCCAGCCCGGCCGGCATCGCCCCCCTCCCCACCATCCCTTGCAAAAACAACGTTATGCGCGCGCACTCATTTAGCAGAAACTTCAAGATTCCAGAAATCTCTTGCGCAAAAAAACGGCACGAAGTGCACACGCGCGCGTCGCCGCGCGCATGCCGAAATCCTTGAAGAAAACCGGTCCGGAAGGATTTCGCAATCGAGTGTCCAAGCAACATGTATGAAGCAACGCCGGGTTTCGCAACCCGGGTTTTCAACAACAGCGTACGCGCGCGTTTTTGCAATCACTGCAACAAAAACCACAAGTTTTTCAACTACTACCACACGGCTTCGCGCGCGCATGTCGAATTCTTTCGAACGCCCTTGCGCGCTTGCCGTCGCGAGAATCCTCCGCAAACACTTTGACGAAATGCACGCGCGTGCGTCGTCGCACGGGCATGCCGAAATGTTTCAACAACCTTTGGTGTCGGAAGGGTTTCAAAATCGACTGATCAAAAAAAAAAAAAAAAAAAAACATACAAACACACAGGGTTCCGCAGCACGGAGTTTCAACAAAAGCGTGCGCGTGCGCGTGCGCTTGTGTCGTGGTCGTCGTCATCGTCGCCACCCTCCGTCCTCCCTCGTCGTCGTCGTCGCCGTCGTCGTCCTCTGTCTTTCCTCGTTGTCGTCGTCCTCTTTGGGGTCGTCGTCGTCGTTACCGTCGTCGTTGTCGCCGTGGTCGTCGTTCCTCCTCCCCCGTCGTCGTCGCCGTCGTCCGTCGTCGGCATCTCTTCGTCGTCCCTCTTATTTCGTCGCCGTCGTCTTCGTCGTCGTCGTCGTCTTCCCTCCTCCGTCGTCGTTGTCGTCGTCGGCGTCGCCGTCCTCCCTCCTTCTTCGTCGTTCGCGTCGTCGCCGTCATCCCTCCTCCCTCGTCGTTGTCGTCGTTGTCGCCGTCGTCGTCCTCCCTCTTCCCTCGTCGTCGTTGTCGCGTTTGTTGGCGACGTCGTCGTCGTCGTCGTCGTGTTCGTTGTCGTCGTCGGCGTCGGCGTCATCGTCGTCGTCGTCGCCGTCGTCGTCGTCGTCGTCGGCGTCGGCGTCGTAGTCGTCGGTGGTGTTGTCGTCGTCGACGTCGGCGTCGTCGTCGTCGTCGTCGGTGTCGTCGTCGTCGTCGCCGTCGTCGTCGAAGTCGTTGGGGACGTCGTCGGTGTCGTCGTAGTCGTTGTCGGCGGCGTCGTCGTACTCGTTGTTGTCGCTGTCAGCGTCGGCGTCGGTGTCGCTGTCAAGTGCCATTTGGTACATACCGTCAGGGTCCTAAGAGGTATTGCGATCAAGTTGCGGGTGGGAGGGTGAGATGTTCGCACGAGCAGTGGAGAGGACAGCTTCAAGCTGAGCAAGTGAATTGCACCTTACATATTGCACAACACAGGTTGCACAAGAGTGGTTGCACCGCATGTATTCCCCTTTCCCAAAGGTAATCAAGGACTTTGGATCTACCGCCCCCGACCCCATCCCCGAGACGATCCCCCCGCCGTGGGGATGTGCAATTTTCGGTTCTGGCCCGTCATTCTGATTACAAACATCCCCGCCATGTTGGGTTCGACCCCCCCCCCCACCAACCTTTTGCAAAAAAACAGTATGCGCGAACACTTGTTCATAGCTACAAATGTTCAAGCACAGGTTGAAGAAACGGGGCGAACTGTACACGCGTGCGCCGTCGCACGCGCATGCCGAAATATTTGAAACACCATAGGTTTCGTGTGGATTTCGAAGCTGAGTGCCCCGAAACCACACAACATTACAATAGTTTCGCAAGGTGAGTCGCCTTCACAACAAAGTCTGCGCGCGCGCTCTCGCGCATTGTTCATGAACAGCCAGCGGTGTACAACATGATTGTAACAATCCACCAACCAGGCCTTTCGCGCGCGCATGCCGAAATCATTCGAACGCCGTTGCGCGCGCGCTGGGGGGGTGGGGCATGATACCTTTCAAAAAATACCATGCTGGCCACTCGCGCCCGTCGGCCGCGCGGGCAGCGAAATCCGTCCAAAACCTTCATCGCCGACATGTGGACACCACCATCGTCATCGGCGTGATCAGCGTCGGCGCCATCGTATGCCTTCCCGTCCTTACCTACATCGTCATCACTAGCATCGCTACCGTCATCGTCGTGTCTGCCCTTGTCGACGTTGCCATGATACCGCGCCCGCCCGACTCACCGATTCGCATTATAGTGCCTGCTCGTAAGGGCGACCTGTGAGACGCGTTGGGAAGTGCACAGCGGTCCGCGCCACCGCGGCCGCGTTGTTCGCGCAAGATTGGCTGGCCGCTTTGCGAGCGAGCCTGCGCGGGCTAGCCATCACCAGCCAGGGATCAGATTCGCCGCCGCATGGGTCTTGCAAACGACGTTGCGGGTGGGCGGGTGGGAACGTTGCCCGAGCAGTTGAGTTGACAAATCAACGCGAGCCAAAATTAAATGCACCACATAGATTGGACCACGTAAGATGTACCACATACATCGCACCACATCGATTTCTTGGAACACATGTGTTGGTGCCCGCACTGGCTAACATAGTTGTGTGTATGTAAAGATAGACACAATTATGCTCGCATGCAGACGCGAACAAATATATACATATTTGCCATGCAACAAGCTGGTCATGTGGGAAGCGGCACCTGATATCTTTCTCCGTTTTGGGCTTGCTTGGCCCATCCACAGCCTCTGAGACCGCCCAACAAAGACGCAGGATTAACTCCTCGTCTACGGGAAAAGCGCGCAGATCGAGGATCCGTTTCTCCCGGGACCCGAGATTGTCACGTTACAGCCAACCCGCACTGTTAGGATAAGCAGTTTTCCAAGGCTACCTCTGCATCCTTCCCCTTCGGCCCATCCGTGGCCGCTTTCGCTGCCCGCGCCCCGCCGGCAAATTGCCGACGTTGCTTTCCAAGGCCCCCTTGCATCCTTATCGTGCGCTCTTATTATACGGGGGAACCGCACGGGAAAGACCTGCAGATCCAGGACCCGTTTCTGCCAGGACTTGTGTCTCTCTTGTTAATATAGCCAGTCGCTCACGAATAGCACGGCGACAACAGCACAAATCAGGACATCGATTCTGGCCTCTTACAAAAAACGTTGAATCGAGAACGGTTTTATCGAGGGTGATTTGTACTATGGTACTCGCGTTTCGCTCGAACATTCTCGACTCTGCTGGTGAAAGGTAGCCCCAGCGGCGAGAGAGGGGGGCTCCCCTGTTGCGTGCTATGTGAGCCGCGTGCTACGTGAGCCGTTCCGCCTAGACCAAGTCAGGAGGGGGGAGGGAGGAGGTAGGGGGAGGGAGGGAGGGGGGGAGGGAGAGAGGGAGGAGGGGGGAGAAGGAGTAGGAGGAGGAGGAGGAGGAGGAGGAGGAGGAAACACCTTTTGCCCACATCACATCGAACGTTGGCCCCTGGGCAAGTCTGACGAGGGCAAAGAGCCACGCTGATGGCCGCAGTCGAGAGGGAGGTGGAGGTGGAGGAGGAGAAGGACGAGGACGGAGATGAGGGTACACGCGGGACCAACATAGCACAAGTCAGCAGGATTCGGGGCATCGCCCCTGAAAGAGGAGGTTCGGCGGAACGGGGCCAGGAGAAGGAGGAGGAGGAGGAGGAGGAGGAAGAGGAAGAGGGGGAGGAGCGAGCCCACGGAGCGACGTGCTGAGTCAGACTGAGGACGGATGGAGGAGGAGCAGGAGGAGGAGGCGGAGGAGGAGGAGAAGAAGGAGGAGGAGGAGAAGGAGGAGGAGGAGAAGGAGGAGGAGGAGGAGGAGGAAGAGGAGGAGGAGGAGGAGGGGGGGGGGAGGAGGAGGAGGAAGAAGGGGAGGACGATGACCCATGCCAAAAAACACTCTGCTTGCCCCCAGGCTGCCCTGGGTTCCTCCTGTTTCGACTGTGGCCATAGAGAGCATGGCGCACTCCCACGCCAGAAAATCACTGGGCGTCCTGGGGTCTCAGGGTCGGGTTTCTTTTAGAATGTTTCTTGTGGTCAAGCTCCCACTGCATTTCTCCTTCGCTCTGGGAGCAGGGGGGGTCCGAAGAATGGCCTCGCGCGTTGAGAGTTGCGCGGCACGGGTTCACGGTGCAAGGGCGAGGAGGGAGAGGAGGAGGCACGCGGGGCCAACATAGCACAGGTCAGCAGGATTGGGGGCACCGAAAACAATCGTGTACATGTCCCCGTTCCCTGTGCTTGTTGCTGCTACTCCACCTCTACCTCCACATCCGGCCCCCCTCCTTCTTCCAACTCTTTTTGTCTCCCTCAAGTCATGGGGGAGGGGCGAGGATAGCACAGCGCGCATAGAGCACGAAGCAGGGGACGGGACTAGCACGCAGAAACTTGGACAGGGGCCGTTCTCGACCTCCCCGGAGCACAAAAAGCAAAAGCCACCCACACATCAAACCATTGGGTTCAAAAAATACGAACAACTCGGTGTTTGAATATTTACCATACGTCAAAAGCGACCCATCGCAACAGCGCAAACCCATTTTTGGCTTGTGCTATTCGAAAGCGCCCGAGTATGCGTACGCCTTCCTCCCAGGGGGCGTGTCGACCGCCGAGTCCCGGTCAGGATCGACGAGGGTGTTGGTTGGCATCCTCCTGGCCAGAAGATACAAATGGGCAGAAGGGAGAGCTGTTCGGGGAAGCTCGGAGGATTGGTGCGGTGGGGGGAACCTGGGGACGACGCACTGGCTGACGTCGCCTTGATGGGATGTCTGGCGGCGAGCGAAGGGAGGGAAGTGCGAAAGAGAAGGCCTTCTCAGAAGGCGGCGGGAGATTCTCAGAAGCCCTCCAACCTTCTGAGAAGTGTTTGGTGTCTTCGCGGAAGGCTTAGGAAACTTCTCAGAAGTCCATGGGGGTTCCGAGCCTTCTGAGAAGCTTTCCTTCTCATTTCCCCCCCATGGCTCGCCGCCGAGAATTGCATTCGCCAGAGGCAGGGAATAACACATGGCTTCCAGCACATGGAGCAGGAACTCCAGCACAGGCCGCAGGGTTATGGCTTCCCTCCCGCTTCGGTGTGGAGAGTCTATGCTCAATGATCGCTATGATGGGGAATGGCCCATGTTGTGTTAATGGTGGTATGTGCCGCGAGTGTTATCCATGTTGTAGCGACTATGGCAGCGCAATTGCCGTGTTCATCCTCGCGAAATCGGCGGCAATTTCGATGGAATCCGGCATGTTGATGAATGTGGCAGTGGTGTCGATCGGAGGGGCCCTGTAGAAAGACATTCGCGAGCCATGGAAGAGAAACGATTGGTCTTCGGGCGATTGCGGTCCGAGGTACACATCCCAAACCATGTGTTCGCTCACGGGGGGACGAGGAGGGCAACAAGCGCAGGTTTGGCCGTCTAACAGAGAGGGCGGCCTAGGAGCAGCGAGGAGGAACACGATTGGGACGAGGTGAGCAAGAGTCCCCCTCGTCGTCCTCATCCTTCTTGTCGTCCTCCTGCGTCTGTTCTCGCTCCTTCTACTGCTACGGCATATACGAGCGAGGGACACCATGGGGGGCGCATCTTGCAACGAGGCCGCGGACATGCAGTTGCACCTTCTTGTCGGTAGCTAGCAATGTCCTCTTGACGTCGAACGGGCCGGTTTTGATGATGGTGACGACGAGAAGGCAGAATTGAAGTCAAGTGTGAAAACGACGGCGACGCTGTGCGCCTCAACGCACTGCGTTCCCATTGCTGTGAGGACGCGGCTGGCGACTGGACATCAGAAGGGCAGACAGCGGGCGTTGGCTGAGAGTTTTGCCGAGCTCCATCGTCTTCGGAAGTGTTGGAGCCAGCGGTCTGGAGGGAACGAGCCGCTGTCGACCAGCTTCCCACGCACACACTTGCATCGATCAGTTCGGAGAGCTGCGTTGTCACGCTCATTTGTCTCGCGTTTCGAAGTGACGTTGCTGGGTCTACTTGTGAAAGCCAGGAGGTGTGAATACCGTGCGTGGCCGACGCATCTGCAGCCGCAGCCGAGTGTTTTGATGTTGCGCCCAGTGCCGGTCCTTACGTCCGCAGAAGTGAAAGGGGATTACCAGGTCCACGTTGCCTCCCTGAGCTGGTGGTCGGAGATGCCTTGAGCGGGACACCGAAAACCAACAACACATCTCACACCACTCCACCGCGAGGACCTGTCAATATTCCGTTTGATGGTGATTATGCCGATTGTTCTAGCTCCTCCTGTACATCGGGCTGCCCGGATCTGTTCGAGACACGGGCTCCCTGGTCTCTCAACGCTTTGCTCAGGGGCCGGTGCTTCATGCTGAGTTTCTGCTTTGACGATCTTTGGGCCCAAGAGTAGCCGCCAGAGGCCAAAGATGGGGAAACATTGGGTGCCTGGGGATCCGATTAGCGATCGTTTTTTTATTCATTGTTTTGCCGATCGGCGCTGACCCTCGCACACCCCCCTCCGCCCCCATGGAGTAGCTCTTGGCTGTTTGGGCCGCCTGTTTCACGCAGGTGGAGTCTCCCCCCGTACGACGCACTGGTGCAAACAGTCGCATGAAGCAGAGGTCTGGAGCCAGACCCCCCCCCCTTCCGCCCAATGTCGAAACGCCGGATACGGTGGAGGCGTTTGCTAAGGACTGGTCCCCAAAAACGCCAGGCCCTGGAGGATTCCTGCCTGCCTCCAGGGTGCCCTGGGTGTCTTGGGTCTCCAGGGTTCTGCGACGGGAAGCACGGCGTCCCCACGCCAGAAATGAATGGACTTCCTGGGGTCTCAGGGTTGGGCTTCTTGTGGCAGGTTTCTCGTCGTCGGGGCCCTCCTGTGGCGCGCAGATGGATGATCGCATCGCTGCCGCCTTCGGTGCTCCCTGGGGCTTGGCGGCGCCTCGCCGAGCTTGAAGACTATCAGCGCGTCGGCTGTGTGCTCTTTGCTCGGACCAGGGTGGGTAGAGCAGGGGTCGCTCTCGGGCTCGGAAGGGCGGTCGCTGTTCCGAGGGCGGCAGCAGCAGGGGGTCCACCTCCTGCCTCGAGGCCCCCCAAAGCAGGACCTTAAGCCTGAAGAGCATCCCTTCGACAGCCGCCCTCCTTCCTCCCCCTCGTCGTGCGCCTGCTCCTCCTCCTCCTCCTCCTCCTCCTCCTCCTCCTCCTCCTCCTCCTCTTTCTCCACCTGCCTCTAGTCGCTTAAGCCTGAAGCGCATCCCTTCGACAGACGCCCTCCTCCTTCCTCCCCCTCCTCCTCCTCCGCCTCCTCTTCCTCTTCCTCCTCCTCCTCCTCCTCCTCCTCCTCCTCCTCATCTTCCTCCACCTGCCTCCAGTCGCCACTGGGAGGGAGGGGGGGTAATTAGGGTCCTGCAAGCCCCTCGCCATCTTCGGCCTGCCGGGGCCCTCTCCGCGGGACTCGGGACTACCCCCAAGTAGCGGCCAAGGATTTATGCTGTTCCATCTAATTTTACCTTTCACCACCAGAGAGAATTTCGAGCACCAGGAAATAAAAAGTACCGAAACTCGAAGGTTTTCACGTGTCGGGCCGTATGTGACACTCGTCCGACACTGTGTCGACACTTTTCCAGGTGCTCGAAATTACTTCTGGGATGTGGGCCTTAAGTTCGATGGGAACAACATAACCCAGGATGAAAAAGTTGGCCTCCGGGGACCGGCCCCGGGAGCCAGGACCTGCTTCCAGCAGGGGAGCTCCCCCGGAGGCCAGCGGAGGTCTGCGGCATGGCCGGCGGGGGCCTCTCCAGAGGCAAGGAGCAGGGCGTTGGCCGGATGGTCGGTCGGCGTCCACCACGCTGGAGGTGCCGTGGTCTTGGTGGAAGGGGCGGCCTGGCCCCCCTCCCCACACCTGGCCCTTCCTTCCCCCCTTCTGGGGCTGGGTCACAGGGCCGCGGCCCCCGGTCGCGAGGATTGTTTGAGCAGTAGATGGGGTCCAAGAAGTGCACCCCGCCCCGCTTGCTCCCGCCTTCCTGGGAGCGGGGCCAGGTGGGGGGTGGGGGTGCTTCTTTTCTCCCCTGTGTGTGCGTGTTGGGGTTCTCCTTTGCTCCCCTGTGTGTGTGTGTGTGCGTGTGTGTGTGTGTGTGTGTGTGTGTTTGTGTTTATGTATGTTTGTGTGTGTGTCTTGCGTTTGTGCTTATGTTTGTTTTTGTGTTTGTGCTTGTGCTTGTGCTCGTGTTTGTGCTTGTGTTTGTGATCGTGTTTGTGTTTGCGTTTGTGTTAGTGCTTGTGTGTGTGTGTGTTTGTGTTGGTGTGTGTGTGTTTCTCTTTTGTGGGGGGCCCTCCGACTTCGGCCAGTCTCGGGAGCCCATAGGAACCCTCATATAGCCCGCGTGCCTCCCCGCTCTCGCCCCCCCCCCGCCCCCCCCCGCCCCTCCCCGAGCGTGAAGCCGACGTGAGGCATCCGTTCCCTCGCGCTCGTAGGATGCTAGCTACGCCGAGGCGTTGAGCGCATCCCCCGGCGGCGCGCTTATCAAGGCTCAAGGGGGGGCGGGCCGGCCAGTTGGGGCGGCTTCCCGAGAGGGCGGGGGGACTTTTTGTGGGACGAGGCGGAGGGCCTCTTGTCGCAGGGGCCCGGGGGTTTCTGAGGAGGCCCTCGTAGAGGCTGGGAGGGTTTCCGATTGAGCTCACGACCCTGTTGGGAGTACACGCCGGTCGTTGAAAGTAGGTATTTTCGGACTCCCAGATCCCAATCTACTTCAAGCGCCTTAGTACTTCAAGAATCGATCTGCTTTTGCTGAGGTTAATTGTTCTCTGGGAGGATCTGAACCCAATCTACTTTATACGCCTTCCTACTTCATGTGTTTTACCTACTTATTCCGACCGACGTGTACTTACCCCAGCTCCTCCCCGGAAGGCCATTCATCTTCATGATGGTCCAACCTACTCTAGCCTTGATCACCAGTAACAACTTCGAGCACCAGGGAAGTATCGGCACTGGACCGCTTTCACGTGTCAGGCCTTGGGAGTCGATGCTCCTTCGGCGCCTCGCCGAGGTGTCGGGCAGACAATGTTTCGATACTTGCCGAGGTGCTCGACATTATGTCTGGGATGTGGTCCGTAAGTTCCATGGGGGCAGCGTGAATTCATCCCTGCTCCTTAGACGTAGGTCCCGCCTGTCGCAACCCAGACTGGTCGATAGGGCGAGCAGGGCGTATCGCTCGAGAGGGCATGGAAACCAACCGCCCTGAAGCCTGGAACTTGCAAGGGTTTCACAGATGGGGGCGAGAACTTTTCCAAAGGCGGTTCTCGCGTCAGCGCCGCCCACATCCGTGTTAACAGTTTGCAGCAGCTTCACGGTTGCAGGGCCGCTTTAGCAGCAGCTGCACTGTTGCAGTTTGCAGCAGCTTCACGGCTTTCACGATGTAGGTTTCGCTTTAGCGCCGCGTACAGTCGCCTGACAAGCTTACAATCGTTTCAGAGATAAACGGTGGTTTCTTTTCAAAATGTGGTTCTCGCCTCGGCGCCGCGCACAGTCATCGCAAACGGTTGCAACGGTTTCAAGGACTCGTAAGGTGGATGCAGGAGTGGTGTGTTGGCCCCGTTTAGGATTGCCAGGACACAGCAGTCATGATGGCTCGCGGTGTTGCCAGGGGTTGTGTCTTTGACAGATAGAGGATTGTCAGGAAGCACCATTCACACTGATGCGCGGTGGTCCAGTCCCAGGAACTGCGTGTTGGCACGATTGGGGATCTCAGGCGGGCAATTTCCCGCAATGAAAACAAATTATTGCAGGGGCCGGTGAAGGAGGAACTAAGAGACAGGATGTATTGCAAGATCGTTGATGCGTCTTGGGCTTACACTGGTCCCTCCTCCTCCTCATCCTCCTTCTCTTCCTCCTCCTCCTTCCTCCTCCTCCTCCTGCTTCTCCTCCTCTCTCCTCCTCCGCCTCCTCCTCTCTCCTTCTCTTCCTCCGCGTCCTCCTCCGCCTCCTCCTCTTTTCTTTTCCTTTCTCCTCCTTTCTCCTCCTCCTCCTCCTCCTCCTCCTACTCCTACTCCTACTCCTCCTCTCTCCTCCTCCACCTCCTCTTTCCTCCTCTTCCTCCGCGTCCTCCTCCGCCTCCCCCACCTCCTCAGAGCGCGCGCACGTGCCATTGCGTCGCGGCCACGGCAGACGTCCGCTTCAGCACGACCGCTGACGGGCCTCGTGGCCCTCCGAGCCAGGAGAGCGGCGGAGGAGGAGCAGGCAAAGGCCTAAGAGCCGTAACAGGCATCGTCTGCGCAGGCTGAGGCCAAACGGTATCTCCCTGTTCGAAATCCCCGCCCTCCCCCAGAAGGCCATGCTGCCGCGTCCCGCCCCGAAGGCATCCCACGGCCCCCTCCTCCCGCACGGGCAGGCGGCGTGCGAGGCCGCGAGCGCCTCGAGGCCCTCCGAGACAGGACAGCGGCGGAGGAGGTGCAGGCAAACGCCTAAAAGGCGTCACAAACATCGTTCAGGCTGCGGCCCAACGAGTAATCGTTTGCTTATGCATTGCTTTTTTCCCGATCGGCGCAGGCCCTCGCACCCCCCATTCCCCTCCCCCCATGAAGCAGATCTTGGCTGTTTTCAGCGCCTGTTTCGCGCAGGTGGAGTCTCCCCCATAGGACGCACTGGTGCAAACAGTCGCGCTAAGCTCCCCCCCTCCCCACCCCAGAAGGCCAGGCTGCCGCGCCCCGCCCCGAAGCAATCCCACGGCCTCCTCTCCCGCACAGGCTGGCGGCGTGCGAGGCCGCGAGCTGGCAGCACTCCGAGGCTGGGAGCCCGCGTGGGGCTTGGCAGCGTCCACCCTCGAGGAGGAGGAGGAGGAGGAGGAGGAGGAGGAGGAGGAGGAGGGGGAGGAGGACGAGGAAGATAACGAGGAAGATAATGAGGACGAGGAAGATGAGGAGGAGGAGGAGGAGGACGAGGAGAGTAACGGAGAGGAGAACGTGGAGGAGGACGAGGAGGAGAACGAGGAAGAGGACGAAGAGGAGGAGGAGGAGGAGGAGGAGGAGGAGGAGGAGGAGGAGGAGGGGGAAGTTGAGGCCGAGGAGGAGGAGGATAACGAGTAGGAGGAGAAGGAGGAGGAGGAGGAGAACGAGAGGGGGAAGAGCAGGAGGAGCAGGAGGAGGAGAACGAGGACGAGGATGAGGAGCACGAGGAAGAGGAGATGGAGGCGGCGGAAGGAGAGAAGAGGGAGGAGGCGAACGATGATGATCACGACCACGGCAACGATTGGGAGGTCGAAGAAGTCCAGCGGCGACGTATTTCTGCCAGTTGGGGCGGCGACGCGCCAAAGAAAGTTGTTTCGGTGTCCCGCCCCCAAGAGAAGATCAGCTGCCCCATCGTGCCGCGAGATCGGGCACCTTTGCCCTCTCCACCTGCCTTTTCTCCTCACCCATCCCTCCCGCCTCCTTCCCTTTCCTCCTCCTCCTCCTCCTCCTCCTCCTCCTCCTTCATCTCCTCCTCCTCCTCCTCCTCCTCCTCCTCCTCCTCCTCCTCCTCCTCCTCCCCCTCCTCCAACTACCCCCCTCCTCAAGGGCGGCTTCCTCTGGTCTTCTGAGACCGTGCTTCCCCGAGCGGTCATGTTCTCGGATTGTTACGGCGGCCGCTTCCAGTGGAGTCACGACGCCCGTCTTGGCGGAGGCATGTCTACACACGCATTGATGCAATGTTCGGCGGCCTTGTAACGCCTTTAGCGGGGGTAGACATATTCTGATCACACTGAATCGTTGGAGCGTCGTCATGATGCTTGTTGCTAGTCCTACCGCGCCCTTCCTCACTACCATCTCTGATCATTCCGCTGCACATGCTGCCTCGTCTTGTTACTTGGTTCCTAAGTGCGTTCCTCTCCTCATCCCCGTCGCCGCTGAGGTACTTATTTCCCAGCTCTGCTTAATGATCCACTCATGCTTCTCATTTGCCTCACCCTCCTCCTCAGGCAGGGACCCAGAGAAGGAGGAGGAGGAGGCGGAGGAAGAGGAGGAGAAGGAGGAGAAGGAGGAGGAAGAGGAGGAGGGAGGAGGGAGGAGGAGGAGGCAGGAGGAGGAGGGAGCAGGAGGAGAGAGAAGGAGGAGGAGGAGGAGGAGGAGGGAACAGGAGGAGGAGAAGGAGGAGGAGGAGGAGGAGAGAGGAGAGAGGAGAGAGAGAGGAGGCGGAGGAGGAGGAGGAGGAGGAGGAGGAGGAGGAGGAGGAAGAGGAGAAGGAGGAGGAGGAGGTGGATGAGGGCGAGCAGAAAGCCAGAGGCCTCTCCTCGGATTTCACTCGAGAGCTTCTTGGGGTCGACTTGGGGCGACCGAGCCGCGCCATTCGCCGCGGAAGCACGTGCCGCCTCCGCCGCTGCCCCGGGCTGCCGCTGCCCCGCGCGCCGCGAGGCTGCCGCGGCACGGGCGGCCGCCGAGCCGCTCGCCGCCAGTCTGGCCCCAGAGCTCGCTGGCATCTTGGCGCGCCCCGCCGCCGTTGCACGCCAAGCGACCCGCCGCCGCCATCGTCGTCGTCGTCCTCCTCCTCCTCTTCCTCCTCGTCATGCTCTTCCCCGACCTCTTCTCCTCCTCCTCCTCCTCGTTATTCTCCTCGTGATCCTCCTCCTCCTCCTCCTCCTCCTCCTCCTCCTCCTCCTCCTCCTCCTCCTCCCCCTCCTTCTCCTCCTCCTCCTCTTCGTGCTTACCTTCTGGATGTCCCAGGGGCTGCCTCCTGGGAGCCTTCTGCGGGCTTGTTGGGAGTCTCTTGGGTGCATCCTGGGGGTACATTTTGGGCCTCTTTGGGGGCATACTGTAGGGAAAGGCTCTCAGGCCCTCGACTCGAGAAGGACACTTGTTTTAAAGCACCTGAAAGAGCTTTCCGACTCCGCAGTCGACCAGTCGGGGAGTCGGCCAGTCGGGGAGTCAGCCAGTCGGCCAGTCGGCCAGTCGGCCAGTCGGCCAGGGACGGGGTCGGGTATTTAATCCCGGTGCCGCAAAAATTATCCAAATGATTCGGGGCCCAAAAATTGTCCAAATGATTCGGGGCCATCTTGAGGGTCTTTCTGGCCACTTTCCCTGTCTGGCTCGCCTCCTCTCGTCCCTTGTCATACTCCCGCCTCCCCCTTCCTCCTCCCTTTTTCCCTGGACCAAGGGGCGCAAGCCGCCCACCAAGATCCAGTATTGTAGTTGATGCCGGACATGTACAGGCCAACGTCCGAATAGGGATGACCACACCATCGAGGTGGGGCCTTGGGCATCGCTGCAATGCGTTCGTACTCGGGCTTATGTCCAAATCCCCTCGCTATTTGCCTTCTCTTCTCCTCCGTCATCATCATCAGCAGCAGCAGCTGCATCAGCATCATCAGCATCATCATCGTATTCCTCCTCCTCATCATCACAATCATCATCATCACCATCATCACCATCATCACCATCACCATCACCATCACCATCATCATCAGCATCATCAGCATCAGCATCATCATCATCATCATCATCATCATCATCATCATCATCATCATCATCATCATCATCATCATGATCATCAGCATCACCATCACCATCATCATCGTCAGCATCATCCTCATCATCAGCAGCAGCATCATCATCACCATCATTCCCACCACTCACCCCCACCACCCCCCACACCCCTCCCTCCTCCTCCTCCTCGGTCCTCCTCGAGGGCTCCCCTTCCCGTCCCTCCTCGGTCCTCCTTGAGGCCCCCCCCCCCCGGCGCCGCGGGAGGCGCAGCGCGTCATCCTGGCGTGGCGCCGCGCGAGTGGCGCGAGCTTCGCCGCCGAGGAGGGCCGCGCGGGCTCCGCCACGGAGAGGGGGGGGGGGGGGCGAGGAGGGAGGAGGAAGGGGAGGAGGAGAAGGGAGGAGGGAGGAGGGAGGAGGAGGAGGAGGGGGGGGGGACAAGCTATGTGCGCTCGCGTCATATCTGACGTCCTACCCCTCCCTCCCATCCCTTACCATGGCGCTGATTTTATCTATCCGCGGACGCGTGTCGTAGCAGACCTGTGGCTCCGCGCGCGCGTGCGTAGTGGGTGGTGGTGCGCGTGCGTGCGTGCGTGTGTGCGTGGTTGTGGTTGTGGTTGTGGTTGTGGTTGTGGTTGTGGTTGTGGTTGTGGTGGTGGTGGTGGTGGTGGTGGTGGTGGTGGTGGTGGTGGTGGTGGTGGTGTGTGTGTGTGTGTGTGTGTGCGTGTGTGCGCGTGTGCTGTGGTGTGACGTGGTGTGGCGTCTTGGTGGTTTGGTGGTGGGCCAGGTGCGTGCGTGCGTGATGGCGGTGGTGGTGGTGGCGGTGGTGGTGGTGGTGGTGTTTGTGCGTGTGTATGTGTGTGTGTGCGTGTGTGTATGTGGGTGTGTGCGTGCGTGTGTCTCTGTGTGCGCGCGCGTGTGATGTGGTGTGACGCGGTGTAGCGTGGTGGTGGTGGGTGGGGTAGTGGGGTGGTGGTGGCGGTGCGCGTGGGTGCGTGCGTGCGTGCGCTGGTGTGTGGAAGTGGCGGTGGGCGGGGCGGGGCGCGGTGCGGTGGTGGCGGGCGGATGGGCGCGCGAGAAAGAGGCCCGCGCTGGGGCGAGAACGCCATCCTGAACGACGGAGGCAAAATACCAATCCGAAAATGAGACCCACGCTGCAGCGGGAGCACGATTCGGAACGAGCGGGGCCCGAAAATAAGGCCGGCGCCTCAGCGAGAGCAGCATTTTGAAAACAAATGCAGGCGAAAACACAATTCCCGGGAATCCTGTGTGTAAAAAAGCAGGACGCGGGGGGGGGGGGGGGGGGGGCGAACACTCCCAGCACGTCATCAGGGGAAAGGGAGAGTAGTAGTCATATTGAGTAATTGTGGAGGAGGAGGAGGGGGAGGAGGGAGGAACGGGGGGAGCAGGAGGGGGAGGGAGGAGGAGGGATGAGGACGGGGAGGAGGGGGGTTAGGAGGAGAGCGGGGAATGGAGGAGGAGGAGGAGGAGGAAGACAGAATGAAGAGGAGGCGGAGGAGGAGGAGGAGGAGGAGGAGGAGGAGGAGGAGGAGGAAGAGGCGATGGAGGAGGGGGGGGCGGGGAAGGAAGGGGGAGCGGGTGGAGGAGCAGCAGGAAAAGGTTCCCAACGACGGTCGACGGCTTCCCGTCCCCGCCTCCCCTCGTGTCTTCATCATACTTCTTCTCCTCCTTCTCCTCTTCCTTGTTCCACGGGTGTTCCCCCCAGGGCACCTCAGTGCCATTGGCGCCTTGTACAATTCCCCATGGGCTGAGTAGGAGTTAGCGGCTGCTTGCAGTGCATGTTTGGAATCGGCCCGGGAGTCATCCAAGTGTGCCCCCGCTCGGGCTCCATTTGGCCTCAGCTTTTGACGCTCCCATTTGCCACCGAGTGAAAATCTTGGCGGTCTCTCGCCCTGGATCCAGCAAGTTCGTGCTCACGGCTTGGGCCTTTGCCTCTCTTGGCCGAATGCGCACCAGAGACCGAGCCAGTCGCACAGCGAATCGTTGCCTGCATGGCTCCTGATGGGGCACGTGCACAGATAGCGCCACACGCGAGATACCTGAGCGTCTTCCTGGCTGGGGCCAGCGGTGTGGCTCGATCTCCAGTGGACGGCTGCCTTCGGCAAATCCTGGCTTCGGGCAGTGCAGCTCGCGGCCTGTGCCAGGGCCGACAGTGGCCACCAGACTCTACGGCACGTGCACCGTCTTTCCTCGCGCAAAATGTTCGTTTACCCTGCTCCTTGCTCAGGCACGAGCGCGGCACACGGCGCAGGATTTGTTGTGCCCCTCCTCGGTCCTCGATGCTTCGCCCGACCTCCTCGGTACTCGGCCGTGGTCTCGGACCTCCTCCCCTGCCGCGCGTGTGCCTTCTGCGCTGGCGTCCGCCTGGCGAGCTGCTTCAGTCACGAATCCATCGTGGCCCACGGCTTTCAGGGTTCCTGTTACTGCTCAGGAGCAGCTCAACCCAGAAGTGACCCAGGCTTGCGTCGGGCGTGTCCCTCTACAGGGGGAATATTCCAAACGAGTCAAAAATAATATGGGGACGATGTTTGATTTGTTTGAGCATGTGGGGAGTTTTGGCGTACTTTTCAATTTGTCGCCCAAAATCCCCTCGTAGGGGGACGCGCCCGACTTGAACCCAGGCGGACCTGGGCCGCGTCCGCATTCGGGGCGCTGGCCTCGGTCGTGTTCGGCAAGAGCCCGAGCGTCACCGAGCACTGGAACTCATTTCGGGCAGATTAGCTGCCATCCAGTGTCTCGCGCCCGGGGTGGCGCACGGCCGGACGTGCAGCGGAAGAGGAGAGCTTCTCCGCGTCGAGCGAGGGACGGCGTGCGAGAGTCCAGCGAACCCTCTCTTCCCCGTTGCGCCGCCTCCCTCTGCCCCGACGCTTTCGCTGAGACGCTTGCGAGCCGTCCGGCCAACGCACTTCCCCGCGTCCCGAATCCGGCCGACCGACAGGGAAGCTGGCAATCGCTCTCAAGCTGCCTGTGCAAGAAGGCCCCTGCGCTTCGCTGGTCCGTCTTTTAGACGCTGCCTGGGGCATGGTGGACCAGCCGCCGCTCCCCCCTTTCGGACCTCGCACTCCGTGCCTGCTCGGCTGCGCGACTTGCCCTGTATCTTGGGGGCGGCAAAGAGGGGGGTGGTGAGAAGGGGGGATATCATGGCGGGGGCCATGATACCTCCCCAGATGTCATGGCGCCTCTTCTTATTTCATTACGTCCCTGGCCCTCCCCCTAGGCCGCGCACATGCCGCCGGTCATGATTTGCAACCCCCCTCTTGGACACCCTCCTCTTGGCCGCTCCCGAATTAGTATCGCCTCGGCCACTACCTCACCTGCCCGCGCCTCATCCACTCCCTGGCCCGTCCCCGCTCATTCCTTTCGCCGACCCCCTCGCCCGACTGGGCCTTGGCACACCAGAGGGACACGCCAACCCAGAGCATCCGATCGAACAGGCAGCGCCATGCCATGCCTACTCATTGATAATATGCTGCGTGTAATGACGATCGCGGCACCCGGCGCTGCGCCTCTTTACAATACTGGCACGGAGCGCTTCGTTGCTTCATTTTTATGCCCTGCGCGCCTAGCTGGGACGCTGCAGAGACAAACTGCAGGCACGGTCGCTCCTCCTCTCCTCCTCCTCATCCTCCTCCTCCTCCTCCTCCTCCTCCTCGTCCTCGTCCTCCTCCTCCTCCTCCTCCTCCTCCTCCTCCTCCCCCTCCTCCTCCTCCTCCTCCTGCTTCTCCTCCTCCTCCTCCTCCTCCTTCTGCTTCATCCCCCTCTCCCATCTGCCAGGGGTATTTCCCGGCAGGGCCCCAGCTGAAGCTCGCGCCCCATCTGGCGGCTGGCGACCTTCAGGTTCCTGCGTCTCCCAGTTTTGGGGGTGCCTCGGGCCGCCTTCCCCTCGGTCGCACCTCACCTGGGGCAGTGGCGCCGGTCTGCCCCTACTAGAGGCAGGGTCTCGCCTTCACTCGGGCATGTCCCTCTGCAGGAGGTAGCCTCAAAAACAGTCAAGAACTGGTCTGGGGACGATATTCCGATGATTGTTCGACTATCTGTGATTGGTTTGGTAACTATGTTTGATTTGTCCTCAACTCCGCCTGTAGGCGGACATACCCGACCTGAGTCTCGACACCAGCTCCCAGGGCCGGTGTTTCGTCGCGGACCGTCTTGCTGATGGCCCCAGGGCATGAGAATTGGCCCCATTGTTTCTTCGCGACGCCTAGGAAGCTGGGCCGGCCCGTCGCTTTTCGCTCAATATCGACCCTCGGACCCACGTCAGGCACCCTCCTGACGGGTTCCCCGAGCCGCGTCCGGGTGTGGCCACGAGGATCCCCTCCCCGAAGCGCAGACCGTGCCCCCCAGGAGCCAACGAAAGTGGCCACTGCTGCGCAGTTCGCAGCTTCCCAGGGAGCCGCGAGGTCTCGGCGGGGTCCGCGTACTTCCCGACTCCGCCGTGCCTCCCAAGAGCCCACGAAAGTGGCGACAAATGCGCAGTTCAGAGCCATGCAAGGAGCAGAGCAGGAGGAGGGGGGAGGAGAAGGAGACGCGACCGCCGTGCTTTCTTCGAAACGAGAACCAAAACACAGGAGGGTTGGGAAACACAGTCCCCCCTTGTTACCTTGCCCTGTATGCTGCGAACGCAGGCCGGGGGGGGGGAGAAAGCACTATCAGTGGCACGCCACCTTCTAGAGCCCGTGAGCGTGTTACTCCTTCGTGTCTGTTCGACGGCCGGGAGTTCCTTCCGCAGCAGCTCCCTGATGGGTCCGCCGCGGCGCCGTGCCACTGGTGCTGTTTTTGCTCCCCAGCCGATGTGCCTCCTCGTCCACGCACCGCCCAGGTGCCAGACGTGCCGCTCGCACCTCCTCCACGAGACTCCCCTTGCCCCTCGTGGGCGATGGTATGGCGGCATCTTCGAGAGTATAGCGCATAGATGTGAGTTGTTGGTCGAGCGCCTCCTGTGAAAGTGAGCCAGCGTGGACCCCACGCAGCGGTTCCTTGCAGCGTATGCAGTGCAGTACAGGTGGTGCCATCAATGTGGTGCAATCTATATGGCGCAATCTATGTGGCGCATTGCAATGCAATGCGATGCAAAACGCTGAAATGCCATGTCAAGCCATGTCAAGCACTGCGCTGCAATGCAAAACAATGTAACTTGATGCAAAGCAGTGCACATGACGCACAGCAGCGCAAAGCATTGCAAACAAGCAATGCAGGACATTAAAAGCGATGCTAAGCAATGCAATCAAAAGCAATGCCATGCGATGTGATGCGATGCAAACCAATGCAAAACAAAGCAATGCGACTTGATGCAACACGGTGCAAAGCAATGCAATGTAGAGCAGCGCAAGGCAAAGCAACGCAAAGCAACGCAAAGCAACGCAAAGCAAAACAACGCGCAGCAATGCAAAGCCATTATGAGTGATGCTACGCAGTGCATTTCAAAGCAACCCAATTTCCAAGCAACGCACGGTCGTGCACCTGCGACTGCAGTGCAACGCGCTGCGAGGCAGAGCAGTGCAGAGCTCTGCAAAAGGCAGTGCAAGGCGAGGCGGCGGCCACGGGCGGAGGCGCCGCACGGCGGCAGCATCCCGCAGGCCGCTCCGACAGACGCGCGGCCCCCGTGGCAGCTGCGGCGGACGGCGGCCACGGGCGGCGCCAGGCGGCCACTGGCCGGCCACTCTCGGGCCGAGCCCGGCGGCGCCCTGGCTGCGGCGGCGACGGGCGGCCTTCCAAGCAGTGGCGAAGCGTCCTGGCTCGCCTATCGCCCTACCAGACAGTGTTCTGAGAACCTCTTGTGGTTTCCAGGAAGTGTTCTTAGAACATTTCTGGCTGGGGCTGTCTTGTTTTAACGCATCGGGTTGATGTTGTAAGATCATTACTGTTGTTCTTAGAACATTCTCGGGTTCGAAGAACATGTCGTGGTAGGACTATAGAAATGCCGGGACGGTCGGTCCCTGCTCAGCTGGCCTTCATACTGACGCTGGAGCGCAGCGGCTGCAAGCAAGTCAGCACGCAAATTCGTCGCTCTCGAGACTGCGATGCAATTTATCAAGCCAGGCACAACTGGGGGAGCTGTGGTCCTTACCCCCCTGGGGGGCCCCTCGATTTCGACACCCCTCTCGAGAGATCGTCGATGCGATGGGTTCCCCCAGGGGGGTAAGAACCACAGCTCCCCAAGTTATGGCTGGTCGGTTTACGAACGGCTTGCATCTCGCGCGTCAGCAGGCACAGGGCAAACGAGTGAGATTACGTTGTTTGTAGCACATTCGATGGCGACTCGATGGGGGAAGCTTGCAGCAAACAAAACCCAAGGCCAGGCACTGCTCGGGGAACTGCCCCACGACGCTCCCGCCCCAGAGCTCCCGACCCCTTCCCCAGTCGTTTTTCCCCGACCATCCAGTGGTGTTGGATCCTCGATTCGAAGAGACGGTCCCCGCGTCCCTGCTCCCTCCTTCCTTCCTCCCCGTCCTCCCTCCTCCTGCGCTTCGAGGCCCCGTCGTGAGCTCCGCCGAAGGCCCCAGTGGGACCGCGCGCGTGCGTCCTGTGGAAGCCCAATTTGGCATTCTCACCCACCCAGTGCAGCGCTTCGTGGCCCCATAGGGAGCTTCACCGAAGCCCCCCGTGTGACCGCCCGCGTGCGTCCTGGAAGCCCAATTTGGCATTTTCACCCACCCAGTACAGGTCTTCGTGCCCCCATAGGGAGCTCCACCGAAGCCCCCCAGTGGGAACGCCCGCATGCGTCCCCCATACACCCGATTTGGCAGTTTCACCCACCCACTGCTGCGCTTCGTGGCCCCATAGGGAGCTCCACCGAAGCCCCCAGTGGGAACGCCCGCGTGCGGCCGGGCAGCCCAATTTGGCATTTTTGCCCATCCATGCGTCTTGGAAGCTCGATTTGGCACTTTCACCCACCCAGCACAGCGTGTCGTGGCCCCATAGGGAGCTCCACCGAAGCCCCCAGCGGGACCGCCTGCATGCGTCCCAGAAGCCAACTTTGATATTTTCACTTGCCCAGTACAGTGCTCCGTGGCCCCATAGGGAGCTCCACCGAAGCCCCCAGTGGGAACGCCCGCGTGCGGCCCGCAAGCCCTAATTTGGCATTTTCGCTTGCCGAGTATAACGTTTCGTGGCCCCATAGGGAGCTCCACCGAAGGCCCCCAGTGGGACCGCCTGCATGCATCCTGGAAATCTATTTTGGCATTTTCACCCACCCTGTACAGCGCTTCGTGGCCCCATAGGGAGCTCCACCGAAGCTTCCAGTGGGAGCGCCCGCATGCGCCTGGGCAGCCAAATTTTAAATTTTGACCCACCCAGTACAGGTCTTCGTGGCCCCATCGGGACCTCCACCGAAGCCCCCAGTGGGAACGCCCGCATGCGCCTGGGCAGCCACATTTGGAATTTTGACGCACCCAGTGCAGCGCTTCGTGGCCCCATAGGGAGCTCCAGTGAAGCCCCCAGTGGGACCGCTCGCATGCGTCTGGAAATCCGATGTGGAATTTCCACCCACCTAGTACAGCGTGTCGTGGCCCCATAGGGAGCTCCACCGAAGCCCGCAGTGTGACTGCCCGCATGCGTCCCCCACACACCCAATTTTGATGTTTCACCCACCCAGTACAGCGCATCGTGGCCCCATATGGAGCTCTCCACCGAAACCCCCATTGGGACCGCCCGCGTGCGTCCCACACACCCAATATTGCATTTTCATCCACCCAGTACACCGTGTCGTGGTCCCATATGGAGCCCCAGCGAAGCCCCCAGTGGGACCGCCCGCGTGCGTCCCACACACCCAATATTGCATTTTCATCCACCCAGTACACCGTGTCGTGGTCCCATATGGAGCTCCAGCGAAGCCCCCAGTGGGACCGCCCGCATGCGTCCCACACGCCCATTGCGTGTCCACCCACCCAGTACAGCGTGTCGTGGCCCCATAGGGAGCTCCACCGAACCCCCCAGTGGGACCGCCCGCGGGCGCCCTGGAAGCCCAATTTGGCATTTTCATCCACCCAGTACACAGCGTCGCGGTTCAATAGGGAGCTCCACCGAAGCCCCCAGTGGGACCGCCCGTGTGCGCTCCACACCCAGCGCAGCGCTTCGTAGCCCCATAAGGAGCTTCACCAAAGAAGATGTTCACCATTGCGGTACCCACAAGTGCATATGGTTGGGTCTTTCGCCCGGATAATTCTCGCGTGTGCCATCTCTAGTTGTTGCAGCCCCGTGGCCCGACAACGGGCCGTGGAGGCCGAACGTGAGGACAAACGCCAGCATTGAAAATATCGGATTGTCGGAGATATGAGCCTTCGGGCCATTTCCCCAAGACCTTCCCCCCTTGCTCCTCCAGCTTGGATCGTCGCGGGGTACACAAGGGGAAAGTGGGTTAGAAGTGAATGCTCAAGTAGACGCTGCTTGGCCCAACCTATCTGACAAGTGGGTCGCGAGTGTCCTGGGTGGCTTGGGGGGTGTAGGTCTGGGCCAAGTGGGTTCCGCCGGCTTAGCACAGGTTTCTGATTGCCCTGAACCATGTAGGTCACGGCTCACGCCAGGTACGACCCACCCTGGCTTTAAATTGTAATCACCCCTATCCGCTTGGCAACCCCCGCGGTGATCCAAGAGGGGGTCCCTGCCAGGACCCACGCCATACTCAGTCCGTGAGTGCGCTCCAAGAAAGGTCACCAGAACCCTCTGCGGACCCGCGAGGCTCTTGTTCCTGGCCGCAGGCGCCCCTGGATGGCCACCCGTGGCCCCGAGGAGGGCATCATGAAGGCGGGGGGCAAGCCTCCGTGGCGGCCCGCCCTGCTGTTTCTCTCCCTTCGTGTGGGTTCGCTGCCACACCGTGGTCACCAACCACCAACAAATTCTTACGGGGGGCCTCGTGGAGCGCGCCCTCTGCGTGCTCGAGCGCCCCCTCATACACCCCCACCCTCCTCCTCCTCCTCCTCCTCCTCCTCCTCCTCCTCCACTTTCCCTCTCCTCCTCTTCTTCTTCTTCCTCCTCCTCCTCCTCCTCCTCCTCCTCCTGCTCCTGCTCCTCTGGTCCTTCCTCCTACTCCCTTTTCCTCCCTCCTTCCCCCCCTCCTCCCTTCTCCTCCTCCTTCTCCTCCTCCTCCTCCTCCTCCTCCTCCTCCTCCTCCTCCTCCTCCTCCTCCCTCCTCCTCCTCCTCCTCCTCCTCCTCCTCCCTTCTCCCTCCTCCTCCCTCCTCCCTCCTCCCTCCTCCCTCCTCCCTCCTCTTCCTCTTCATCCTCGTCCTCCTCCTCCTCCTCCTGCTCCTCCTCCTCCCTCCTCCCTCCTCCCCCGTCCCGGCCGAGAGGCAGAGCTCCTGCGCCGGAGCTGGCGGCGCTGCGAGGCGGCGCGGCGTCTGCAGTCGGCGTTCGTAGGGTGCGGCGGGGCGGGGCGCGGGGGGGGGGCCACGCGATCGGAGGAGGAGGAGGAGGAGGAGGAGGAGGAGGACCAGTGTAAACCCACGAGTCATCAACGATGTTGGAATTTACCCTCCCTCCAAGCTCCCTCTTCATAAGCCCCTACAGCGATTGATTTCCATTGGGGGAACTGCCTCGTTGGAAGACAACTGTTTGAAGACCCTGAAGCTTGTCAAAACATTGTTCTCCGGCTTTCAACGCCACGTATTAACCTGACTGCTGCGTTTTGGCGATATGGACTAATGCCATGACGGCATGTATTGATTTCATCACCACGAATTAGCATAATTGTTGCACCCGCATAATCCTGACTCCTTCCAAACAGCATTTCTTGGTACGCTGATCACTGGAATTTGTGGAACTCATTGCAAATATCTCAAACTAATATTCGCGGCGCTAAGGCGATAGCCACATTTTGAAAAGGAACCGCCCTCAATCCGTGAAGCACTTGCAAAGTTTTACAAAGCGGCGCGAAGGCGAGAGCCACATTTTGAAAACGACCTGCCCTCAATCCGTGAAGCTCTTGCAAATTTCGAAAACGAACGTGCGCGGCGCTAAGGCGAGAGCTACAGTTTGAAAGCGACCCACCCTCCATCTGCGAAGCTCTTGCCAATGTTTTACTCGAATGTGCGCGGCGCTAAAGCGAGAGCCACATTTTGAAAACCACCCACCCTCCATCCGTGAAGCTCTTGCAAATCATGAAAACGAATGTGCGCGACGCTAAGGCGAGAGCCACACTTTGAAAACGACCCGTCGGCAATATCTGAAATCTTGCAAATGTTTAAAACGAATCTGTGCGGCGAGAGTCACATTTTGAAAACGAGCTGCCCTCCATCCGTGAAGCTGCTGTCACTTCTTGAGCTTCAGAGTCATAAGTGGCGAGGAAGTCTCAGGGGAGTCGCCTGGCCCGCTCTGAATATTGGCCTCGGGGTGCGACAGGGAATGGGGGAGCAGGAGGAGGAGGAGGAGGAGCAGGAGGAGGAGGAGGAGCGAGCCCACGGAGCGACGTGCCGAGTCAGACTGAGGACGGATGGAGGAGGAGGAGGAGAAGGAGAAGAAGGAGGAGGAGGAGGAGGAGGTACCGCTACCGCTACCCGTCCCTCGGTTTCGCTGTTTTGGGCCTTTTTGGAGGCCCTCGCTGCCACGGCTGAATTCGCTTCGAAGTTTTGGTCAGAACGCGTCTTGGGAGAGGCGCAGGGAGTGTATCCATTGGTTCTCCCACGTGAGGGTTCACATGAGGTTGCCTCCTAGCATTGGGTTCCTTCCCCCTTTCGCACCCTCCTCTTACTACGCCGTTGCGAAGGCTCGTGACGCTTGATCTGGGCGTCAAGATGATATAGGCTTCGTCGGTTACTTCCGCGTGAGCGGGTGGGCGTAGGCTGACCCCTGCCCAGACAGCGCCGAGCGCACCCTTCTCACCTAGAATCCTTGCGTCGCACAGCTGTGGCAATGCCTTGCGTTCCTTCCACTGCGTCGCGCTGCCTTGCACCACTTCCGCGCTCTCGCTGTTTGTCGCATGTCCCAGTCATCTTCTGGCGACAGACGGGTGCGCGCGCATGTGTGCAATGTTTGTTTGGCCAGAGGGCCAGGGGCGTCCTGCAGCGCGAGCGTGTGCGAAGCACGCGCGCGCCGCGCGCGCCGTGCGGGTCCGAGTAGATCGCGGGAGGGCTCGGAAGCCAAGCAACGAGTGCGTGTGTGTCTGTGTGATTGCCGGCCGTTCCTCCTCTTTCCCCCGCGCAATGCGGCTCAATTGGCAATTGTTCGTCCAACTTCTGCCCTGCCGCCAGCGCAAACACTCTGCCTAGCCGCCGACGCAAAAAAGTGTGTGTGTGTGTGTGTGTGTGTGTGTGTGTGTGTGTGTGTGTGTGTGTGTGTGTGTGTGCGTGTGTGTGTGTGTGTGTATGTGTGTGTATGTGTGTGTGTGTGTCTGTGTGTGCGTCTGTGACGTCTTCGCGCGGGGGGGGGCCTGGGCGCGGGCGGGAGCCCGGAGACGCGTGGGCATTCCCCCCTTTTCTCCTCCTGTCCGTCCCTGCTCGTTCCTCTTCCTCCTCCGCGCCTCCCTCTTCCACCCCTCATCCTCGACACCACCCTCGGCATCAGATTCATCCCCTTTCTTCTCCGCGTGTTCTCCCTTCACCATGTTTCCCCATCCTCCCCCCTTCTCGCGCTTCTCCTCCTGCCCCTGTTCCTCCTCGCCCTCCTCGTCTTCCTCCTCACTCTGCGCGCCACCGGTCCAGCGCAGCTTGTGTTCTTCTGGTATCTTTCCACAGTCGGGGCGTTGACTTAAGGAACCCTAAATAAGGAACGAGGCCCTTTGCTCCCATAAGTTGCGTAATTTCTGATTTCCCATGGAAGACGAAAGGAAAACCCAAGGCAAACTGTACAACAATCAAGGAAGACCGAGCCCCTCCCCAACGAAAAGGGTTTCTTCTTCAGCGCCCCGACTGTATTCCGCCGTCCTCATCCTCCTTTCCCGTCCTACTCAAGTGGCTTGCGCCATTCTGGTGAGCCCCAGGAGAAAAAAAGCTGCAGTTGTTGCAGTGGCTCTGTCTTCCAGAGGTCATGGGGCTTAGGCGTCGCTTGCACCGTGGCGGCGTCCTGGGTTGCTGGTTTTTCTATGTGGGCTCTCTCGGGGCCTGCTTGGGCGTGTCCGGGCTCGTTGGGGGGGCATGTTGGGTTTGTGTAGGGTTCCTTGAGCTGTCCTGGGGGAGCTGTCTTTTTTTGGGGGGGGGCTGGCCGGGTGGAACGAGGGTGGGAGCGTCTGTGGCCGTCGTGGCCTTGCGGAAGCGCAGCGCGTGGACAACCAAAAAACATGATGAATATCAGTGCGCTCGTCGTGAACCCTCCTTGGAGGCTCATTGGGGGCTTCTTGTGCCGTCTGGAGGGCATCTTCGGCTGTCCTCCGGCCTTCTGTTGTTGCTTCTGGAGATCTCTTGTGGCCCTCCTGGAGGCCTTCGGGAGCGTCTTGGGAGCGCCTCGGGGGTCTTTTGGAGGCTCTTGAGCCCATGGTGGGGTTCAGGGCTCGGGATGCCGGCTCGCATCCCCCCTGGAGGGTCCCTCGTGGAGCCCTCTGGATCTGGACAATGACCAGGGCCGTCTTGGGGTCCTGTTGGGGTCCCCTTGGGCCGTGTTGGATCCGTCTTGTGGGCCTCATGGGCCGTCTTGGGACGATCTTGGGATCTCTTGGGCCGTCTTGGACGGCGTGAAGACGAACAAAGCGAGTACATATGCTAAGCACATGCGTTCTCCTACGGGAATGAGGCGATTCGTGCGTCTGGGGGGCCCTCTTCGGCGGTCCTTTGGGAGCGCTTTTGAGCTGTCGTGGCGGCCACGTGGGCAGTCTCCCAGCCATCTGGAACTGTGGTGGGGCTACCCAGGGCCATCGCGACGCCCATCTGGACTGTCTTGACGCTTTGCGTGAGCCCTCGTGGGCTGCCGTCGGAGTTCTGGAGAAGTTCCGGGAGCGCCAGGGATGCGTTTAGGAGCTCCAGCCCCCCTCCCCACCGACCCTACCCCCAGCTCTTCCCTCGCAGGCCCAGAGGTTGACACCAACACCAAGATCGGCGGTGTGCCTCCACCGAGGGAAGAAGATCCCGATCTCGGTGATGGTGGTAATACTCTGGCTTCCAAGGTGACCGAAATATTACCACCAACTCCGAAATCTAGGATCACCTTCCCCCTGTGGAGGCAACTCCCTGTGTTGGTGTTGGTGCCCATTTCCAAGCTTCTAACTCCCCCCTCTAACCGGATTTGGCGCTCCAGGGCAGGGGGGAAAGGGGGATGGGGGACAGCCCAACGTCTCACACGCCTCTTGGGTACCAGTAAGCGAGGGTCCGCGGAGTATGCATCTATCTTCCTCCTCCCTTCCTTCCCCTCATCCTCCTCTTCCGCATCTGTTTCATCCTCCCCTTCATCCTCCTCCCCTCATCCTCCTGCCCCCTCCCCAAAGCGTGCGAAGTGGGGGGGGGGAGAAGGGAGGAGGAAGGGATAGGATGACGAGACGGAAGGAAGAGGAGGAGGTGGAGACAGAGCGCGAGCGGGCGACATTGGACAGAGATCGGCCCAGGAGGTTAGCGGCGCAAAGCGGTTGCAGGAGAGGAAGGAACAGGGCGAAGGGTAGGGTGGAGGGTCGAGGGATGGGACGGCGGGAGGGAAGACAATGGCTCAGGAGGCGCAGGAGAGGATGATGGAGAGGAAGAAACAGGGAAGGAGGGGAGCAAGGAGCACGATGAAGAGGGGTTTGCCCCCTCCCCTCCTCCACCATCCCCTTGTCCTCCTTATCCTCTGCCCTGTTTCCCGCGTCTTCGTCCTCCTTGTTCTTCCATCCCCCCCTCCCTCCTTCCTCATTCCTTCCTTCATTTCTTCCTTCCTTCCTCCTCCCTCCCTTCTGTCCTCCTCCTTCCTTCCCTCCTTCCTTCCCTCCTCCTTCCTTCCTCCTTCCATCCTTCCTTCCTCCTTCCTCCTCCCTCGTGCCCCCCTGTGCTGCTGCGGGAGGTGGCGCGGGAACGCCAGGGCCTCCGGACTGCTCCGGTGGAGGTCCCGGGTGCACGGCCTGGCGCTGCTGAGGCCCGCGGCGGGAGGGGTATCGGAGGAGGAGGAAGGAGGGAGGAGGACGGAGGAAGGAGGGAGGAGGAGGGAGGAAGGAGGGAGGAGGAGGAGGAGGAGAAGGAGGAGGACCGAAGCGGGGTCGAAGCGGGTCGAGGAGGAGGAGGAGGAGGAGGAGGAGGATCGAGGAAGGGTCGCGGAAACGCACGCCTGGATGTAGGCGGGTGGCATCAGCGACGGGTCCAGCTTCCATGCAGGATCCTGGCGCTCCGTCGCCAAATCAGGCCGCATTGGAGCCATATTTCGGGAGGCACTCTCCCTGGATCTGATGCTCGAAGTGGAGGATCGAAGGAGGATGAGGACGAGGATAGAGCTTCCGTCTGAACGAGACACGTTGCTTCCCTGCCTTTTCCGTATCAGAAGGCGCCCCAGGAGATGATTGGGGGCCGATTGCGACGAGGCGGAGCCCAGACATCCTTCCTCATGATAGAAGATCAAGGCGGGTGGTGTTTGTTAATGTTGGGCCTTTGGATGCCCGCTTCGAGCCCCAGAGCAGTCACAAGACGAACCGTGATGAAACAAACGGGGCCTTGGGCGCAGGATTGAAAAGCAGACAAACAACCCAAAACAAATGCGCTGTCGGAGGCTTGGGAGGGGGAAGAAGAGGATCGAGGACTGGCGTTGTTGGCTCCTCCTCCTCCTCCCCATCTCCCTCCCTCCTTCCCCCTCTCCTCCTCCTCCTCCTCCTCCTCCTCCTCCTCCTCCTCCTCCTCCTCCTCCTCCTCCTCCGCCTCGTCCTCCTCCTCCTCCTCATCATCATCCCCCTTCCTCCTTCCTCCTCCTCCTCCTCCTCCTCCTCCTCGTGCTCCTCCTCCTTCTCCTCCTCCTCCTCCTCCTCCTCCTACTCCTTCGCGCTCGAATGGGCATTGAGCCCATT
>CAUYUJ010009846.1:260000-342500 GCA_963575745.1 Prorocentrum cordatum
GGGGGGGAGGAGGAGGAGGAGGAGGAGGAGGAGGAGGAGGAGGAGGAGGAGGAGGAGGAGGTTGAGGAGGAGGAGAAGGAGGAGCAGGAGGAGGAGGAGGAGGAAGAGGAGGAGGGGGAGTGAGACGAGCTAGGTGCGCTCGCGTCATGTCTGACATCCTACCCCTCCCTCCCATCCCTTGCCATGGCGCAGATCCCCTCTCTACTCGCACAGTCGGATGTCAAGCAGGGCGATGATCCCGAAAGGGTACGCGATGCATTGTAGAGCACGGCATGGCATGGCGTAGAAGAGCACCGCGAAGCGTAGTATCAACTTAGCATTGCATTGTATGCCGTGGCATGGCACGGGAAATGACGCCAGCGCTGCAGCGGGAGCACGAGTCGAAACGAGCGGAAGCGCGGAAGTGAGGCCAGCGCTGCAGCGGGAGCACGATTCGGAACAAGCGGAAGCACGGAAATGAGGCCAACGCTGCAGCGAGAGCACGATTCGAAACGAGCGGGGCCCGAAAATGAGGCCGGCGCCTCAGCGAGAGCAGCATTTTGGAGAAAATTGCAGGCGTAACTCCGGGAAAAGCAGAAATTCTGCATTTTCTAAAGAAAAATGTGTTTTGGAATGGCCTTTTTTCGGCGCCGCCTCGGAACTCGATTTTCCGGCGCCGGCCGGAACCAGCTCCGGACCCGTCCCAGGCGCCGGCCCGGGCGCCGGCTTGGGCGTCCAGCCCGGGCGCTGGCTCGGGCGCCAGCCTGGGCGTCGGAATCGGCCCGGGAGGCCTCCCGGGCGCCGGAAGCAGAAATTCAGCATTTTCAATCGAAAAATGTGTATTAGAATTGTTTTTTTTCGGCGCCGCCTCGGAACTCGATTTTCCGGCGCCGGCCGGAACCGGCTCCGGACCCGGCCCGAGCGCCGGCCAGGGCGCCGGCTCGGGCGTGCAGCCCGGGCGCCGGCGGAAATGATGCCAGCGCTGCAGCGGGAGCACGATTCGGAACGAGCGGGGCCCGAAAATGAGGCCGGCGCCTCAGCGAGAGCAGCATTTTGGAAACAAATGCAGGCGAAAACCCAACTCTGGGGAAACCTGTGTGTAAAAAACAGTACGCGGGGGGGGGCGAATATTCCCAAGACGTCATCAGGGGAAGAGGGAGAGTAGTATTCAGATTGAGTAATTGTGGAGGAGGGAGAGGGGGAAGAGTGGGAGGATGCAGGGAGCAGGCTAAGGACAGGATGCGGGGAGGGAGGGCGGAGGAAGGATGGAGGGTGCTCGAGGGAGGCCCGAGGAGGGTATGACCTTGCCCTTCCCCTTCCCTGGTCAGCCATTGGTTTCGCCAGGCGCTCGGCGTCGGGAGAACATTGCGACCGGCGGGCCCGCGCCTCAAGTCGGGCACGTCCCTCTACAGGATGAATCTTCAAGAGTAGTAGAAACAGAGTCTGGTAGTTCGCAGTTGTTGTTGGTAGTTCGGCTATTTTTTATTCAAGGGAGGACAAGCCACCCGAACTGGACAAGCGGCGTTTACCAAACGGCCCCGGGCGTTCATTAAACAGCCTTGCCCTGTTCGCTTCCTTCTCTGGACGCTTTTGCGAAAGGCCTCGCGCGTCGGGGTGCTTAGTATCGGGGTGTTTTTTTTCTGCCCTCTACTTATTTGCCTTCCCAAAGTCCGCCTGTGGCAGGACTTGCCCGCCCTAGCCCGTGCCCTCTTCCGCCGCCCCGGCCGCTGCCCGCGTGGCGCACGTGCGCCGGGGGCGTCGCTTGTGTGGGGCGGGCGGCCTGTGTTGCGTCGGGCTTGCCTGAAGTCGGGCCTGTCCCCCTACAGGAGGGAAATGCCCACCAAATAGTAAAGAATAATATGGGGCCGATTGTTTGTTGTAGTTTTGATTTTTTGTTTAAAGCACGTTTTTTCATGACTCGCCCAAATTCTGCATGTAGGAGGACATGTCCGGCTTAAGGCTTGTCCCTCTACAGGCGGAGTGTTCAAGCATAGTCAAGAGGTTGCCACAAGAGTAGCCGACAGAGTAGTCAAAAAGTGGTCGGATTCGGGGGAATGTCAATCGGAGGAGAAGAAGAAGAAGAAGAATAATAAGAAAACACGCCACAAGAAGTCCGCGCGGAGCGCCACAAGTCCATGTTTACGCTGTTTTTGTTTTGTTCTATGTGAAGTCGGGCCTGTCCCTCTACAGGCGTAACATTCAAGACAAAGTAGGCAGGGCACGGATCTTTGACGATGTTTAGATTAGGTTTGGTGGGGTGCTTTGCAAAGGGAGTCTCAAGCATATGCGTAATAGTTCGTGCAGCCGCTCGTGCGGGATGTACGCACGTTGTCCAATATCAGCACGTGGTTGCCACGCGCCACGCGCCACTTGATGATCTGTTGATTTTTTCGCGACCCCGTAGCGACAGAGCCTTCGCCCGCAACCAGCACTTAACCGGGTTGTACCTTTTAGGTGTGTGCGTGTGTGGATCGCCGAGCCGTTCCACCAAGGGCCTCGTCTTCGAGAAGTTGACCTCTCGGCCCTCGGAGCCAGCCATGTGAAGGCAATTGTGGGCAGGTTCACTGTCGGTATGTGGCGATGCCGTGTGGACTGTGCCCTGCCTGCAGCCAGCTCCCCCTCTATCAGCACGCTGTTCATCCTCCCAGCGAATATGCACGCACGAGCCTTTCTCGAGTGCGGGGCGGCAGAATTCGGCCTGATGTGCCCAAATGGGGGCAGGAAGGGGGGCTTCGCGCCCTCCTGCTGATGAAAAAATGTTCATCCACGTGCTCCCCGGTTGTGCGCACAGGCTCCATACCATCAACAGCATCATAAGCAGCATCACCATCATCTTGATCCCATTACACCTTCATCCTCTTCATCTTCATTACGTATTGTTCCTCCGCCGAACCTCCTACTTGGTACCTCGTTATCTCCCCCATTGTATTGCAACGTAGCCAGATCTCCTTTTGTTTGACTTGTTCGTCCTCGCCACTCTTGCCCATATCACCCTTCCTCTTCCCGGTGTCATCCTCTGATTAGCTATCTTGACGTTTCTCATCCCCATCTCGCGCAATACTCAACCGATTCTCCCCATCATCATGTTCCCATGCCTTTCTCCCTCCCTCCCCAGGTTCCTCCACCTCCATGCCATCCGCCTCCTCATCTCGTCATCCTCGTTTTGCATTGCCCCTCTCCTTGTAATCCTCGTCGTTGCCTTCTTCCTCGTCCCCCCGTCGCCCCCACCTCCCCTCTCCCGTGTTCTCCTCCCCTCTCTTGCGTTATCCAATGGCGGTTCCCATCGTCGTGTTAATTATCATGTCCAGTCTGTGGATGCCCATTTTCGATCATTATGATTATCTGCCTTCGTTTCTCCCTCCCCCTTTCTGTTGCTCCTACTCCCCCTCCTACTGCTCCTCATCCCCCTCCTCCTCCTCCTTTTCCTCCTCCTCCTCCTCCTCCTCCTCCTTCCCCCTCCTCCTCCTCCTTCTCCTCCTCCTGCTCCTCCTCCTCCTCCTCAGCATGCGCTTGCGACGCCTCTTCGTGGGCGCTTGTGGAGTAGTAGTGCTCGTAGTGGTACCCTGCGCCGCCGAAGACGTCGCCGCGTCCGTCGCCATGGCCCTGCGGGGAGGCGAAACCGCCCGCACCGCAGCCACACGCGCGCATAGTCCAACGCCCGACGAAGGGCATGCCCACGGATCAGGAGCAGGACAGGGCTTTGGCGATGGGCTGGTAGCCCCCTCAGCCGCCTGCTCCGCGCACGCCGCTGGCACCCCCGACTCCGCCAGCAGGAACGAGGATCCCACGGACGCCAGCCCTGAGTGGCGGTATCACGCTTGACGGCATTGGCATGTCAGCCGGCAGCGGCGGCGCCTTGGAGTCGCATCTCGGTGCAGGCACATCAGCCCACAGTGGCGGTGTCCAGAAGACATCTGCCCATAGTGGCGGTGTCCACCTCGAGTGGGATGGTCGTTCCTCGTTTTCTTTTTTACCCTCGCTGACGGCTGGCATTACGGACCATGCCTCGAAGAAACAAATAATCGGCGCAAGAACAATAAGAAGAAGGTGCGTTCGCATGTGTTCGACCCCGTCTCAGAGCAGCAGCAGGTTTCTGACGCTCCTCATTGCACGAATCCTTAACTTTTGAAGGCCTCCCATGAGGATTTTGCCACGGACACTCAGTCTGGAATCTTTTCACAAGATGCGAGAGTGTTAGAGGACACGGACGTTGCATTGCTAGGCCGCTTCGCTGATGGCGAAGCTGTGTTCTCGGAGTTGCAGCTGCAGCCGTCGCTGAGGGCACCAGCTTGGAGGTAGCCTCTCGGCTGATGGCAGCCGGTGCGAATTCGAATGCTGCGTTCCTGCAAATTGTGTAGGGCCTGGCGATGCAGCAGACATGATGTCTACTCTGGGGTTTTGTCTCAGTAATGGCCAGACTTCTTGGTTCCTTGGACTTGTTCATCTATTCACATGTTCCTGCGTGCTGATCTCTCCGGAAGCTTGTCGCAGCAGCAGCCTTCAGCAAAACAAGTTCTTCCTCCTCCTCATCTTCCGCTTCGTCCTCGTCCTCCTCGTTCTCCTCCTCTTATTGCTCCTCCTCCTCTTCTTCCTTATCTCCATCATCATCATCATCATCATCATCATCATCATCATCATCATCATCATCATCATCATCATCATCCCCGAGGCTTTTGCAGACGCATCCTGTGGGTTGCTGTTTGGTCGTGGCGAACAGCTCCGACGTGCGGGCTGGGCCATTGCGCAGGTTGCTGGTGACCAAGCGTTGTTGGAGTCTCTTTGCGGGGCGCTCTCATGGATCCATCTGGGGGTCCGGTTTCGCCGAGGCACTTTCTCTGGACACGTGTTGGTGTCATGTTTCTTCCGGCCTTCCTCTCTTTCTTAAGGGACTGTGGCGGGGTCGCACCAACTTCTGCTGAGAGCTGAGTTAACACCACGGAATTCCAGCACGAAGCGGCCGACGCGTGGTCTCAGACGTGGGGGCGAATGGGCTGCTTGGGGGGGCAGTGTGGAAGGCCGTGCTCGCCGCCACGAGGGTGGCCTGGTCGAGCGTGGCGCTCAGTCCTTGGAGATGGGCGCACCACTGGTGCTGGCCGGGGGGCCCGCGCGGGCGCCCAGCCTTAATCCCGCGCAGCGGCGACAGGGGACCGCGCCGCGGCATCCTCAGGGTGCGCTGCCTTCGTCGCCAGGTGCTTGGCGAGTGTGGGCGCCCTTCCCCTCCACCCTTCGCGCGGCCGCCCCCGTCTTCGCTTGCACGCTGGACAATTTGCCTATCGGTTGCCCCGCCTAGCCGGATGCTGGTGCAGATCGCCTCCGCCTCGCCGCCGACGAAAAAGAGTTTGGCGAGTTTGCTCCGGGCGGCTGCCCCACACTTGCCTCCGCTACCGCTGGCGCCGGGCTTCTCCGAAGCGCGGAAGGCTCCCCCGTGCAGGGGGCCGAATGCGAGCCACACCGGCCCGCGCGACCACGTCCCGACTCCTGGAGGGTTCCGGTGTGTCAGCTGCATTCGGCGTTCGGGCCGCTCGGTGTCCATACATGTTTTCGCGTGCCCAGGGTCTTCCTGGTGCTGGCCACAAGCTCTGGAGCGGGGGCTCTTGGATTCGAGGACGATAATGGAGTTTTTGCCGCAGCCTAGCGTTTGCGGAGTTCACCCTGCTTGATCGGCTCCAGGCGGGCACGGGCCCTGGGCTTGGGTTGCCACTGCAGTCTCCTGGGCAGGGTCTGCTGAGGCCTAGGCCTTTCGCTGAGTGCATGCTCGATGCTATGCTTGGCTCGCTTCTTGTGGACGCGCACCTCGTGGAGGTTCATGGCCCCTGGGCCTGCATGGTTTGAGCTGGACTCTGCTTGGCGAATGTGCCAGAGCGTCTCTCTCTCGTCCTCTCTGTCTCTCTCTCTCTTTTCTCTCTGTCGGGCGCCGGCCCGAGTCCGCAGGCGCCGCCGTCACCACACGCTTTTGGCCCAACCTGGGTAGCTGCCACCTCCTCAACCGTACTGCCCGTTCCGATTTCTCCACTCCCCGCAACCCCTTCTCCTCTTCCTCCTCCTCCTCCTCCTCTTCCTGCTCCTCGTCCTCCTCCTCCTCCTCCTCACTCCGCCTCCGCCTCCTCCCGCGAGCCATAGCGCCCCCAGCCAATTGTACCTTTCGCCAGGACCACGGAGTCGACCCGCGTCGGTGCCCTGGCGCTGCCCGGCCCTCGGTTCCCGTGCGGCGTGGTCGGTTGCAACGGCCGATGCGCCCCGCAGATGGCGAGCAAAGGGAGGTGAGGGTCGCCGCCGTCCTCGTCGTCGTCGACGTCGTGGTAGCCCCCCTCCTACTTATGTCCCATTCCTCACCTTTTCCTCCTGTCTCCCCGCTCCCTCCTCCTACCTCGTCCTCCTGTCGCCTCCTCAGGCATATCACGTTCTAGTGTGCACACGGAGTGGTCGTGGCACCGCCCCCAGCTTGGCAGATTCAGCGAGCAGAACATTGTTCGGTTACGTCCGGGTGACGCAGGGACGAGATGGGACGAGCCCCCCCCTTTTGTCCCCCTTTTCCCTCCTTCTCTCCATTCTTTGTGAGAAGGTGGTGGGGGGGAGGATGAGGAGGAGGAGGGGGAGGAGGAGGAGGAGGAGGAGGAGGAGGAGGAGGAGGAGGAGGAGGACGAGCAGGAGGAGCAGGAGGACCAGTGTAAACCCAAGAGTCATCAACGATGTTGGAATCAACCCTCACTCCAAGCTCCCGCTTCATAGGCCCCTACTTAGGTTCATTTCCACTGAGGGAACTGCCTCGTTGGAAGACAACCGTTTGAAGACCCGACGCATGCTAAAACATCGTTCTCGGGATTCCAACGCCACTGATCAACCTGACTGTTGCGTCTTGACGATCCTGACTCGTGCCAGAACGCCATTCCTGGGACTTCAACACGGCGAATCAACGTTATTGTTGCGCCCTCATAATCATGAATCTTTCCAGAACGCTATTGCTGGTACGCTGATCATGAGAAACCGTGGAACCCTTGCAAAGTTTTAAAACGGATGTGCGCGGCGCTTAAGCGAGAGCCACATGTCGAAAAGGAACCGCCCTCAATTCGTGAAACGCTTGCGAAATTTACAAGGCGAATGTGCGCGGCGCTGAGGCCAGAACCACATGTTGAACACGAATCCCTGAAGCTCTGGCAAGTAAAATCAAAAACGAATGCGCGCGGCGCTAAGGCGAGAGCCACATTTCGAAAACTACCCGCCCTCCATCAGTGAAGCTTGTCAAGGTTGAAGCTTCAGAGTCATAAATGGTGAGGGTGTCTTAGACGATACGCCTGGACCGTCCTAAAAGCTGGGTGCGACAGGGAGAAATTATCTGTCAAGAAAAAGGAATGGAGGAGAAGGAGAAGGAGAAGGAGGAGGCACAGGAGGAGGAGGAGGAGAGGGATGAGGGGGAGGATGATGATAATGATGATGAGGAGGAGGAGGAGGAGGAAGAGAAGGAGGAGGAGGAGGAGGAGGAGGAGAGCTGAGGATTAGCATTGGTTATCATCGGCTACACTACAAGATCAAGCGTGCTCGTGGCCTCAGTTGACGATTCGCACGTCGTGCTTCCGCAACGCACTAAGCATTGCCGGCTTAGCCAGCACCGCCTGAAACAATGGATTACAATCGGTGCTGACCAAAGTTCGCCAAAACTTGCTTTGCGATGGAATGCGCGTTCCTTTCCAGGCTGTGATGGTATAGCCAAGCGTACTCTGGAAAGTTATACCCTGTACGGGCCCATCAGCTTCAATGGACACGTGTCGTATTGCTGCACATCGATCTCAACCCAAGCCAGCGCTGGGATTGACAAGGATACGTGACACGTGCGCTCATCGCGTACACAAACGCATGGGCCCTCGGGCGGGTGGGTCAGTGCACAACCAGGCGTCTCCCATATCCCGGAGAGTTGGCGCCTGTTTCAGCAACTCATACCCTTGTGCTGCACGGGGTTCGCCTCCGCGAACATCACAAGGAACGGCGGCCGTGCGCCCCACAGCAGTATCAACATCTCTGCGTCTTCCCGCTGTGGTCCCCACAGCATCTCGCCGACTGCAGCAGCTGGCAAGCCTGAGTCGTGCCCCTGCGGGCCCCGCAGAGCCGGGGCGCGCGGAGGCGTGGCTTGGCCGCGCTTGCGGTGCTGCTTCTGCTGCTGCTTTGCCCCTTTCTCCTCCTCCCTCCCCTGCTGCTGCCTTCCTCGTCTCCTCAGCCACGGGGCGACCTCTCGCGCAGGTAGACAGAGCTTCGTGGGCCTGTGACTCCCTCACTTTGGGGGGCACGGGCGCTGGCGTCACGTCCAACTCACCTCCGCACCCGCCGCCTGCGAGTCTCGGTCATCTGCTCGGCTCTCTTTGGCCTGAGCTGCCCTGGTGCGCCCGCTCTGCTGCGCAACACGTGCCGTGCTCCACACGTCCGCGCCGATACGTTGCGTGCTGGCTCCACGCCTGGACCCACGCTCCGCCGAACGTGTCGCGCCAGACCGGCGAGTTCGGTCTACGTGCTGATCCCCGTATCAATGCGCAACGAACGTGCTGCGTGCTGCGTGTCGGGGCAGCTCGGCTCGTGGCGTGCGCCGCCAGCGCTGGAGCGGCTCCCTGGCTCGCGGCGGCGGTGCCCTTCTCAAGTCGGCCGCCGCAGCGCCCGCTGCGCCGTCCCCCGTCCAGGCGCGCGTGGGCGGAGAATGGCTGGAGGAGCTGAGAAAGGCTTGGCATCGCTCGGACGTGTGCATGTTTTCCTCGGCGAGGACCATCGAGGAGCAACCCATGTGGCGAACAACCACGCACGAAACCGAACAAAAACACAGGGAATGGACGTCCGAGCGATGGCCAGAAGGAGGGAGAGGAGGGAGAGAGGATGAGGCGGAGGAGGAGGAGGAGAAGGAGGAAACGGAGGAGAAGGAGGAGGAGGAGGAGCAGGACAAGTGCAAACCCAAGACCCATCAACGATGCTGGCATACACCTTCCCTCCAAGATCCCTTTTCTCAGGCTCCTACAAGGGGCCGTCTCCACTGTGGGAATTACCCTGTTGGGGGACAGCCGTGTGACCATCGTGAAGCGTGTTTACACCTCACTCTCAGGACTTCAACGCCGCACTCTAACCTGACTGTTAGTTACGTCTTGGCGATCGCCCCTAACGTCGCCCCTGGGACCTCAACACCGCGAACCAACGTAATTGTTGAGCCCTGACAGCCCTGAACCGTTCTAAAACACCGATTCTGGCACGTTAACCATGAGAATCAGTGGCACGCGTGCAAACGTTAAAAGTGAATGTGCGCGGCGCTAAAGCGAGAGCCACATGCTGAAAACGAACCGCCCTCAACCAGTGAAGCTGTTTCACTTGTTCGCGGCGCTCAGGCGAGAGCGACATTTTGAAAACGGCCCGCCCTCAATCCGTGAAGTTCGTGCGCAGTTCTAAGACGGGTGTGCGCGGCGCCGAGGCGAGAGCCACATGTTGGAAACCATCGAGAGCCACATGTTCAAAGCGACCCGCCCTCAATCCGGCGCTAAGGCCGAAGCCATATTTTTCAAACAAACCTCTTCAAACCGTGAAAACCTCCAATGGTTTAAAACGAATGTGCGAACCACCCGCCATCCATGTGTGAAGCTGGTGTTAACTTTTGAGCATCACGGCCATAAGTGGTGAGGAAGTCTCAGCCGAATCGCCTGGGCCGCCCTTTCGACCAGCCTCGGGGAGCGACAGGGAGAAGTTGTCTACAAGGAGCAGGCATGGAGGAGGAGCGTAGGAGGAGGAGGAGGAGGAGGAGGAGGAGGCGGCGGGGGATGAGGGAGGTGGGAGGAGGGTGAGAGGAGGAGGAGGAGGAGGAGGAGGAGGAGGAGGAGGAGGAGGAGGAGGAGGACCGAGAGCATCTCCACGAGTGTGACGAGCACGACCGAGACCAGCAGCATCACTACGCCCAGCACGTCGGCGAGCAGAACCACCGCCAGCAGCATCACGTTCGGGACGAGCACAAGCGGTACCAGCAGCACCGCCACGCCCAGCGCGTCGGCGAGCAGTACGACCAAAAGCAGCACCACGAGTGTGACGAGCACAACCGCTACCAGTAGCGCCACGACGCCTGGCACGTTTGCGAGCAGTACGGCCGAGAGCAGCACCACGACTGTGACGAGCACGACCCCTACCAGCAGCACTGCTACGCCCAGCACGTCGGCGAGCAGTACAGCCGAGAGCAGCGCCACGAGGGTAACGAGCACGACCGAGACCAGCACCACCACTACGCCCAGCACGTCGGCGAGCAGTACGGCCGAAAGCAGCACCACGAGGGTGACGAGCACGACCGAGACCAGCAGCGCCACTCCGCCCAGCGGGTCGGTCAGCAGTACGACCGAGAGCAGCACCACGAGGGTAACGAGCATGAGCGGCACCAGCAGTACCACTACGCCCAGCACGTCGGCGAGCAGTACGACTGAGAGCACCGCCACGAGGGCCACGAGCGCGAACGAGACCAGCAGCACCTCTACGCTCAGCACGTCGGCGAGCAGTACGACCGAGAGCAGCACCACGAGGGTGACGAGCACGACCGGGGTCAGCAGCACCGCCACGATCAGCGCGTCGGCGAGAAGTACGACCGAGAGCAGCACCACAAGGGTGTCGAGCACGACCGAGACCAGCAGCACCACTACGCCCAGCACGTCGGTGAGCAGTACGACTGAGAGCAGCACCGCGAGGGTGACGAGCACGACCGACACCAGCAGCACCGCCACGCCCAGTGCGTCGGCGAGCAGTACGACAAAGAACAGCACCACCACGCCCAGCACGTCGGCGAGCATGACCGAGAGCAGCACCACGACGGCCACGAGCGCGAACGAGACCAGCAGCACCACTACGCTCAGCACGTCGGCGAGCAGTACGACCGAGAGCATCACCACGAGGGTGACGAGCACGACTAGTATCAGCAGCATCACTACGCCCAGCACGTCGGCGAACAGTACAACCGAAAGTAGCACCACGAGTGGGACGAGCACGACCGAGACCAGCAGCGCGATTCCGTCCAGCGGGTCGGTGAGCAGTACGACCGAGAGCAGCACCACGATTGGGACGAGCATATCTGGCACCGGCAATACCACTACGCCCAGCACGTCGGCGAGCAGCAAGACCGAGAGCAGCATGTGGAGAGCACGACCGGTACCAGCAGCACCGCCTCGCCCAGCGCGTCGCCGAGCAGTACGACTGAGAGCAGCACCGCGAGGGTGACGAGCACGACCGACACCAGCAGCACCGCCACGCCCAGTGCGTCGGCGAGCAGTACGACCGAGAGCAGCACCACGAGGGCCACGAGCGCGAACGAGACCAGCAGCACCACTACGCTCAGCACGTCGGCGAGCAGTACGACCGAGAGCAGCACCACGAGGGTGAGGAGCACGACAGGTACCAGCAGCATCACTACGCCCAGCACGTCGGCGAGCAGTACGACCAAAAGCAGCACCACGAGGATAACGAGCACGACCGAGACCAGCAGCACCATTATGCCCATCACAGCGGCGAACAGTACGACCGAGAGCAACACCACGAGAGTGTCGAGCACGACCGACACCAGCAGCACCACTACGCCGAGCACGTCGGCGAGCAGTACGACCGAGAGCAACACCACGGGGGCGACGAGCACGACAGGTACCAGCAGCACCACCACGCCCAGCACGTCGTCGAGCAGTACGACCGAGAGCAACACCACGAGTGGGACGAGCACGAGACGTACCAGCAGCACCATTACGCACACCACGTTGGCGAAAAGTACAACCGAGAGCAGCACCAGGAGTATGACCAGCTCGACCGATACCAGCAGCACCACTACGCCCAGCACGACGGCGAGCAGTATGACCGAGAGCAGCACCACGAGTGTAAAGAGCACGACTGGTACCAGCAGCACGGGTACGCCCAGCACATCGGTGAGCAGTACGACCGAGAGTAGCACCGCGAGTGTGACGAGCACGACCGACTTCAGCAGCACCACTACGCCCAGCACGGCGGCGAGCGGTACGACGGAGAGCAGAACCACGAGTGTGACGAGCACGGCGGGTACAGGCAGCACCACTAGCACCAGTACGCTCAGCACGTCGGCGAGCAGCACGGGTACAGGTGTAACCATGAGTGTTCCGAGCGAGCCTAGTACCAGTAACACGACTACGCCCAACACATCGTCGAGCAGCAGCGGTGAGAGCAGCAACGCGAGTGTTCAGAGTGCGACTGGTACCAACAGCATCACCACGCCCAGCACGACGATAAGCATTACGAGCACGACCAATATCAGCAGCATCATGCTTCACAGCAACATTGCAACTAGCGGCACTACATTGACAAGCGCGACGGACACCAGCAGCGCCACGTTCAGCAGCACAATCAGTGGTGGGACCAGGGGAACTTGCTGCACCGTCCCCGAGAGGGCGTTGCGCCTCTTCTGGCACGCCCGCGGACGGTCGCAGGTGCTTGCGGCCTTGCTGTTCTGGGCGCTCTAGGCATGGAATGCCGCCGGACATCGGGGGAGTGCAGGATGTCCGCTGGAGCCGACTCGGCAGCTGCCAATCTCCTTCACTTCTCGCAGGCCATCTCACGTGCGCTCTCGCGGTGCTCACCTGTCTCTTTGTGGACCTGCTGCTTGCCGTGCTAACGATCGGGCGGCGCCTCATGGCCAGGCCCTCCAAGGCGTGCGGCCTCGTGCAGAAGTCTGGCAAGAAGTACGCTCTCGCGATCGTCCTGCTCGTTAGTTGCCTGCTGGCCGCTGCGCTTACGGGAGCTGCTGTCGGTGCCGCCAGCTACACGATGACGTTGGCCACGGCGAAATTGAGTGCCCCGACACGTCAGGCTTCTTGTCACCACGGCTGGACGCGGCTCGAAAACTTGGCCAGGAAGAGCCAAACGTACGGGATGGCGCCAGCTGCAATGGCCGCGACGTGGAGCGAGCTGGGTTTCGACTGCACGTTGGGGTACCCCGGGGAAGGCCCTGGCGCGGCCGCGGCCGCCACAGCGGGCGATATAGACACGAATGCGCCACCGACGCCTGGGACCCTCGGGGCAAGACGCGGGCGGATTCGGGCGCAACGAACTGGCGAAACCTCCCGCTCTGGCACTGCAGCTGCCGCCGGGCCTGGCGCCCTACCAGACGACGCTGCCGGGCAACGGTCGCGGCGACGGCCACGAGAGGACGCCGCGACGTGGTACGCCACGCTCCCACGGACGGGCAGAGCTGCTACGTGCGCGATGTGTACTTCCATTATACCGCCGCAGGTGATCCGCTATCGCACACGCATTGCGCCGCAGAGCCCCGTCGCCTGCCTGGAGTGCGCTCTTGTCTGCGCCCAGACCAGCAACGCTGACCTGGAACTGGCCGACGACCTACCTTTTGCACTCAAGAGAGAAGTTGTAAACAAATGGGCTGCCGTCGTCACCGCGCCGGCGCCGCCTGCGCCAGCCGACGTGCAACTCCAACTCGACACGGCCAGGCGCGCCAGCAGCGACACCAACGCCGAATGGGCGGACGCCATCACGCCAGAAATGGTTCAACAACCAGTGCCCACGGCCGCCCATATACCGCCGCACGCTCGCTGGGTGGTGGGCGCCATCATAACGGAGCACACGAATGCTTTCGCCCACGAGATCCACCACGGCACCCCGGAGTCCATCACCAAGGCGGCCAAGGTTTGTTCATGCTCCCAAAGCTGCTGCTCGGGCACGCCAACCTCCGAGGCGGCAAGAGAGGCAACGCTCAAGTCACCATTACGCTGTTCCGCCGGGCCACGGATATCAGGGAACACCGCGAAACACAGCTTCGGGGCGCCGTCTTTGACTCCGCCCCACCTCCTTTGCGCGCCAGACGGAAGACTACCGCAGAGCACGACGTTATGACGGCACGCATATTCGCGGAGGCAGGCGCGGCGGGCAAAGCTACGAGAGTCCTCCGCGAAACACTCGAAGTTGCCGGAGACGAGTTGACCCTTCAAGCCGCACCGCAGCTCTTCCCACACCATCAGCCACAGCCACCAGCCGCCTACGACGAACAGGACGACGAGCAGCAACAGTTCGAGCTACACTTCGCCAAAGCCTTGCGGGCCGCACCAAAACGAAGCGCAGCTGGGCCCGACTGGTGGCGGTACGAGCACTTCCAACTCGTCCAAACTGACCTGTCCGCTCTGTGTGCCCTGGCCACAGTGGCCGCAGCGCTAGCCCGCGGCACCCTCCCGCAGGAAGTGCAGGAACTGGCGACGGCCGCCCGCCTCCTCCCGCTCACCAAGAGCCCCGCCCGAATCCGCCCAATCAACCTCGCCAGCCCGCTCCGCCGTCTCGCGTCCAAGGCGGTCAACAAAATGGCGGCGGCCGAGGTCGCCGATGGGGCTTCGCGGCACGCAGTTCGGGTACAAGCACACGGCTGGGGCGGAACTGGTCCACAAGCACGTGTCCACTGCCCTCCACGTCCGCCCGGACTACGCTGTGCTCTCTCTGGACGCTGCAGACGCCTTCCACAACCTGAGCAGGGTGTACATTAACGGAGGCATCGATGCCCACTGCCCGAAACTCCGCCGATGGGCAAGAGGCTTCCTGCGGGACGCCGGGCAGGTAGTCTACCGCGACACCGGGGGCAGGAGACACATCTGGAACCAAACGACGAGCATCTTCCAGGGGTGCGGCATGGCCACCGCGCTCTTCTGCCTCGGACTCGACCGAGCCCTTGAGAGGGCCAAACACCAACTCGACCCAGCAGGTATACAGCACGAGCTTTTCGGCTACATCGACGACCTCACCATCCTTACGAAGCCTGAAGACCTGCCCACCATATACGCAGCCTACACCAACACACTGAGCCAAGCCGGCCTCCAAACACGCGTCGACAATGTGAGGTGTGGGCGAGGAATCCTGCCGCGATACCAGCAGGCCTACCCGTGCCGCAAGTAGAGCAGCCCACGACCTTAAGACATCACGCCGGCGGCTACTCCGGCCTGTCAGCGACGCCGGGAACCGCCGACCAGCACGCCGAGGAGGGCAGCCTGCACTCACCCGCCTCGTCGCGACTACAGCGCCAACGAACCAGGAGGGCGACTGCCATGGCCCGACTCATGGACCTTCACAAAGCCGGCCCAGACGTTCAGACGTTTTTGGTACTACTACGAACCCCCACTGCAGGAGACATGACGTGGCACATGCGCGCCACCGGGGTTCCCGCCCAAACGGCGACCCAGCTCGACGCCGACCTACTCAGCACGCTGGAGGAGCTAGTGCAAAAGCAAGACCTCACAGCGGAGCAGAAAGAGAAATACTGGCACCCTGTCGCTTGGGGCGGCTTGGGATTCCAGAGCGTGAGCGCAGTGCGCCTGTATGTTCAGGCGGCCTCGCGGGCACTCTGCGAGAAGCCAGTGCTCCAACGACTGGGCCTCCGCGACAGAGATGACCTTCTTCATTATTGCCCAGGCTTGAGGCCAGCGCCCCACCGCCTCCAGAGCACTGTCAACGCGCTGACACAGGAAGCGGCAGCGCAGCAGGCACCCGACACGGAACCGCCCGACACCGCCCAGCGGCGCTTTACCAGGCACAGGCGGCACGCAGAGTGGACGCAGTGGCCACGACGCACCCAGACGGAACTGCACCAACGGGCCTGGGCTCTTAGCACGACAGGCAAGGGAGCAGGCGCGTGGCTCGGGCCGCCCACGCGGCCCGACCACCACCTCGCTGACGCCCGCTTCAGGATGGCCGTGAGACACAGACTCGGAGGTCTTGTACGCGCAGTTGACGGCCTCTGTCCCTTCAGAAAGGAGGACGGAACCCTCTGCGCGGGCACCGTCGACACTAAGGGACGCCACGCGCTTTGCTGCTCCTACGGCGGCTTCGCGGTTCAGAGGCGCAACAACCTGCGCGACACCATAGCGCGAGCCCTACGTGAAGCCGGCATTTGCGACGTCGCAGTCGAACCATGGATTCGCCCGCCCACCGGGCCGGGGAATCCGGGTCTCCGCGCGGACCTCATGTGCACCGGCATTGACGGCCAGTGGGCTTGTCATGACCAATCGACCTAACGATCGTGCATCCCGCCTCGCAGCAGAGTCTGCAGGCCGGAGGGGCTCACGCCCGGGGCACCGCTGCGAGACTGGCCGAACAGGCCAAGCGCCGCAAATACAACGGAGTCGCTGGTTTCCAGCCCCTCGGCTTCGAAGTTTCGGGAGCCATGGGCGAGTCCACCCGGAAATGGCTCGCGCAGCAAGTGCTGGAGGGCCCTGGGCGACAGGGGGCTCTCAGCACTCGCTGCCGGTCCATCGCCACCTGCGTGGTCCGGGAGGTGGCGCGCACGCTCATCAGCGCTGCCTGAGGTGGTCGTCGGGCCAGCCAGCGCGCCTAACGCAGGGGTCTGGTGGCTCACACCCCTGGGCCTGGAACCGGCGGCCTAGCACGACGACGGCACCAGCGCGAGGACAGCGCTGCTGCAGGGGGACGCGCGAGGACAGCACTAGCACGAGGACAGCACGAGGACAGCATTAACACGAGGACAGCACTAGCACGAGGACAGCACTGGCACGAGGACAGCACTAGCACGAGGAGGGGAAAGGGGCGCCGAGGAGGCGCGCCGAGGAGGAGCGGCGAGGCCAAGGAGGAGGAACGCCGAGGAGGAGCGCCGAGGAGGAGCGGCGGGAGAGGGCGGCAGAGGCGGCGGCCGGGAGCGGCGGCGGTGCGGCACCTGCGACGGCGGCGGGCCCCTGCCCCGGGGCGGGCGGACTGGGGGCGGGGGGGGGGGAGCGGCGGCGGGCGCGAGCGCGGGCGCGGGCGTGCGCGGCGCGGCCCGCGGCGCGCGCGGCCCGCCCCGGGGCCCTCCTCGGACCCGAGGGCTCTGGGGGAGGAGGAGGAGGAGGAGGAGGAGGAAGAGGAAAAGGAAAAGTAGGAGGAGGAGGACGAGGAGGAGGAGAGGGAAAAGTAGGAGGAGGAGGAGGAGGAGGAGGTGCAGAGCTGCCAGTCTCTAGGGCCGTCGCGCGTCGCGCAGCGCGACGTGCAAAGTTGCACAGCAACGCCCCATTCCCAACCCCCGCTCCCCGACCAGCACGGGGTCCACCCTGGCAAGGCTCACCGGGGCCCATGCGTGTATTACCTACCTGTATGGTCGCCGGGATGTCCGCTCCCTACCTCTTGTTCATCAACAGCAAATCGTCTAGATTATTCTCGTCGTTGAAGTCTCAGTGGCCCGAAGATGGCGAGACAGGTTGCGATCCTTATCCTCCTACTCCTACGCCCCCTCTGTAGCCATGTTGGCTTAAGTCATGTCGGTTCAGCCCGACGGGGCGGCTTAAGCGTCCTGACAGTTCCACCTGGCCCCCGAGGCTCATCCTTTAGCCACCAGCATCAGGCCTTCGGCCTTGCATGTGTTTCCCAGTCAGGCTTGCCTAATGGTTTCTTCAGTATTTGGTGAAATGTTGTTGCCTCGGGTGGCTACTTTGCCCGTTCCTCGGAGGTTCCACGGGTTTCCTTTGTTCCTCGTCCTCGGTGACTCCGATTCTTACGATGCCCGTTGCTCGGAGGTTCCCCGCGTTTCTCGGGTTCCTGGGGTTCCTCGGGTTCCCCTGCTTCCTCGGGTTCCCCGGGTTCCTCGGGTTCCTCGGATTCCGCTGGTTCCCCGGGTTCCTCGGGTTCCGCAGGTTCCCCGGGTTCCTCGGTTTCTTCGGGTTCCCTGGTTTCCTCGGGTTCCTCGGATTCTTAGGGCTCCCTGGATTCATCGGATTCCCCAAGCGATGTGCGCAGCGATGCGCCCATGCAATAGGTTTTTTGTTCCTACGTGCATGTGTGATGGTGCGCGCTATCTTCGCCTCATGAGAACTCGTCCTCGTGCCTTCGTCGCTTCCTCATCCTTCACACAGTTCAGGGTCCCTTCAAGAGGAGCCCACCGAAACCCGCGGCCACCATGGTGAAGGACCGGCAGGGCCGCCCAACTCAAGATAGGACAACGGGACGGGTCGGCCGTTGTCTTGTTTTCCTCCCTTTGCGAGTGTTTTCCTCTTCCTCTTTCTCCTCCTCCTCTTCCTCCTCCTCCTCCTCCTCCTCCTCCTCCTCCTCCTCCTCCCCCTCCTCCCCCTCCTCCCCCTCCTGCCCCTCCACCACCTTCTCCTCTTCCTGCCCGCTCGGATATGGTGGCCGCGCTGCAACCAAAACATGAATCCTCCCCCTCCGCGCGAGGGCTCCGTCGCAGCCCAGGCCCGAGCCCCCCCTTCTGCCGGGCCGGGCCGCCCGCAAGCATGCCCCCCCCCGCCGCGTGAGGCTTTCACGGCGGCCCCGCGCGTCGGGGGCCGCCGCGACCGTTCGGCGGCCGGCATGCCCGCTTTCCAGGACCTCCCCCCAAAAAAACACACACCCAAAACCCACAAAACACACAAAACACACACACACACACACGCACACACACACACACACATAAAAAAACACGTGGGGAAACAACATACAAAAAACACATGTGGGATAACAAACACAACAAACACAACACACACACAACAAAAAAACACAGCATCCAAGCAGTGGCAAATCGTCTTGGCAGTGGCAAAGCGTTTTGGCTTGCCTATAGGCCCGCCAAGGAATGTTCCAAGGGCCTGTGGTCTGCTCGGCGTGTTCCTGGAACACTTGTGGCTACAACTGTCTTGCTTTGACACATCAGGCTTTTGGTCTAAGGACATTGTTTCTGTTCTTAGAGCATTGTTGGGTTCTACGAACATGCCGTGGTAGGCCTATAGGAATGCCCGGACGGTCGATCCCTGCTCGAGTGATGGATCGTGGGATCCCCGCTCTGTCCCGGTCCGACTTTGTCCTGTTCGTGGCTTCGTTTTAGTTACGGTGGGGGCGTTCTTTAAGGAATGTGCCCGGGGGGCTTGAGACCCTGGAGGGTTCCTTATCTGAGGAGGTCGGCGGCAATACCCATGGCCAAGCCTCGATTGGAGTCCCACCGGCCCCCAGACCCTGGATTCTTTCTCTAAGGGTTTCTTCTCCTATGCCCCCACCGTAATACTCCCCCAGGATCTGCACGAACGAAATGGGCACTGAAAGAATGGGCACAATGCCCAACAGCGGATCTGGTTAATAATTTTGAACAGGACTCGCTGTCCACGCCGCCGCGGCCCGTGTCCACTCGAGACAGAAGGCCGCCTGCCCAACAGCGGCCGCTGTTGGTTTTTGGACAACATGTGCTGCCGGGCCCTGCACCCACTCTTCCCGTACCCCTTTTCGGGCGCCCAGACAGGTGGAGGAGGAGGAGGAGGAGGAGGAGGAGGACGACGAGGGAGAAGAGGAGGAGGAGGAGGAAGAGGAGGAGGAGGAGGAGGAGAAGAGGAGGAGGAGGAGGAGGAGGAGGAGGAGGAGGAGAAGGAGGAGGAGGAGGAGGGGGAGGACATCTTCGCGGCGGCGCCCCTCCCGAAGCCCGGCGCCGGGGGCGACCAGGGCCTCCTCGCGGGGCTGCTCCAGGGCCAGGCGCGCGGCGCCCGCCGAGCGCAACCGGCCCCTCGCCCTCCCTGCCCCCCGGGCCCCCCCCCCTGCCACGAGCACCGCCGTGGCCGCCGCCGACGCACGAGGGTCCTAGAGCTCCGGCGACGAGAGTGCCGAGCGTGCCGTGCTGTCGCGCCCTCGCTGCTGGACCCCGCAGCGCCCCGCGCCCCACTCCCTCCCCTCGTACCTCCCTCTCGCCCCTGCCTTCCAAAGCTGCTCTCCCTCTCCGCGCGTCCAGGCCAGGTGCGCGCCCCTCGCTCGAGCCGCGCCCCCCGCAGGCGAGCTGCACCGAGGCCCCCGGGGAGGAGGGGAGGGGGGCACCCGGCGTCCCCCCGCCGCTTCCGGCCCCCCCCCCCACACGCTCCGTGCCCCCCCCCCCCCTCGCAGAGGCCTCCGCCGAAGCCCGCGGGGGAGCGGGGCGCAGGCCGTGCCCCTGCCCGTGGCGGTGCACTCCTCGCACGCTTCGTGGCCCCGTGGGGAGCTACACTTCAGTCGGGCCTGTCCCCCTACAGGGGGACTTCGACGAAGAATAAAGAATACCCTACAACTAATCAAAAAAAATATTCCAAAAATAGTATGGGGATTATTTTTTGAGTAGTTGTTGACCTTTTGAGGGTATTTGGGGGGTATTTTCAGTTTTCGTCGAAAATCCACCTGTAGGGGGGACATGCCCGACATAAAGCTACACAGAAGCCCCAGGGGGGGGGGGAGCATGGGGTCCCCCACGAGGATCTCCACCGAAGGGCCCCAGCGGTTGCGTCCGCATGCGGCTCCCCAACTACGTTGGCTCCCCCCCCCTCGCACGTTCCGTGGCCCCAGACGGAGCCCCACCGGAGCCCCTGGGAGGGAGCACACAGCGTCCCCCAGCCGAATTCGGCACACCTCTCAAACGTTTCGTTGCCCTCCTAGGGAGCTCCATTCGAGGCCCCATTGGGTACGTCCACATGCGGCTCCCCGCCCGCCTCAGTAAACCCCTCACGCGATTCGTGCCCCAAAAGGGGACTCCACCCAAGGGGTCTGTGGGTGCGTCAACTTGCGTCAACATGCCGAGGGAGAGGCGACCAGAAACAGGGCCACCGGGGCGGCAAAAGGCCGAAGTATCAGATAGAGGATACAGCTCTGAGAGCGCTGCACAGGTGGTGCGGGCCCCACAGCCGGTTGCCGAGGGAAGGGCGACCAGAGACAGGGTCACCAGGGCGGCAAAAGGCCGAAGCATTGGTGGGAGACGGAAAACAAGCGCGCAACCAACAACACGCTCCAGCTCCAGGCCGGCCCGCTCCCAAGTGGCCTAAAAATCCACGTGCTCGCAGAACTCAAATTCCCAAGCCGAAGCCAGCTGCGAGTACCGAGCCGCCTCCGAAACGCTCCAAACGATGCGTCCGAAGTGCCCCTGCAGCCTCGGGCGAACTCAATGTGCGAAGACCAGGGCCACCAGTCGCCAGAAGAGCAGCCACAGGGCTGCCGGGGCGGCAAACACCCACAAAAACAGCTGGTGTTGGATCGGCGGCGAGCGAGGGGGGGGGTGAGGAGGAGAAGGCTTTCTCAGAGGGCGGCGGGGCTTCTCAGAAGCTCTCGCGCCTTCTGAGAGGTCTTCTGCGTCTTCGGGGGAAGCTTAGTCAGCTTCTCAGAAGGCCAGGGGACTTCCGAGCTTTCCGAGAAGGCCCCTTCTCACTTCCCCCCCGGGCTCGCCACCGCATGAAGCGCGCAACCATCACCAGACGAAGGTCCAGGTAGGCCCACGCTCAAGCGGCCAAACACGCACATGCACACACACACACACAAAAGCCCAGGTTCCGATTAGTCTGCGCCTCCCAGGCAGGCCAGGACTGCTGCGGGGTGGACATCCCCGGTCGGTGCGCCGCTGGGCGCTTTGTTTTCTTCCTCACCGGAGCCACCCCAGCCACCCCACGGTCCTCTTGCTGCTCCTCCAGGTCAGCAAGTGGCCCGTGGCCCTCCGACGCCCCGGGGGCAGCCTGGCCTGCAGTCCTCAGAGAGAACGCAACTTGAGCGTCGGTGCTCCGCGCTGTGTCGGCGAGAGTGCTGGCGGGTGATCTGCGCCGTGCTGGCGAGAGTGCTGGCGTCTGTGGTCCGCACAGTGTGCTGGTGCTACCGGCAGGCGAAAAGGCTGGCGACGGTGATCCGCGCCGTGCTGCCGAGGGTACTGTCGTCGGTGACCCGCGCTGTGCTCGCGAGGATGCTGTGGCGTCAACAGTGTAGCTGGTCGCGTTGGCATGCAGTTTTCATGCCAGAATTCCGCTGAGCAGCGACGCGTCGCGCTGCCACTGTTCTCCAACATCGCGCTCGCTGATCCCAGCACTGCGGCTGAGCGCGCTGAGCTCCAGCACAGCAAGCGGCCTGACGCTGGGCCAGGTATCAGGCTGGGCGCCGAGGTCGGGAAATGAGCCAGGTCAGGTGTCGGGATGGACGTCGGGAGAGGGCGGAGTGTTGGGTGGAGTGTGGGCGGGGTGTCGGGTGTAGCGTACGGTAGGGTAGAATAGAGTGTGGTAGAGTAGAGTAGGTTAGGGTAAAGGAGGCTAGAGTAGGCTAGAGTAGTTTAGAGGTGAGTAGGGTAAGGTAGGGTAGAGCACAGCAGAGCCCTAATGGGATTCTGAGAGAGCTGGATCGAGCCCTAGTAGCATTCTATCAAAGCCGGCACCTGGCGCGGGCGCCGGCGACATTTGCGCCGCCGACGCCGCTGACGTTGTCGCCGTCGTCGTCGTCGTCGTCGTCGCCGGCGGCGGCCTTGCTGGGCAGGGGGGAAGGGGGTTCTGGACCTCCCGAAGAATTTTCCCGGGGGGGGGGATCCTGAACTCCCCCGAATATTTGTCCCAGGGGGGGGGTCTGGACCTCCCAGGTTCTTTGCGGGTGTGTGTGTGTGTGGGGGTTTTCGGGGCGAGGTCGGGTGGGTCCCATGGTTTCTGACCCCCCCTGGGATTTTGTTTGGGGGGTGGGGTGGGGTGGATCTCCTGCTTTCTGTCCCCTCCTTCAGATTTGTTTCAGACCAGCGACGTTTGATTGTGCTCCCTCCGATGGCGGATTGTTTTACGTTTTTCCTGCGTCGTCGGCGAGTTTTGATTTTGACAGGATCCCGGCGCTTCAGGCCCCAGGGTTATCATGCTCCAACCTACTTTAGCCTTGATCACCAGAAAGAATTTCGAGCGCCAAAAAAATACTGAAACTCAAGGGTTTTCACATGCCGGGCCCTGGGAGACACTCGCCCGACACTGTTTCGACACTGCTTCGACACTCTTCTGATACTTTTCTGGGTGCTCGAAATTATGTTTGGAATGTGGTCCTTCAGTATGATGGGAACAGCATAACCCCAGGGATTGTTCAATGAATATTCGTTTCGCTCCTAACGGTGCGGCCTGCATAATTGTGAAGTGTGCAGCGATGATTGATTTTGTCATGCAAATGGGAAGGAGATTGCATTAGACAGATCGTGCCCCCTCTTTATCCTTGTGCATGTGGGACGAATTGCAGTCGACCCGCAGAATAAGGATGAGCGACTTCCAATATTAAGTTCGCATCCTTGCCCCTGCGCTGGCCGCGCCCCGGCCGCAGAGTGTCGACGTGGCCCTCCAGGGCCCTTGCATCCTTATCGTGCATCCTTGTGATGACCCAGGCCCCCAATGTGATGTTCGTTTGCTCTTTCCAAAAGGTCGGTTTCCACGCCCTGCTTTTTGGTCACAACGCGAGGGGGTCCGGGTACGGGTCTGCAGTCAACTCTGGTAAGGACTGACAACCTTCCCAAGGATACCCTTGTATCCTTGCCTCCTTGGTCAATCCTTGGCCACTTTCGTTGGCCGCGCCCCGCTCGAAAGGCTTCGAGATGGGCGCCCAAGGCCCTCACATCCTGATCGCGCATCCTTCTGATGCGGGCAGCTGTGCTGCAATGCCCTGGCAGTGCGGGGTTGCCCGTCCCTCCCCCTGGGGCTGGCTCTGCCTCCTGAGCCGTGCCGTCGACGGCCCCAGGGCGGGGCGGGGCCCCCCGAGGCCGAAGACTGCGCCAGCCTCCGCACTGCATTTTTCCATGCGTGTAGGGCCTGGGGATCGTCAACGTCGCCGTCGCCCTCGTCCTCGTCCTCGTCGTCGTCGTCGTCGTCGTCGTCGTCGTCGTCGTCGTCGTCCCGAAGCAGCCCCGCCGACCCCGAGAGGCGCACCCCCGCGGCCGCGGCACCCCGGGCGGCGCCGACGGCGCCGCCGGCGGCGGCCTCGTGCTCCTGGCGCGGGGCCAGCGGAGGCCCTGCGGAGCGCGGCCGGGCCTAGGCCCCCTCGGGGCGGAAGGCGGAAGGCACCGTGGCCGAGGCCGAGGCTCGGTCGTGCGTCGGGCATGCACCTCGTCCGCAGGAGGAGTGGTCAAGAGGAGTCGAAGCATAGTCAGAGGGGGATTTTTTTTACTAGCTTCTAGTAGCTCCGCCTATCGTTCAACAACTTTACCCTTCTTCCAAGCCGCCTGTAGAAGGGCATGCCCGACCTAAGGCCATCCCCTCGTCGTCAAGGATCGAAGTTCGCTCGGCAGCAAATCATGGGGGCCTGGTAAATCTTACTTCCGTCTTTCGCGGCGGCTAGCGTCGATTATCGCCTGGGAGCCGATGAGGTAGCGCCGATGCGCCGATTTAGCGTCGGCAAGAGTCGGTTCAGCGTCGATTCAGCGTCGATCAGCGTCGACTGGCATCGATAAGCGTCGCTTCGCAAGAGCCGACAAGATGGTACGAGAGGCCCCCCATGCGTTGCCACCGAAGGCTCGGGGGTCGGGGTGGCGGTTTTCGTCCGCGTTTCTGGACCTTTTCGGGTTGCTCGCCGGGCGCCATGGCTGGACATGGCTGGACGCGACTCACAATCTCACCGATAACCAACATCGCCATCAACGTGGCTTTGGAATTGGGAGGAGGAGGAGGAGCAGGAGGAGCAGGAGCGGGAGGAGGAGCAGCAGGAGGAGGAGGAAGCATCGAGGTTCGAGGACATAGTTGGTCGAGAAGAATCTGCAGCGAGCGAGACTGTCGGATGTCCGCGCGGGCTTCTTGGACCGGCGCTCGGTCCCCCCCCCCTCTGGCCTGGCGCGCTCCTCCGCTCGCCACGGGCTCCGTGGCCCTGCGTATGGGCCTCGAGGTCGGGAGGCGGCATCCGCCGGGCTTCACCACTCGGGGGCGGATGGACCTCCTACCCCGACACGTCGAGTAGCGAATTGGCCGTTTTCGGTTCGCGAGAGGGCGTCGCGGCCGTCATTTTTGCGGGTCCAGGTCCGTCGGTTTCGGTCCCAGGCCGTTTTCATTGAATGGAGGTTTACGAAAGAGAGTTTGTCCACCGCCGAACCACCCACCAAAGCACCCCAACCCAACGCGAAGGCTCCAAATTGCCCGCCATTTTCAGTGCGGGGGGGGGGATCGGGGAACATTGAAAAAAACACCTATGAAACCCGTACCCTCCCCCCCCCCCAACCCGACATTCGGGTCTTCGGGGTGGGCTGGGGTGGTCTGGTAGGTAGTCAGGGCTAGCCCCATCGAGGATCGGAGTTCGAGGTAGGATAATCGAAGTGTGTGCCTCTCATGGTCGCTTCTCTGCCTCACGCAGATCGCGACGCCACGGCCCAGAAACGCATTGAGTTCGCAGAAGCAACCAGCAGCATGAACTTATTATCGCAAAACATCACTATCACAAGGTTTTTGTTCAATGATGTCGCGCATACAGCTTACAATGCGCACATATGAAATACACATCCAGATGCTGATAACACTAATCGCCAAGCGGCGAATAGTAATAAACGCAGATGGTGTGCAAAAGCAATGGCACATCTGATGTTCTATGCCCAACGAGATGCTTCTCAGCATGTCGTCTAATCGCAAGTTGTGGCAACCCCAACGGTGATCACCCGCTTTTCCCCAACTGCCATCGCAAGGTATGGAACCCCACCTGGGCCAAAATCATCACAATACGTGGTAACCCTATATGCGCTCGACTTCCCACCCAACCCCCCTCCCCGCTTCTGGGGATGCATCCACAATTTCGCTAAACCGAGATCCACCAGGTGACCCATCATACGTCTCGACACCGTCGATGGCACAGGCACTCATGGGCACCACGCGGGGCTCGTAGAGCGTATCGGGATACACCAGGCGAGTCTCACCATACGCACTTGCAGCATCATCTCTTTGGGTACCTATTGGCACAACTTCTAATGATTGCAAGTGTAGTGCTCTTGTTCTGCTCTAGACAATGTTGATGTCCCGGTGATCCCACGAGCGACCCTCACCATCTCGTAACATCGCAAGTTGCAGCAACCCCATCGTTCACCCCCCGCTTCTTCTCAACTACAATCGCAAGGTGTGGAACCCAACCTGCGCAGTATCCCATATCCCATCACAAGGTGTGACAACCACACCGGCGCTCGTCTGCGCCCCCGCTCTTGCGCCACGTTTTGACTACCTGACGGGATCATTGCAGACTTTCCCGCACGGGTGCCCGTGGGAATGCCCACCTCCCACTGCCCTTGCTCCTTGCTTATATAAGGCAATTCTTATAGTATGATCCTGGGCACGCACGTGCCCCTTATGAGTGTTGTCCGCGTATGCCATTTTGATTTCTCCTGGCCGTTCGCAGCCAGTTGGGGGTCAGGATATTTTAGAAACGAGGGCACCGGCGGGCTCGAGGCCCAGCATATGAGCAGAGTCAGGAACGAGCGGCCTGAGAGCCAGTGCAGCGCGACCCAGCACAGGTGCTCCCAGAGCGATCGGACCCTGAGATCCGACATTGCGAAAAAATGCAGCGTCGCAACAAATTACGACAGAAGCCCCAGACCCCATCTCTATATGTCCGTTTTGTTCCTAGCCAGATCGAGCTGTGATGGTCTTGGGACCCAGAACTGAGCGGACGCGCTGGGCTCGGTGGCGGCAAAGAGGGGGGTGATGATCAGGCGGGAGTGGAGATCATGGCGTGGGCCATGATCTTTCCCTAGACTTCATCGCGCCTCTTTTTGGTCCCTTGCGTCCCTGCCCCCCCCCCCCCCCTGGGCCGCGCACGTGCCGCTGGCCACGATCTGCACCCCCCCTCTTTCGGACGGCCGCCCCCGATGGGCGAAGCTGCTGCGCCCAGCTCTGATCGGGGGCGCGCAACCATGGATCAGCGAGCCACGGATTTGGCGCGCGGTCGCCAAACCCACGGATCGGGGGAGGTGCCCTCCCCAAAATGCGGCCGGTGCCGCCTCGCTCGGCGGCGGAAGCCCGCGCCCCCCCCCACTCTGCGGCGAAAGTGTAACGCACCCGGCACCCCAGAAGCGTTACCCTGGCACCTCGCACCTTTATGTGAACGCAGACGAGTCTGCTCGCCGAAACAAGCAAACCTTATTCCCAACCCTCCTGCGTTGGGTTCTCGTTTTGAATAGAGCACTGCTCGCGCGTCTCCTTCCCACCGTCTCCTTCCCACCGTCTCCTTCCCACCCCCTCCCGTCCCTCTCTTCCCCCCTGCCTCCTACCTGGTCATCCCTGTGCCACTTTCGAGGGCTGCCGGGGGCTGCGATCTGTGAAACTGTCGCCACTTTCGAAGGCTGCTGGGAGGCCCAGCACAGTGGGTACCCGCGGCAGACTCAAACTAGACCTCGCCATCCCTGGGGGGCTGCGATCTGTGAAACTGTCGCCACTTTCGAGGGCTGCTGGGGGGCCGAGCACAGTGGGTACCCGCGGCAGGCTCAAATTAGACCTCGCCATCCCTGGGGGGCTGCGATCTGCGAAACTGTCGCCACTTTCGAGGGTTGCTGAGGGGCACAGCACAGTGGGTACCCACCGCAGACTCAAATTAGACCTCGCCATCCCTGGGGGGCTGCCATTTGTGAAACTGTCGCCACTTTCGAGGGCTGCTGGGGGGCCCAGCACAGTGGGTACCCACCGCAGATTCAAATTAGACCTCACCATCCCTTGGGGGTTGCGATCTGTGAAACTGTCGCCACTTTCGAGGGCTGCTGAGGGGCACAGCACAGTGGGTACCCACCGCAGACTCACACTAGACCTCGCCATCCCTGGGGGGCTGCGATCTGTAAAACTGTCGCCACTTTCGAGGGCTGCTGGGGGGCACAGCACAGTGGGTACCCGCGGCAGGTTCAAATTAGACCTCGCCATCCCTGGGGGGCTGCGATCTGTGAAACTGTCGCCACTTTCGAGGGCTGCTGGGGGGCCCAGCACAGTGGGTACCCACCGCAGATTCAAATTAGACCTCGCCATCCCTGGGGGGCTGCGATCTGTGAAACTGTCGCCACTTTCGAGGGCTGCTGAGGGGCACAGCACAGTGGGTACCCACCGCAGACTCACACTAGACCTCGCCATCCCTGGGGGGCTGCGATCTGTGAAACTGTCGCCACTTTCGACGGCTGCTGAGGGGCACAGCACAGTGGGTACCCACCGCAGACTCACGGCTGCGATCTGTGAAACTGTCGCCACTTTCGAGGGCTGCTGAGGGGCACAGCACAGTGGGTACCCGCGGCAGGTTCAAATTAGACCTCGCCATCCCTGGGGGGCTGCGATCTGCGAAACTGTCGCCACTTTCGAGGGCTGCTGAGGGGCACAGCACAGTGTGTACCCACCGCAGACTCAAATTAGACCTCGCCATCCCTGGGGGGCTGCGATCTGTGAAACTGTCGCCACTTTCGAGGGCTGCTGGGGGGCCCAGCACAGTGGGTACCCACCGCAGATTCAAATTAGACCTCGCCATACCTGGGGGGCTGCGATCTGTGAAACTGTCGCCACTTTCGGGGGCTGCTGAGGGGCACAGCACAGTGGGTACTCACCGCAGACTCAAATTAGACGCCGCTTTCGTCCTTGTTCTCCTCCTGCAGTCAACTTCCCTCTGCTGCTGCCGTGCTGACGGTTTGGCTTCCCGCACGTTTTGTTCCTGCTCTGCGTTCCCGACTCCCCATGTCCTTTTCGAGCCTGTAGCTGTCGCCCCTCGTTCTTGTATGGTTCTCCTGCACATCGTGCCATAGGCGCGTGTCCCAAGTAGCTTACACATCAAGTTGATTGTCCATGCAAGTTTCGGCCAACTCCTCGTTCCCATTGATACAAATGGGTTGGGTACGTCACAGGGTAATTCGTAGTATTCTTCTTATTCCGTTTATGATTGATATGCTGTTTATTATTGTTGTTCTCGTTCGTAATATTATTATTATTAGTATTATTAGTCTTTTTCCCAGCTTAACAGAAAGATCCTCCTCCTGCTCCTCCTCCTCAAGACTCCCTAACAGCACGGGCCCAACACGAAAAACGGCAAGAATGCCAGCAAAAAGACTTAGATCCAGAACAACAAGGCCAATAACAGCAACACCAACAACCAACAACATCAACATCAAAAACAGCAACAACACCGCCAACATCAACAATAACAATCTGTCCCACGCATGGCAGAGCCCAGCTTTGAAAAAGGAACCGTCCGTACCTACGATGGGGGGGGGCGAATAATTTTGGCGGTGCGGGTGCTAAGATAACGCGCCGTGCGTGGCGGGGGCGATATCCTCGGACGCACTACCGCCAGAAAAAAACACTTGTTCACTAGGGGTGGCAACAAAAATTGTATAGGACAAGGATTATGAAAATGAGAAAGAGGAGGGATGGAGGAACGAAGCAGGGGAGCCTGTCTGTTTTCGGATATTTATGATCGTTCTTATCTTTATTCTCATTCGTATTATTATTATCAGTCTTATTATTATGTGTATTCATATTATTAGTCTGTGTGTGATTGTACTTCTTGTCGTTTGGGGCAAGCTGTCGTAGTTATTTTGTGCGGGTGCGGTGCTAAGATAGCGCGCCGTGCTAGCGGGGGCGATATCCTCGGATGCGCTGCCCCACACGACGGCCGGGAAGAAACAATGTTTCAACAGGGGTGGTAACACAAATCGTATAGGACAAGGATGATGCAGATACTGATAAACAAACTGTCATTAATATTACGACTTCATGTATTATCATTGTTTTCTAATCTGCTTATTATTACCAATCGGATTGTTATTGTTACAACTATTAGTGTGATGATTCTTATTTTGATTCGTATTACCATTGTTCTTATTACTATTCGAATTCGGGTTACGATTATCATTATTATTATTATCATTAGTATTCGTATTACTTGTATTGTTTTTTCTGAGTAGTACTCTCATCCTTATTCTTCTTCTTATTATTATCATTCGTATGTCACTCTTATTCTTATTCTTATTCTTATTCCAATGCAAATTGGGATACCACCCAAGCTGGGGCGCGATAATTATGCATTTCCATTCAATTTGCGCGGTGCTAATCATATCGTTCGGCGAAAACCGCCCCCCCAGGAATGATTTAATTACGGCGCGGTGCTAACGATGACCCCGGGGGGTCCCTTAACGGCTTGAGGAGGTGAATCCACGCCCCCCTTGATCCATCTCTGCGACCGCCCGATCTGCCGGGCTCCTGCAGGCAGCTTCTTGGACCAGGGCTCGACCTTCGACGCCGCCGGCCCGGCCCGCGCGGCGCGGCCGCGGCCGCCCGCGGGGCACGCCGACTTCCTCTTCGGGGGCGGCGCCGCGGCCAGCCGCCGGAGGCACGCCGCCCCCGGCACGCTGCCGCTGGAGGGGCGCTGGCAGGCCGGCAAGGCGGCGGTGCTGGACCTGACGCCGCGGCTGGCGATGATGGCAGGCCCAAATCTGGCAATCGTCTTCTTTTGAGTTCACGTATTCATGAATTCAAAAGATGCGCATCATAATGCGCATTTTTGCAATGCAAATTATCATGCGCATTATAATCATGCATTGCAATCGTATCCTTTTGAATGAGCCTTATAATGCGCATTCTAACAGCATTCGTTCAATACTGAGATCGCTGCCGCGCGAAAAACTTTGTCCTCGAGGCTCGCGTGTTTTCTGTGTGCGCTGTGTTTCCTAGCTGGCTGAAGCCTGGCGGACCCGTGTTGCTCTGAACAAAACTTTCTTCTGTCAGGTATCCAGCAGGGCGCGGAGCTGCGCACATACGTCAGAGGAGTGAAAGGTATGGATGGCGCTGCTCGCCCCCTGAGATCCGGGCGTGGCAAGTCTGTTCACGCCGGGCGGTTTCGCCCGGCTCCTGGCCCCGGGACCATCACACGTCGATCTGACTCCGAAAATGTTGCAGAACGATGGGGTCAAGGGCTCTGGCCGCGATTTTCCGCGATGTCGTATTTGTTCACATCGTCGGATCTCAGGAATTTGGGGGGTCTTCGCCGCGACGGTTAATTCAAACATCGTTTAGAAATAGCTCAGAGCTGTTTTTTCCATTATTTTTGGATTGCGTTTGAATGTTTCTTTCAGCTTTCCATTTCTCTTCCAAAATCCGCCTGTAGGATGACATGCCCGACCTAACGCTACGGCTGGATCCTCCTCGAGCTTCTAATCAGAGTGCATTCCTAGAGATATCTGGGGTGTGGCGACATCAGCATCGTTCTGCTCCCCCAGGACGAGCCTTCGAAGGTAGCATCGGCTGGCGTCGACATGTCCCTGCGGGGCTAGACTGAGGCCTTCTGAGTATCACCACGGGGGGTCCACGCCATGGGGACAAGGTGCAGAGACTGACCCAGATTTCCGAGAATCCTCGAGAGCCCATGAAGCCGGCCCAGAGTACCTTCGGGGGCCCTCCGTGCGCAAACACAAGCTGTGTCAGCAGGCTCCACTGCGGCGTGGGACGCCCTCAAGAAGAGCTCTCTGGTGAGGAGGCTGGACCCCTTCGGGCATCACTCGTCCGACGACAGTGAGCTGCGGTGGTCCAGCAGGCTGCTGGTCCGCAACCTTAGGCTCTGCCTGGCGTCGGATGCTTTCAGCGCCATGGTCAGGGGGAGGAGGAGGAGGTGGAGGAGGAGGAGGAGGAGGAGGAGGAGGAGGACGAGGACGAGGAGGAGGAGAGAAGAAGAAGAAGAAGATGAAGAAGAAGAAGAAGATGACGAGGCAGAGGAGGTGGAGGAGGAGTGTGATGAGAGGGCGGAAAACGAGGAGGAGGAGGAGGAGGAGGAGGGCGAGGTCATCCTGAGCACCCTCCGCCAGCAGTGCGACTCGCCGCTGAGGCTGTGGCTGCTCGGGGGCATGGCGCTGGGCTTTCCCGTCGACTATCGCTCAGGCTTGCGCCGCTCCGGCGCCCACGTCCAGACCTTTCTGCACCTTGCTTGGTTCTTGGCAATTTTCGCCCCCTCAGGGGGTCCCTCAGCAAGGGCGTTCTAGAGGGCGCGACGTTCTTTGCGCCTCGCGGTTCGGCTTCGGTTCCTCGTCGTCCTCCCCTTCTCCCCATGCGGTGGCGCGAGATCGCGGAGTTCTTCGCGCTTCGCAAAGCGCGAAGCGCGAAGTGTGGAGCCCTGCTCCGGATCCTTCAATAAGCACCCCCCCGTGCCTACTTGTCCGACGCCCCCTGCCCGCCCCCCCCCACGCGCCCCAAACCCACCCACTCTCGCTCCCCAACCTCCCCACGCCCCCCGAAGGACAGCGGTTTCCCACCCACCCCACGCGATCCACACCCCCACGCTTCTTGAGAGACCTGGAGCAATCAGGAGCCCCTCGGTATGAAGAACAGGCCTCGGGGAATGGGCCGCGACCCGTGGGGGGGGACTGCGCTGCGCACGCGGAGACGCGCCTGCGGCTTGCCTTTTTTGGGGGGGCGCCTCGGGCTGGCCCCGGAGGGGCCCGACTCGGCCCGAAGTGGGCCCCTGACTGGGGGAACAACAAGTGACACGAACATAAAAACTCGGAGGTCCGCGCGGATTTCTGGAATCGGCGCTGGGGGCCCTCTCCCTGGCGCGCGGAGCGCGCCAGGGGCGGCGCCGGAGGGGGGTCCAGCGCCGGTCCGAATCCAAGGACGCCCTCGAGGGCGCGAAATTATTCGCGCTTCGCGGTTCGGCTTCGATTCCTCCTCGTCCTCCTCTTCTCCCCTGGGAGGCGGCGCGAGAGCGCGAAGTTTTTCGCACTTCGAGCTTCGCGCAGCGCGAAGCGCGAAGTTGGGAGCCCTTGTAGACGGCGCAAAAGATGGCAAGTGGAGGGCTCAACCCAGACCCCGACGTCGTGTTCCCCCCCCCAAAGTCGACCCCAATCTCTCTCTCTCTCTCTCTCTCTCTCTTTTTTCTCTCTCTTTCTCTCTCTCTCTCTCTCTCTCTCTCCCCAAAGTCGACCCCCGCCGGACGTTTTCTGGCGCTCTCTCTCGCTCTCTCTCTCTCTCTCGCTCTCTCTCTCTCTCTCGCTCTCTCTCTCTCTCTCTCTCTCTCTCTCTCTCTCCCCAAAGTCGACCCCCAGAGGTCTGGACCCTTTCTCCGGGACCTGCTTCTCATCCTGAGTCGTTGTTTGACGGCCCCCAGGGCTCGGTAAGGCCCGCAGGCCGAGTACATAGCGAACATATTCGCGTAGTGTTTCTTTCGCAGCGCGATAGGGGGTCTGGTAAGAGGGTCCCAGATGGCGCCAAGAGGCACCCGGCGGGGTCCCGAGACGCTTCCCCAAGACGTCTCGAGACGCCCCCGAAGAGAGCTCCGAGGACCCCCCCAAGAGGGGCGGGCCGACGCGTCCGCCCGCCCCGACCCGCCCCCCCAGCCCAAAAGGACCCCAAGAGATCCCGTCCGGAGCGCCTCCAGGAACCAAATCATTGATTTGCCATACGCGTTGAAAGGATTTTAGCGGCTTCGTTTTTGCTTTACCCTCAAACACCCAAGGCGGCCTCCAAATTGGCCCCAAGACGGCCCCAGAGGGTCCCTAGACAGCAAAAACAAGCCCCCTAAAACGGACTAAGAGGCCCCTGCTCCACTCTCGAGTTTTCGCTCTCCAGGGAGATGGGACAAGGTCAGGGGCAACGTTCGGGGGGATTAGCGAAGGGGGGACGCATCGACCTCCGATCGCCCATTCTTCTTCGATGGGGGGGCCGATAGCATACATATTCCGCCCAAGACCGTGCGGATGCGCTATCGTGGGCCTTTTGCCGATCTATCGGCGATGTATCGCCTCTTCCAGGTCGACGTTTCCCCTTCTGACGCAGTTCCCGCTGCTGTTGCCCCTCAACAGAGGAGGAAGACAGCCAAGTGGAGCCTCTGTCTGCACGTGTCCGCGTCCTATGCTCCGCTCGCCCCCCGGGGGGCTCAGGTGGGCACCTGCCCCTTCAACTGGGACAGAGAAAAAAGTGCCCCCTCCCGCTTTCTAAATCCAGCTCCCGACTGCTTCCCTGAGATGTGGTGTGGCCAGGGAGCCCTTGCCAAACCAAGCCCCCCTCGCACGCCCTGTCACCCACGGCAGAGAGGGGGGTCGGCGGATTTTGTGAACAAGGTAGTGCAGACCAGGCCCTCGTTCGCATGGTACCGGCTCAAAGTCACCTCGACGCGAACCGGCGCAGACCCTAAGACGATGAAGTTTGGCGGCCTTGTGCTCTACGATCAGTTCAAGGATCTCTCCTCCTGCTGCTCCTCCTCCTCCTACTCCTCCTCGTCCTACTCCTCCTTCCTATATTGTTCCTTGTGCTCCTCCGCGTTCTCCTCCTCCTCCTCCTCCTCCTCTTCCTCCTCCTCCTCCTTCTCCTCCTCCTCCTCCTCCTCCTCCTCCTCCTCCTCTCGTCTCCCCCACGGTGCCCATCGACGAGGGGTTCATCGAGTCTTACCAGGACGACGAGTATTTCTTTGCGAAGATTGTCCACATTGAGAAGCAGCTCGTCACTTCTTACAGGTCGATGACCCTGTCCTTCTCGTCGTGTTCTGCTGCTCTTCCTCTTCCTGCTGCTCCTCCTCCTCCTCCTCCTCCTCCTCCTCTTCCTCCTCCTCCTCCCCCTCCTCCTCTTCCTCCTCCTTCCTTTTTGCCTCCTTCTTCTCACTCATTCTTTTTCATGTCCCCCTCCCATCTCCTAGTATATCCATGGTTTCACTTCCTGTTCCCCATCCTCCATGGTATTTGATCATCATCGCCATCCTCATCTCCTTCTCTAGCTCTTCGTCCTTCCCGCTCCTAGATTTTTTCTGCTGATGCCCCTCCTCCTCCTCGTCCTTCCTTTATCCCCGTTGCAATTCAGCCTTTCTCCTCCTTCACCTCCTCCTCCTTCTCCTCCTCCTCCTCCTTTTCATTCCTCCTCCTCCTCCTCCTCATCCTCATCTTGACGCGTCGCGTATTCAAATTCGCCCGTCTATGAACGATGCCTGGAAGAGCTGCCCTTATCGTGGGGAGAGCGTGGCATCATTTGGATACCCCAGGGAGCTTGATTGTGAACTAGAGGCCTCTTTGGTGCCTCTCGGAGTCTCCTGGGATTTCTCCCAGGGGCTCGGCTCTCAGGGCGTCTTGGGACCATCTTGGAGGACACGATGAATGAAGGCGGGTTCCAAGAGTAAGGTCCCCCTTGTAACCCCCCCACAGTCGCCTCTCTGCGCTCTCCTGGGGCGCTCTCGGGCGCTCTTGGGGCCGTCCTGGGGCCCTCGTGGGCCCCTTCTTAGGGACCTCTTGGGCCATCTCGGAGCCACAGTGAGGCCGTGGACAGCCACCAGAAGCGAAAACATGTAAAGGCAAAGCGCACTGATGTCCCGTAGGTGATAGACGGATCTTGGCCTCTTGGGGGCGTCCTGGGGAAGTTCCGAAGCCAATCGGACCCGTCTTGGAGCGGTCTTGAGACTTCTTGGGGTATGTTGGACGGCATCTTGCGCGACCTCGCGCTATCGTGATTCATACAGGAGGCAGTCTTGGGCTACGCTATGTGGAGCCCTTTTTGAGCCATGTTGGGCTCTTGGGCCACCTGACCGGTCGCCGCCCCCCCTTCCAGATCCAGGGGGAGGGGGGAGGCCGAAGGGGTCAATTGACCCCAAGCCGCAAATTATGGCTTTTGTCAAGGATCGTGAGCCTGCACGGAGCCGCCAAGAAGAGGGCACCCCCAGCCGCCCATGCTGTCAAGAACCAGCGTCAAATAATCGCGGAGCGCCCGCGCACGAGTTAGCTTTCGCCCCACCGTGTTTTGTTCACGCTGCGTGCTGACAAGGATGGTACGCTTGCGCAGGGCGGACATCCGAAGGGCCCCGTTGCCGCCCCTGTCAAAAACCGGTGCCGGGCGCGCACGGGGCGCCACGTGCACGAGCCAGCTTTTGCCACACCGTGTGTGTGTGTGTGGTGTGTGTGTGTGTTGTGTGTGTTGTGTGTGTGTGTTGTGTGTGTTGTGTGTGTGTGTTGTGTGTGTGTGTGTGTGTGTGTGTGTGTGTGTGTGTGTGTGTGTGTGTGTGTGTGTGTTATGCGCCGCGTGCTGACGAGGATGGCGCGCGTGCGTAGGGCGGACACCCTGCGGGCCCCGCTGCCGCCCCTGGCATGATGTTGCTCCAATCGTACTTGAGGGCCGCATCCCAGAAGGAATTTCGAGCACCAGGAAAAGTGTCGAAAGAGTGTCGAAACAGTGTCGGACGAGTGTCTCCCAGAGCCCGACACAGGAAAACCCTCGAGTTTCGGTACGTTTTTCCGGTGCTCGAAATTCTTTCTGGTGGTCAAGGTTTAAAGTAGGCTGGAACATCATAACCCTGGCATCGAACACCGGTGCAGGCTGCGCATTGGGCGCCCGCGCGTGGAGTCAGCTTCTGCCGCAGAGGTGCGGCAGGGAGGGCCGGCTGGCACGGGGCGGGCACTGCGAGGGCACCCCCGCCGCACCCGTCGGCGGAGATCCCCGTGCAGATGGCCCACAGGCCCACAGGGCGCTCGCGCACGGCCCAGCGCCTGCCGCGCGGTGTGCATTTTGGCATATGTTGCTGCTGCTGTCCCCCTCCTCCTCCTCCTCTTCGCCCTCGCCCTCTTCCTTCTCCTCTTCCTCCTCCTCCTCCTCCTCCTCCTGCTCCTCCTCCTCCTCCTCTTCCCCCTCCTCCTCCTCCTCCTCCTCCTCCTCCGCCTCCTCCTCCTCCGCCTCCTCCTCCTTAATTATCATCATATTGCTGCTGCTGGTGGCAGGGATGGCGGGGAGTGGCCTCTCTCGGCCCAGGTCTGTCGCTGGTCGGGTGGGTGAGGGGGTGCACACTGAGAAAAAGCAGTGACAGACCCCCCTTCCCTCCGAAGGTGAACATGGGAAGCGGGAGAGAGAGAGAGAGAGAACGCCCTAAACCACCGTCGTCCTGAAGGGCTGCTGGGATTTCCCTGATGATCTCCTCCCTCCTTCCTGCTTTTCCCCGTCCTCCTCCTCCACTTCCCCCCCCCCTCATCATCCTCCTCACCCTCGTCCTTCCTTCTCTCTCTGCTGCACCTCAGCCTTCCTCCTCTTTCTTCTTCTCCTCTTCCTCCTCCGCCTCCTCCTTTTCTCCCCTGCGCTTCTCTTCGCTTTTTCTCCTCCTCCTCCTCGTCCTCGTCTTCTTCGTCTCCTCCTTTTCCTCCTGTTCCTCCTCCTCCTCCTCCTCCTCCTTTTCCCCCATACGCATCTGTCAGTTCCCCAATTCCTCCGCCACTGTCTCTTCCTTTCCTCAACTAGTCTTCCTGTCATGTGTCCCCTCCTTCCCTTCCTCCCCCTCCTCGTGTTCCCTCCCTCCTTCTCGTCGTCCTCCTCCTTCCCTTCCTCTTTGTCGTTGTCCTCCTCTTTCGTTCCCACGTGAGTCAAGTGGATACCGCTAGTCCGCGGCCAGTTTCTGCCCTTCTGCAGCAACCTCAGGGGCGAGCTGCCGCCCGTCACGGGTTCCTTGGCGCGGCAACCCCTGCAGCATGGGACGTGGGCGCAAAGCTTACATCTTCTGTGCCACTTGCGGTGGTTGGGTATACGATTGGAAACTCGAGAAATGCGACGGCTGGCGCAACAAATGTCAAGCAGTCTTCCCATGCTGGCATGCACGCGGTGGCGGTCGCAGCGAAGGCAAGAGAGGCACGTCTCCCTGGCACAAGCCGAAGGCGCACGGCCCGCTGGAGGAACTCAGCGCAATTTTAGCCAAAGTCGAGGCCCTTTCCGCCCACACGCCCCGCACATCGACCTGGGGCCCCTCAAAGTGGCGCGGTCCCAGGTTCAGGCGGCAGCGGCGCAGGCTCCGAAGAAGGAACCCTCCAAGGAGATGGAGCTGCGCCAAGCCATCAACAAGCTCAACAAGTGCCAGCAGGAGGTCGAGAACACGGCGAGCCAACTGCAGGAGGCGGAGGACCGCATCCAGACCCTTCGAGCCAAGAGCGAGAAGGCGATTGAAGAGGCTGCCGGTGCCACGATGGAGCGTAAGAGAGCGCTGGTGGCATACCAGGCAGAGACAGCGTGCCAACCCCCAGCGCAGCAGGCGAAGCGGCAGGCACCCGACGTTGGCGACCTCTTCGGCGACATCGACGAGTACGACGCAGAGGACAAAACGAAACTCACGAAGTTCAAACACGACATGGAGGCGCTGAACCAGCTGCTCCAGATGGCGGCTGGCCAGTACCGACAATTCAACCAGTTCAAGCAGCAGGCTGGCACCTTGCGCACGCAGTCCCAGAAGAAACGCAGGGCGGCGGAAGGCAACGTGGTGGATCCGACGCCAGCGGACTCGGCTGCGAGTGGCGCCACGGGGGCGGCGTCTTCAGCGGCCCAGGCCCAGTCACCACTCACAGAGGAGCAGATTCGTGAGCGGAAGGAAGTGGTTGACAAGATCAGAAAGCAAGCCGAGCAGAAGGTGCAGGCGGCGAAGTGTAGAGTCGCAGGCAAGGCTACCCCGCACAAGAACGCGGCCCTCGGCGGCGTGGGGGCGGCTAGTGATGGTTCTGAGCATGTTGTTTAGCATTCTGTTCGCCAACATCACCACGTGGGGAGCCAAAGCCCACAAGTTCGCCGCGGAGGCAGGGCAGGAGAAACATGTGATCATGATGTGCGAGACGCACCTAGATGGCACGACGCTCGAGGAGGTACGAGAGAAGTTTGCACGATACGGTTGGAAGATGATGGGCACGGCAGCAATGGCTACGAAGCGCTCGGAGAAGTGCACCACGGGCGGAGATATCATACTGGCAAGAACGCACTTGGCGCGCACTGGATATTACGACGGAGAAGGATTGTGGACAATGGTGAGGTCGACCCGTTCAGGGGCATCGCGGCGCTCAATGTTCACGCGTGCTCGGGCAACAAAGTGTTGATCGCGGCCTACCTCGTGCCGGGCGAAGGTTTCACCGGGTCGAAGTATCGTAGAATTCGAGCCCTGTCAGGGTTTATCAAATCGTAACGGACCCTTGGGTGGCCCTGGCGGATTGGGGCATACCTGCGGATCGCGTGGAGAAGGCCGAGTTGCCAGGCAGGCTCGGAGGAGTGGCGATTAGACCAGACGTCGAGACCACTTGCGACAAGGGCAGAGGCAGCCTCATAGACCATGGCATCGCGAGGGTGGACGTCGCGACCAGGCTGAAGCTAGTGGCCGAAGGATGGGTACCACGGCGAACCCACTGTGGCCCGAGCCTGGAGATCAAGGGCACCAAGCAGGCGTGGTGGCATAGACAGCTCGTCACCCCGAATTTCCCCCATGCCACGCCAGACCGCGGACGTCGGCGGACCCGGACTCCAAGACGAGCAAGAAAAAAGAAAGCTGCTCGCCAGAGAGTGAGGGGCGCGATGGGGCGCTACCTACAGGGGGCGCACGAGAAGGCCACCGCGGTGCCCGAGGAGGAGATGCAGACCCAGGAAGAGAGGGGGCGACACTGAGGCCTACATTATTGAGGACGACATATGGGAGAAGGCAGGCATGAAGGATCACCAGATGGAGCTCACGGAGGAGATGCTCGCCGTAGGCGACAGGATGATCATGGGGGGCGAGCAGCACAAGAGGCGCGAGAACCTGCTCACGGAGAGGCGCGGCGTTTGGGTCGCCAAGGTGGAGGGGGGCATCCTGGAGGCCGAGAATATGAACGAGCAGTAGGCGGCCCCATGTAAAGGCGGGGCGGCAGGTTTTGGCAGCAGATGCGCGCGTGCCAAACCCACTCAGGACGAACGCGCGCGCGATCTGGACCAGCAGAAGAATGGGGCATTCTGGCGGCTGAGATGATTAGGCGCCAGTCGCTGGCGCTGAATGGCGCAGGCGACCAGCAACAGAGGAAATGCATCCACAGGATTAGGAAGCAGTTGAAGGTGATCAGCAACACGCGCCCCCCCCCCCCCCCCCCCCCCCCCCCCCCCACCCCCCACCCCCCCACCCCGCAAGGAGGCGTTCAGCAAACGTGTGACCGCCAACAACATTGACATGTACTTCGGGACGGCGGGTGACATCGCAGAGTTGGACTTGGGCCAGCTAGGCCACCTGGTTGAGCAGACAGAGAAGCACCTGGCCACGGCGTCATCCAGACCGATGGCGTCGGCCAGGAAGAACTTTGCGACTTGGGCGAAGAAGGCGCGGCAGAGCAAGGCGGGCATGCTGCGCGGGCGCGTCGAGCCCATAGAGGCGCCCAAGTTCGAGGTGGCCACTGGGCCAGACTTTGCCGCGGCCGAACCGACGGACATCATGCGCGCGAAAGCTAAGATGTGGGAGAACATATGGACAGACCCCGTGGACGAGAGGAAGCATATCATCCAGCAGTTAGAGACCACCAGCGGAAGGGCGGTTCATGAGGATCTGGAACCGATTGACGTGGAGACGCTGAACAGGGTGCTTCGGGCGGGTTCGGCGTCGAATGCGAAGGGGCTGGGCCGGCTGGGCCCCGCCGACATCGACAGGCCCCCCCTTTCGTGACAAGCAAGACCTGGCGTGGACAGTGCGGGGGAGATCGGAGGACAATTTACAAGGCCCAGACAGATTTCGGCTACGACATGCGCGGTGGTTCCCGAGCCAGGACCCGCTGGAGGAGAAAAGGGGAACTTGGCATGCCCCCATTACCGGTCAAGCTGTGGCCCAGAGCGCGGAGGAGTGTGCGAGATGTGGAGCGCAGGGCTTTCTGACCACTGGGGCACGGCTATCAAGGGAAGCCCGGCGCTCCGAGCAGGATTAGCACGGGCCATATTGGATGACATTGGCGTTGAAATAGGAGCATCGGCGATGACATTGCTATTGGACAGTGAGAAGTTCCCTAGCACGGTCTCGCTGGTCATCCTGATGGCGATAGCACGTGCGGCGGGGTTTTCCAGCGGTGGCCGTTGGATTAGAGGTGGCCATGTTCCTCGCGCCGAGATGTTTGCAGGAGAGGTTGGCCATCAGCAAAGCAATGTGGCCCACGCGATCCTTGGTGGCGGGATCGGCTAGGGGAGTGACTCTGGCGAAATTGTTCCTTCACCCAGCTCTGGAGGGACGTTCGTGGACGATGCGGTGGCGAGATGCGAAGGCAGTAAGGCAGTGGTGAGCGAACAGCTGGCACAGGTTGCCATCTCGGACAAGGCTACGGTGATTGGATCGGACCTGAGGGCAGTCAAGGAGGTGGCCAGACAACTACGACGGCAAGATATACCAGCAAACGCCAGCGGAGTGGCCGTGGACTCGGGATTGGAGGCGTCGGGCGGACGTAAAAAAGTCACCACGAAGAGCAGGCAGAGGCAAGCCAGAGCACGGCGAAGGTATGCAAAGATATGCATAGTTCGGGGGATCGCAGGACTTAGAAAGAAGCCAAGGGGCTCCACTACGCAGGCGCCCTCCCGCAAGCGATATCTGGGCAGCAGGCGTTCGGCATGTCGAAGCATGAGATCACCTTGCTCAGGCGCCGGGCGGGGAAGGTGTCAGCAGGCGCGGCTGGTGGCAGATGCCTCACCACTACTTTGGGCATGGAGCTGGGGCCGAGAGACCCAGCGATTGATCCACGGCTGGGAGTACTTCGCGAGTGGATAGGAACGCGGCAAAGATTCGCGCACATTCACAAGAGGGTCGAAAGAGCGTGGCCGGACATCACGACCAACTTACGTCGGATTGGACAAGCTAGGCGGCGTACGGTGCGAGGCCCCACGGGATACCTGATAGCGACGCTAATGGATGCAGGATGGATACCGACCACGGCTACCAGGTGGCATCGGCCTGGGCCAGATGAGATGGAGTCGTAGGAGCTACCATCGAGCGAGGACGGAGTCTTCATCGAGACGGGATGCTTCCAGGAGCTACTGGACGACTTCGAGGCAGAGTTGCGGCGCGACCTGGGGACGACTGCGACCAGGCACGAGCGCGGCGACAACCTGGAGGAGGGCGGCGACCTGTGGCTCATCGTCAGGGAGCAGAGAAAATCCGAGCACAACGGGATGCTCGACCAGCTGGCGCTCAACGCGACCGTCGTCGCAGGTGGACAATGGCCGCGGGTCCGCTGCAGGGAAAATGATATGATGTGCCAGAGGTCTGTCCGAGATGCAGAACTGAGCCAGAGACGCTGAAACACAGGATCTGAAGTTATTCTAGGAACGTTGCGCATGAAGGTTACAGCAAAGCGGATTGTTTGATTGCTGCTGCACTTGCGCAAGCAGGTGCAGACCAGCATTGTGGCCCCGCGCCCCCCCCCCCCCTCCTCCCACCCCCCACGCGCGCTCGCCTCACGCACCCCCTCTTCCTGGGTGGGCGTCTGGAGGGGCGGGAGTTGAGGCTGGGTGTGGGGGGGGGGGGGGGTCGAGGCTTCTCGAGGCAGGGGCGGGATTGCATGGTGTATGATGACGGCTCGGGGGGCCGGTTTCGGAAGGGCCCCGGACGCAGACGCTGCGGCTCGTCGGTCTGCGCCTTGGTCTGGTCCCCAGGCGAATGGACGGTGCAAGCGGCTGTTTCTAGACCCCTTCTTGGGGGCCCTCCACGCCGTCCCGCGCTCGGAGGTGCAGGCCTTTTGCGCGGCCCTCGAAGAGATGCCAGAGTCGTTCCATTTCATTACTGACCACTTGTCGATTGCCAGGAAGTGGCATCGTGAGATGGAGTTCCCCAACCCCACTGGTGCCAATGCAGATTTGTGGACTAGGGCCCGTGCTGCTTGGAGAAGTAGGCCAGACACCGCCACTGTCGAAGTGCAGCGGGCACCTCTCATGCAGGCGAATCTCCTGCGCTGCTGGTGTCAGACTGGCAGATCGAGATGGCCGCGAGGAATGCGGCTGCGGATATTTGGGCTCGGGAGGGGGCGGAGTAGGCGCGGGGCGTCGGGCTTGTCGCCCCCCCCCCCCCCCAGGCGGATCGGATCGATGCCATTGCCAGCCTGGCGCGGCGACGTGCCAGACGAGCGCTAGCTGACTCGGCCAGCGCAAAATCCAAGTCAGAGGCGAGAGAGCGGCCGCGACCAAGCGGCCGCCTTGCAACATGTATTTCATAGCTGTCAAGGAGTCGGCCCACCAGCTTGGGAAGTCTAGCTCGGGCTGGAGGCACGCAGAGTGCGACCAGGTGGCGCCAGGCCCCAAGTTGTTCTGCTTCGCGGCCGCACCACGCGCAGGAAAGGCCATCCCAGAGGGAACCAGGCCGCCTGAAGTGCAGCAGACTCCCCAGTCTTTCGTGGCGGGAGCGCTCGAGTTTCATGAGTCCCACGCGATGGCCCATGTTGACAAATGGCACATGTATGCCTGCAGCATGTGTGGCCGCTTCGCGACCGTAGGCGACAGACGCGTGAAGGTCCGTTGCGGAGGTATGGCCCCCAAAGGGGTTGAAAACTTCAGTCGCATTCGAAAGGGGTTTTATCCTAGGAGGGAGGGGCCACCGCAGGCAGTCGGGGAGGCCATGGCGGCGCTGGCTCGAACCCGTGGCAAGGCCCAGGGAGGCGAGCCCGAGCAGCAGCAGGCGAGACGGGAGCGTCCGCATGGAGCTCGGACCCCCCGAGCTCACGCGCCAGCTGCTGGAAGGGAGGAGGTGGCGGGGAGGGCAGTTTTACCTTTTGGAGACCCGGACTAAAGCTCAGTCGGGTCATGGTTCCCAGGTGGCGGAGGTGGTACATGCGCCAACCTGGGGGGCCTGCTGGACATTTGTCATTTTCGTAGCATTACAATCGCATTCCTCATTCTCCTCCGTCATCCCCCTGCTCCTCCCCGCTCCCCCGCTCCCCCCCCCCGTCCTCGTCCTTCTTCTCCTCCTCCTCTTCCTCCTTTTCCTCCTCTTCTTTCCCTCCTCCTCTCCAACCCCTCCCACTCCTCGTCCTCCCTGCCCCTCCTCCTTCTCCTCCCCCCGCTCCCCCTCCTCCTCGTCGTCCTCCTCCTCCTCCTCCTCCTCCGCTTTCGTGTCATCGTTTTTTCCGTTCTGTCCTCCGCTTCGGTCCCCCCCCCGCCGCCCACCTCCTCCTCTTTCCCCTCCTCCTGCACCCCTTTCCCTGATGATGAATTTCCCCCCTGTCGCACCCTGAAAGGTGTCGGTAGGGCGGGCGGGCCATGTCGCTTGATACGTCTTCACCACCAACGAACGTGAAGCTCAAAAACTTGCAAGAGTTTCACGGATTTGGGCGGGCCGGTTTCAAAAGTGTGGCTCTCGCTATAGCGCCACGCACAGTCGTCTTAACAGTTTACAATTGTTTCAAGGATTATTGTTGTCGACGGACGTCCAAGGAATGGCGTCCCGGCCCGATTCAGGACTGTCAGGGCGCAACAGTCACATTGTTTCGCGGTGTTCCAGTCCTCGGACTTGTGCTCTGGGGCGATTCAGGACCGTCAGGGCGCACCCGTAACGTTGAGTCGCGGCGTTGAAGTCCCCGACTTCTGTTCTGACACGATGTGGGATTCTCAGACGGTTGTCTTCCAACGGGGCATCTCCCCGCAGTGCAAGTACATTCTTGTAGCGGGGAACTTAGAGGGCTTATTGCCATATCGGTGATGTTTCTTGGGTTTGCACTTGTTCTTGTCCTCCTGCTCGACCACCTCCTTCCCACAGTTGCTGCGGCCCCCCCCCTCCCCGAGGGTGGTCACTTCGGCCGATGAGAGCCCCGGCCTGGACCCAGTGGGGTGGGTCCTCGAGGGCTCCCGCGACGGCGTGCTCTGGGAGCTCATGGACGAGGTCCGCGGTGCGCCCGACCCAAGGATGAAGAGGAGGAGGAGGAGAACGAGGAGGAGGAGGAGGAGGAGGAGGAGGAAGAGGGGGAGGAGGAGGACGAGGAGGAGGAGGAGGAGGAGGCGACGGACGAGGAGGAGGAAGAGGAGGAGGAGGAGGAGGAGGAGGAGGAGGACGGGGAGCAGTAACAGGCGGATGAGGAGGACGAAGAGGAAGAACAGGACGAGGAGGAAAAGGAGGAGGAGGACGAGGGAGAAGAGGAGGAGGAGCAGGAGGAGGAAGAGGAGGAGGAGGAGGAGGAACGTGAAGGTCGGGGGCCGGCCGCCGAGATTCCTCCGAGCTGCAGTTTTTCAGCTTTCCGCTGCACGGGAATCTCAGTGGGTGTGCGATCTGCTGAATGCCTCCATAGTCCAGATGCCCAGGGGGATTTGCATGGGTCGAGAAAGGAGGAGGAGGAGGAGGAGGAGGAGGAGGAGGAGGAGGAGATGGAGATGGAGGAAGAGGAGGAGGAGCAGGAGAAGAAGGACGAGGAGGGAGGGAGGAGGAGGAGGAGGAGGAGAGGAGGAGGAGGGGGATGAGGAGGAGGAGGAGGGGAGGAGGAGGAGGAAGAGCAGGAGCAGGAGCAGGAGGAGGAGAGGAGGAGGAGGAGGAGGAGGGACGCATGGACGCAGGCCGAGATGCACCCTCCACGGAAGGAAGGTGCAGCGGCATCGTAAGGAGGAGGAGGAGGAAGAGGAGGAGCAGGAGGAGCATGAAGAGGAGGAGAAGGAGGAGGAGGAGGAGAGGAGGAGGCGGAGGCGGAGGCGGAGGAGGATGAGGAGGAGGAGGAGGAGGAGGAGGACCAGCGCACATTCACCAGCGATGTTGGAATACTCGCTCCCTGCAGGCTCCCTCTTCATAGGCCCTTGCAAAGATACACTGCCACTGAGGGAAGTGCCCCGTTTGGAGACAACCGTTTGAAGATCTTGAGGCGTGCCTAAACATCGTTCTCGGGACCCCAATGCTACGCATCAGCCTGACTGTTGCGCCTTGACGATTTTGAATTGTGCCAGACAATCCTGAATCGCTGAATTGTGCCAGACAATCCTGAATCGCTGAATTGTGTTTGACCTTTTGAATCAGCTGGGACTTTACACCGCGCCTTGACAATCCTGAATCGCTTCAAAACACAATTTCTGGTACGCTGGCCGTGGGAATCCGCGAAACTCTTGCAAATGTTGAAGACGAGTGTGCGCGGCGATAAGGCGAGGGTCACAGTTTGAAAAGGCACCGCCATCAACCCGAGAGCGAGAGCCACATTTAGAAAAGGGCATGCCTTCAACCCGTGAAACCCATGCAATGTTTTAAACATACATCTGCGCGGCGCTAAGACGAGAGCCACATTTTGAAAACGGCCCGCCCTCAATCCGTGAAACTTCTGCAATGCTAAAAAAGGAATGCTCGCGGAACTGGGGTGAGCCACATTTTGGGAGTGGCCGACTGGCCTCGGGGTGCGACAGGGAAGAGTTCTTCATAAGGAGAAGAGGTGGAGGGCGAGGAGGAGGAGGAGCCTCAGCCGCTCGGTGCTTTGCGGCTGTGTCCGTGGGTGGCGAAGTTTGGCCTGCCGAGGCATGCCAGGGTGCCTCTGTCCAGCTCCGCACCCTGCCCGATCTGCACGCCCAGGGCCGCTTCGATTCAGAGCGGTCCAACAAAGGGCCTTGCCTTCGAGGATCGAAGGAGTTACCGTCTCCTCCTCGGCGGCCGGCGGCGGCAGGCCAGCGGAAGGCGGCGGAAGCGAGACGGCGGCGGCTCGGCCGGCGGAAACTCGGCGGAAGCCAAAGTCTACCCCCCCAGGAGATGGCAGCATGTTTCCCCAATCCGTGCTTGCACCGAAGGGGTCCTAGCGGAAGTTGCAAGATTTGGCCAAAGTTTCCCGCCGATGTTGGTAGCAGGCTGGGTCCCCGGGTTCCCGGTTCTGGCTCCCCGGGTTCCCGGTTGTTGGTTCCGGGCCGATTTCGGTGGGTTCTGGGTTCCTGGGCTCCCGCGTTCCCGATCGATCTCCTCAGCGAAAACCATCCACTGATTTGGGTTTCTCTCTGGTGTAAGTGGGTCCAGGGTGCACGGAATCCGTCATGTGCCTTCCTTTTCCCTCCCCGCGTGGGGGGGGGGTGGGGGGAATCGTCGTGGCCGAGGCTGGGCGCAGCTCGCAGACCGGACGGGATGGAGTCGGGGGCCAGCCTCGATCGTCTAGGTTTCGATGGGGTCGGAGAACAGTGGAGGCCCATGCCAAGAAGCACACTCCTTGCCTCCAGGGTGACCGGGGTTTCTTGGGTTTCGATGGTGTTGCTGTGGAAGGCGTGGCGCTCCCACGCAAAGAATCCATGGACGCCCGGGGGTCTCAGGGCTGGGTTTCTTATGGAAGATTTCTTGTGGATCGCGTCGCATCGCCGATGCATCGCCGATGCGGCTCGATGTGCAAACCGATTTGCTTCACGTCGACGTCGCCGATGCATCGCGGTCGTCGACGATGCATCGCTGGTGTATCGTCGATGCATCGCCGATACATCGCCGATGTGTCGCCGATGTATCGGCGATGTGGCGCGATCCTCCGACCACATCAACTCCGACCCATACAGGAGGCCTCTAGATCGAGAGAGGATGAGCTGGCCCAGAAATCCGAGGCCACGGATAAATCACACGATAACTTCGCGTTTCCATGTTGTGGGGCTCTGGGCTCCGTTTCGGCTGGGAGTCATCGGCGAAAAACGGAATTCCACATGAAGGTGAGATGAGGATTCGGAGGAGGTGGGCGGAGGGGGAGGAGGATGAGGAGGAGGAGGAGGAGGAGGAGGAGGAGGAGAAGGAAAAGGAGAAGGAAAAGGAGAAGGAGAAGGAAAGGGAGGATGCGGGGGAAGAAGAGGTGGAGGAGTGATGAGGAGAGAGAGAGAGAGAGAGAGGACGAGAGAGGAGAAGAAAGAGAAGAGCGGAGGGGGAGGCGGAGGCGGAGGAAGAGGAGGAGGAGGAGTGTCTGGCAGTCCCAGGAAGCGAGCTCATCCAGCCCACGTGCCACCAGCCCATCCAGCAACTGTTCTGAGGTCTCTGGTCAAGTTGTCGTGGGAAGGGACGCGGAGGATCGTAGTCAAAGCGAAGCCGGGAGCAGCTCGAGCAGGTCCCAGCAGCGGTACATTCAGAGAGTTTCAACAGGCTCTTGGCGGCATTTTGGAGCCATCTTGGCGCTCTCGTGGCCCTGATGGGATGTTTGGAAGCCCTACAGTAGGGTCTTTCCAGGGGGCCCTATTTGGAGCCCCCTGGGCCCTCTTGGGGCCACCCTGGATGCCTGCCCCCAACAGGGTCCCCCGATTCGCACTGCCGCTCTGGAGGCCGACTGCTATTTTCTCGGAGGAGGCCTCTTCTGACCCTCTTGGTGGCCTGTTGTGCTTGGGGGACTTTGGGGTTCCTCTTTGGACCCCCTTGGGCACTACAAGAAGTCGACTATCCACGGAACAAAATGCGCTTGAAGATTCGGGCCCCCCGTGGGCATCTTTGGCAGGCTCCGTGGTCACCTCGGGCAGTCTTTTGGCAACATGGGGCCTCCTTGGAGGCATGCTGAGAAGGCCATCTAGAGCCACCCTTGGGTGTCTCGCACTATTTTTGAGGCCATCTTGGACGGTCTGGTGCCATCGTGGAGCCATTTAGGGCCATCTTGGACTCTCGAAGCAGTCGCGAAGTGACGCTCAGGGAGAGGCTAGGGGTGGGAACCCCTCCCCCAAAGAGAGAGGATTGGAAGAGGGGCTCTGGTAAAAATCACCCCACGCCCAGATGGAGCGGGAACTTCGTCCCAGAGCGCTGTGCCTGCCAACACGCCGCCCGCTGTCAGAGATCCCATGGCGTTGTTCGCACCCAGAGTTGCCCGTGTTTGGCCCCCTCGCTGCAGGCGCAACGGACATCTCGCCCCCTGCCGGCGCAGAGGCGAAGAGCAGCGGGCGGAGGGTGGAGATGAAAATGGGCCCTTTTGGCTGAGGCTGCTTGGGGTCCTCGAGTCCTCTGGGTTTCCCACGTGTCTGGGCATCGGCCATCGCATCGTCGGTCGATCCGGCGCTTTGGGGGAGCGCTTCGTCCCGGCGTCCCAGCGCCTGCACGGCTCGAGTGCGCTGGGCTCCTCCCCCCCCCCTTTTGCGGCCGCCCGCCTCCTCCTCCTCCTCCTTCTCCTCCTCCTCCTCCTCCTCCTCCTCCTCCTCCTCCTCCTCCTCCTCCTCCTCCTCCTCCTCCTCCTCCTCCTCCTCCTCCTCCTCCTCCTCTCGCTTCCTCCTCCTCCTCTCGCTTCCTCCTCCTCCTCCTCCGCCTCCTCCTCCTCTCGCTTCCCGCTCGCTTGTCTCGCGCTCGCCCGTGCGGCGACCGCCGAGGCTGCCACCGCGCCGCGCGATCTCGGGCCCCGCGACAAGAGAGGTTCCTCTCCTCCTCGCCCCTCCTCATTCTAGAGTGTACACCCCTCCTCATCGTCCCTTATCCTCCTCGTTCCTCCTCGTTCCTCCCTCCTCCGTCCTCTCCTCCTCCTTCTCCTCCTCTTCCTCCTCCTTCCCACTTCCGCTCCTCCTCGTCCCTCCTCGTCCCTCATCGCCGCTCCTCCTACAGTTAAGTCGGACCTGTCCCTCAAAAGGCGCAGAATTCCCGAATAATCAAAGCATAACCGGGTGACGATTTTTTTATCACATGCTTGGAGTATGTTTGAATCGTGTTTGACTATTGATAAGTTTTCTTCCAGAATCCGTCTGAAGGAAGACATGCCCGACCTAATTCTGCTGTCGCAACTCATGCCAAGAAACACCCTGCTTGCCTCCAGGGTGCCCTGGGTTGCTTGGGTGTCGATGGTTTTGCTGTGTAGCACGTGGCGCTCCTGCAGCAGAAGTCAAGGTATGTCCTGGGGTTCCAGGGTTGGGTTTTTTGTGTGGGGGGTTCTTGTGGTCGAGCTCCTACTGTAGGATTGCGAAGGCCTTACGGCCGGTGCCGCCGACCCTGAATGGCGACGACGACGACGACGACGACGAGCGCTCTTGGGGGCCTCTTGGGGGTAGTTTGTGGGCCTCTTGGGAAGCTCTTAGGGGCCGCTTGGAAGCCTCGTGGGGGCCTCTTGGGGCTTCCTGGGGGTCTCTTGGAGGGGGCCTGGGACGTCTTGGAGGCTTCTTGGACGGTCTTGGAGCTATCTTGGGCGTTTTCGGCCGATCTTTTGGCGACTCGGGGCCCTCTTGGGCCGTCTCGGGGGCCATATTGGGCATTCGGACCTCATTTGGAGTGTTTTCGAGGTTTCTAGGCCGCCCGAGGAAAAACGAATCTGCCCCCCCACCCCTCCCGGGACCCCCCCCCACCCCACCCGGGACCCCCCCCCCCCTGGGGAAGGGATCACAGGGAAGGGGTTCCCTTCGACTCGATTACGACACTGCTAGATTTTTCTCTCGCTCACGAGCTTGAGAAGGAAGCTGCAGGGAAAGGGGACGACGGAGGCGACGACCGACGGAGACGACGACTCGAACAGCCAAGCCCCTCGCACACGCCGACAGGGTCGGCGGATTCCCAGATGGGGTCCGAGCACATCGCCGATACATCGGTAATGCGGCTCGATGTTGACCCCGACTTTCTCCACGCCGAGGGCGCCGACACATCGCCCACGTCGCCGATGCATCGCCGATGCATCGCCGATGTATCGACGATGCGCCGCGATCCTCCGACCTCATCTGGGACGCCGCCACTCTCGCTCCCCGCTCACTGCCAGTGCTTCCCCTCCCGCGCCAACTCGCTCCCCCACCCCTGCGGTGTGCCCTCGTCGGGAGCACCTCGCTTTTCCTGAGGGCGCCCGCAGGTCGCCCACACGCAAGGCCCACAGGCCGAGGCCCAACGGTCCACACGGACGCGGGACGCCCCGGGGCCAGCGCGAGGCCCAGGCCGAAGCCTTCCCCATCGTGTCATTAGCGAGAGAGATGCTGCCGAGGGCGATGCCGTCGCGACGGACCGCGTCAGTCACCACCGTGACCATGCCGCGCCCGTCGCTGCAGGTCACGCGGCTGCCACCTGCCGTGCTGGCGTTGGCCAGGCCGCGCGTGGCCGCCCTTCGCCACGGCCGCCCCCCGGTGGGCACGACGGGGAGCGCGCTCCTCGCGCCGGTGGTCCGGGCCGCAGCGTCCGGGCGAGGGCGCGACGGTGGCTGCGCGCCGCGCATCGCGGGGCGCGAGGGCGCGAAGGCGGGTGGCCCGGTTCGCCTCCCGGAGCGCGGCTGCTCGGAGCAGGCCGCAGCTCCGAGGGCATGGGGCGAGGAGGCGCGAAAGGGGCCCTTCGCCGGAGTGGCCTTTTGGTGCGGGCCCGTGTGGGCCCCTCGATCGCCGAGCGCGATGCGACAGTGGTTGGCGTACTGTGCGCTGGTGTTTGGCCCCCCCCTGCGGCCCCCAGGAGGCCACGCACCAAAGGTCACTCTTACCCAGGGTCAGCCCTGCGTGTTCAGTCAACCCGCATTGCAAGGATGGGCAATCTTCCCAAGGGCACCCTGGGTTTCTTCATAATTGTGGGTGGGTAGCCCTCGACGAGGGTCAACCTCGCCTCGTCGTCGCGCCGCGACGGGGGTCGGAGCGCCTTCGGCGCGCGGTGGCTGCCCGTGACGGGGTAAATTAGGAGCCGGCGGCGGGGGTGGCGTCCCCCCACGCTTGTGAACGAACTCGGAGTACCCTTGCATCCTTGCCTCCTCGGCGCATCCCTGATCACCTTCGTTGGCGGCGCCTCGCTCGAAGAGCTTCGAAATGGTCTTGCAGGGGTCTTGCATCCTTATCGCGCGTCCTTGTGGCACGGGTTGACTGCAGCCGAGTCGGCGGGCGAAGTGGCGAGGGAAAGGTGGCCTGGCGCGGCTGCCTCCCTCGGGCGGGGCTGGGACCAGGATATCGTTCCAGGGCGTTCCATAAGGCTCTCGTCGTCGTCGTCGTGATCGTCGTCGTCGTCGCCGTCGCCGTCGGGATCGTCGTCGTCGCCGTCGTGATCGTCGTCGTCGTCGTTGTCGTCGTCGCCGTCGTCGTCGTCGTCGCCGTCGTCGTCGTCGTCGTCGTCGCCGTCGTGATCGTCGTCGTCGTTGTGAAATCGTTCCAGAGCGCGCTCCCGAGCCGCCGAGCAGCCCGGGGCACACCCCCTCCAGAGACGCGGGATTCATGAGGAAGAGAAGTAGGAGGAGGAGGAGGAAGCGAGAGGAGGAGGACGAGAAGGAGGAGAAGGAGGAGGATGAGGAAGCGAGAGGATGAGGATGAAGAGGAGTTTATTTATCCTCGCCCCAGTTTCTCCTCGCCGATGTGTCCAGACTGATTTTGCCCCGGTCCTGGCTTCGGCCTTAACCCCCTCCTTGCTGCTGGGCGGGGATGCCGCGTCGTCGGCAAGAGGTGGACGACGGCGAGTTGCCGTGGGACCGGGGCGTGGCGACGGAGGCGTTCGACGACCTGTACCACCTCGAGGATTTTTGTTTCTGCCGTCCCCCCCCTCCTCATCCTCTGGTCCTCGTCCTCCTAGTACATTTTCCTCCCTCCTCATCCTCTCGTCCTCGGCGTCCTCCTCCTCCTCCTTCTGCTCCTCCTCCTCCTCTTCCTCCCGTCTTCTCCCCATCTTCCTCCTCTTCCTCCTCTTCCTTCTCCTCCTTACCTCTATCCACACTTCAACCTTCCCCTCCTCCCGCACAGAGGGGGTCGCTTCCCGCGCGGCATTCCCGCCAATCTTCGAATTTGCCTAGCCGCGTCCAGCGTGCAGCCGTGGTCACATTGAACGCCTAGAGGAGGACTCGACTCGACTCGACCTTGGGTTCAACAATTCTTTGTGTCACTACGGGGAACAGTGACGGACACCAACATTTAACATAACTCCCTCAGTCAACGCTGTCGTTCATCGGGGCGCTGAGAAACATCTGAACCTGGCGAGTGACTTGGATTGCACCTTCATCATCTCATCAAGATGGGGGGCAGGTCCAGCTAGCACCCGTGAAGCCAGATACACACACCACACACACACACACAACGCACGCACGCACGCACGCGCACGCGCACACGCACACGCACTCGCACACGCACACGCACACGCACACGCACACACACACACCACACACACACACACACTAACACTACACACTACACACACCACGCACACCACTCACGGGGTAAGGCTCCAGGTGGCACCCGTGCTGAGCGCGGAGACGCCAGGAGGAGGAGGAGGAGGAGGAGGAGGAGGAGGAGGAGGAGGAGGAGAAGCTTGTGAGCCGTCCCGTTATCGTTGCCCTCGTCCTATAGTCGTCGCGCCCACCGGGAAAAGGACGCCACGGTGGCCTTCCGGGGAGCCTTCTTGCTGGAGGTGGCCGCGACGGGCGCCTCCTTCGGCCGCCCCAGGGAAGGGGCCAAGAGTCGGTCGGCGCAGCGTGTGCGTGGGTGGGGGGTGGGGTCGAGGAAGCGCACGCGTGGATCACTGGCGGCGCCCACGGGGGAGGCGGGAGAGGGGCGGCTTTCTAAGAAGGTGGAAGGGGCTTCTTGGGAAGCATGGGTGCTCTCAGAAGGCCCCAGTGGTGTGTACGTATGGAAGATTCTTGAAAGCCAGGCGGGCTTCTCAGAAGCCCTCAGCCCTCTTGGAAGCCACCCTCCTCCCTCCTCCGTCCTCCACCTCCTCCTCCTCTTCCTCCCTCCCGCCCTCCCCTTCCTCCCTCCTCCTTCCATCCCTACCTCCTCCCTCCTCCCTCAACTCTCCTCCTCCTCCTCCTCCTCCTCCTCCTCCTCCTCCTCCTCCTCCCTCCTCCTCCTCCTCCTCCTCCTCTCTCCCTCCCTCCTCCCCTCCTCCTCCTCTCTCCTCCCTCCTCCTCCCTCCTCCCTTCTCCCTTCTCCTTCTCCCTCCTCCCTCCTCCTCCTCCTCCTCCTCCTCCTCCTCCTCCTCCTCCTCCTCCTCCTCCTCCCTCCCTTCCTCCTCCTCCTCCTCCTCCTCCTCCTCCTCCTCCTCCTCCTCCTCCTCCTCCTCCTCCCCATCCTCCTCCTCCTCTCCTCCTCCTTCTCCTCCTCCTCCTCCTCCTCCTCCTCTCCTCCTCTTCCTCCTCCGCCTCCTCCTCCTCCTCCTCCTTCTCCTCCTCCTCCTCCTCCTTCTCCTCCTCCTCCTCCTCCTCCTCCTCCTCCTCCCCCTCATCCCTCTTCCCTCCTCCTCCTCCTCCTCCTCGCCACTTTTGGGGGGACGCTCCCCCCCCCTCGCGCCGACCCCCCCCCTCATTGCAGGCGCCGCCAAGATCTCAAGGCCCCAGTGGCTGCGATCGGCGGGCCCCGCCTTCGGGGGGCAAGATCGGGGCGCGCCCCCGTCGCCAGCATCTCCGGGGCGCCGGCCTCTCTCCTGCTTTTCGGAGGTTGCCTCGTGAGCTGACGACTAGCATTGAGGATGAGGAGGAGGAGGAGGAACACCAGTGTAAACCCAATGGTCATCAACGATGTTGGAGTAAACCCCTCTTCATAGGCCCCTACAGCGGTTCTCTTTCACTGAGGGAACTGCCTCGTCGGAAGACACCCGTTTGAAGACATTGAAGCATGCCAAAACATTGTTCTCGGGATTCCAACGCCCCGGATCAACCTGACTGTTGCGTCTTGACGATCCTGAATCGTGCCAAAACGTCATTCCTAGATCTTCAACGCAGAGAATCAAGGTAACTGTTGCGCCCGCATATAATCTTTCATCCTTCCAAAATGCAATTTCTGGTACGTTGATGATGGGAGTCCGTGGATGTCTTGAAAATGTTGTAAACGAATGTGCGCGGCGCGAAGGCGAGAGCCACATTTTGACAAGGAACCGCTCTCAATCCGTGAACTTTTTGCAACTGTTTAAATCGAATGTGCGCCGCGCTAAGATGAGAGCCACATTTTGAAAACGGCCCGCCCCCAACTTGTGAAACTCTTGCATGCTTGAAATACGAATGTGCGCCGCGCTGAAGCGAGAGCCACATTTTGAAAACGAGCCGCCCTCAACCAGTGAAACCCTTGCAAATGTTTACAACGAATGTGCGCCGCGCTGAGGCGAGAGCCACATTTTCAAAACGACCCGCCCTCCATCTGTGAAACAGTTGCCAAACTTTAAGCTTCAGAGTCATACATGGTGAGGAAGTCTCAGGCGAAACGCCCGGCCCGCCCTAAAAACATGGCTCGGGATGCGACAGGGAGAGTTTGTTTATAAGGAAAATGAATGGAGGGAGGAGGAGCGGGAGGGAGGAGGGAGGAGGGAGGAGGGAGGAGGAGGAGGAGGAGGAGGAGCGGCAGGGGCAGGAGCAGGAGGTCCTGCCTCCCTGCTCTCATGCTTCCTGCTTTCCGGCTTTATTGCTGGCACTGGCCATCAGTCGCTGGAAGTTGGCATGTTTGGATGCCCATATGCCAATATACTTTCAGTGTCTTCCTACTTCAACGCTCAAGTGGCTTCACCTTTGCTGTCCTGTTTCGTTGGCGGGCGGACATCCAATCTACTTTCAACGCCTTCCTGCTTCATGATTCGATATACTTCTTCCGACCGATGGGTGAGTCGGGAATGCGCCATATTCCAGAAAAGTAGCACATAAGTTTGGGGACGATTCATTGAATGTGTTATTGACAGTGCTCGATGATGTTCTAACTCCTCTTAAGTGTTTTTGTTCCAACACCTGACTTGAGACCTAAGAGAAATATGACGAAATGGCTATTATTCTTAATTGTTTTTCCATTTCATCATCCCCTGTAGGAGGTCATGCCCGACCTAAGACTAGCTCCCATACTCATACGACCCCCAGATTTCTCGAGCCGGAATTCCAGGGGGGGCGGCTACGAGCATGTGTTTTCGCAGGGGCCCCCCCCGCTCGAACGCAAGCCCCTCGCGGGGTCCGACCATTCGCACCCCCCACTCGCAGCCTACTCACACCCATACCCGTAGCCTGTTCAGTGCCTTCACCGCATGTCCCTCCACTTCTCCTCCCCCCCGCAGGACTGAGCGTGTGCTGCCCTTTCATTATTACAGCCAACCCGCGCAGCAAGGATGAGCAACCTTCCCGAGGGTACCCTTGCATCCTTGCCCCTTCGGCCCATCCTTAGCGACTTTCGCTGCCCAATCTCGTTCGAAAGACGTTCACATGGGCCTCCAAGGCCCTTGCATCTTTACTGCGCGTCCTTATGATACGGGTTGACTGTACTCTCACCGGTCCATGGATCTGGCGCCCACGTACCAGATCCACGGATCCGCAATACGTGCCCGAGGGTGGAAGGCGCCCCGCAGCTTTCACTCAGGAGCGGGGGCCCTCTACCGGAGCGGCCCTCTGATGGAGCGGCCTTCTGCCAGCGCGGCCTTCTGCCCAAGCGGTTTTCTGCCCAAGCGGCCTTCTGCCCGAGCGGTCTTCTCCCAGAGCTGCTTTCTGCCAGAGCGGTGCCCCCCGCCTCCCCCCTTTGCCGTGTGAGCTTCGGGTCCCGCTCCCAGACTCACGCGCCTCCTATCGAGCCCCCCCGTAGGCTGGCTCGTGGCGGGCACCAGCTGGGTCTCCGCGGCAACCGAGACCTGCGTGGATTCGGCACCGCTCCTGTGGTATAGCTGCTACTTCTACGTGGCGATCATGTGGTCCCTGATCCTTTCGGGCTTCGTGATGATCATCGCAAGCGGGTTTGCCAACGTCGTCTTCAAGCAGTCGCCGCCCCGCCAAGAGGAGTAACTAGATAAGCCTGGTCAGGGCGCCCCCGTCGGAGCCCACGAGTTGGAGCTGAATGATTGTGGGAGAAATGAACATCAGTTCTCCCGATCCTCGTCTTCCCAATCTCTCTCTTTATCTTTCTCTCTACTCCGATGTTGCCTTCTCCTTCTTCGTCATCCTCAGCATCACCACCATCAGCATCAGCATCATCGTGAGCAGCAGCGCGGCAGCAGCATCAGCATCAGCATCATCATCGTTAGCAGCAGCATTATGATTATCATCATCATCATCATCATCATCATCATCATCATCATCATCATCATCATCATCATCATCATCATCATAGTCAAAATCACATGCCTCCTCTCCTCCCATATATGATGAATTCTCGGTTGGTGACCAATGTGTGAGCACATCATCTTAGTGAGGCATTCGGGTTTAGAGCGACTAGGCATGCGAATGGTGTTTCTCTTCTTGGTTGACGACATGTCTGGCGTTCGCAGCCGCTATTCTTCTGTGTCCAGTGGAAGGATTGGCATCTGCAGGCCGGTGTCGTGGAGACGACGTCGCAGTGTTGCAATCCGATGTCGCGCAGCAGGTTCAAACGCCATTCCAGTAAGCTCAATCTGGATCGGTTGCCACCGTGATTGAGCAAGTTGCCACGGTTGTTGCGTGCAGCACTGGTGGTGCCAAGCAGTATGTTCCTCCCACGATATGCGCGTTCTGCCCCTCGATTGTTGAATTCCCTGGGAGAGATTATGGAGCTCGGGGGCAGCTCAAGATTGTTATTTCTTCTCTGGCTCCATCAGGATAGTCTCCGTTCCTTCCCCTATGATCATGCCACTCGTCAGCCGCCGCCGCCGTCTCCTCCTGCCCCCCCCCCTCCTCCCCCCAGTGCTCCAAAGTGTCGCCGATGTCATACTGCAGTGCGTCATGAAAGCCTCTAGGTGGCTTGCAGACAGCCGCATGGCTCGGTATCAACGATGCTCTCCCCAAAACACTGCCCTGCTACCCGTAGCTCTACTTGACCAGGCGGGACACTGACGCCATGATCGTTTGGCACATCCTCTTAACATCTTTTTCCGCACTCTCCTCCAGCGTCCGTCCTGACCGGCTGCTCGACCTGGAGGAGGAGGAGGCGGAGGAGGAGGAGGACGAATAATAGAACGAAGAGCAGGAGGCGAAGAAGGAGGATGAGGAGGAGGAGAAAGGGGGATGATGATGAGGAGGAGGAGGAGGAGAAAGGAGGAGGAGGGGGAGGAGGAGGAGGAGGAGAAGAAGGAGGAGAAGGAGGAGGAGAAGGAGGCAGAGGAGGAGGAAGGAGGAGGAGGAGGAGGGAGTAGGAGGAGGAGGAGGAGGGGGAGGAGGAGAGGAGGAGGAGGAGGAGGAGGAGGAGGAGGAGAGGAGGAGGAGGGGAGGAGGAGGAGGAGGAGGAGGAGGAGGAGACAGGGGGAGGCGGAGGGGAAGGAGAGGAGGAGGAGGAGGAGGAGGAGGAGAAAGGAGGAGGAGGAGGAGGAGGAGGAGGAGGAGGAGGAGGAGGAGGAGGGAGGAGGAGGGAGGAGGAGGAGGAGGAGGAGGAGGAGGAGGAGGAGGAGGAGGAGGAGGAGGAGGAGGAGGAGGGGGGGAGGAGAAGGAGGAGGAGGAGGAGGAGGAGGAAGAGGAGGAGGAGGCGGGAGAGCAGGAGGAGAAGGAGGAGGAGGAGGAGGAGGAGGAGGGAGGGAGGGAGGGAGGGAGGAGAGAGGAGGAGGAGGAGGAGAAGGAGGAGGAGGAGGAGGAAGAAGAGGAGGAGGAGGAGGCGGGAGAGCAGGAGGAGGAGCAGGAGGAGCAGGAGGAGCAGAAGGAACAGGAGGGAGGAGAAGGACCCCACGTGGGAGGCTTCTGCAGGAGCGGCGCGCGCCCCACCGAGGTCGCAGGCGGGCTCCTCCGACAGCGCCACGGCCCGCCAGGACGGCCCCGCGCCGCCGCGCCGCGGCCAGCGCCTGTACGGCTTCGGGCACCCGCGCCGGCCTGGAGGCGCCCGCCCCCCCTCCTGGCGGGCGGCGCGCCGCAGCAGGGCCCCTCCGCCCACTCGGGGCCTCCCATCAAGCGGTGGCGAAACTTTCTGGCTTGCCCATGGGCCCACCGAAGAATGATCCAAGAACCTGCTGTGGCTTTCAACAAATGGTATGAGATGGTTTCTGGTCGAGGCAGCTTTGTTTTAACACGTCGGGCTTATGTTATAGGAGCATGGTGTTTGTTCGGAGAAATGTTGAGTTCTTAGACACTTCCGTGGTAGGCCTATAGGAATGCCATGATGGTCGGTCCTTGCTCATCACAAGATCGAAGTCGGTTCGGGCAGGGCACCCTTCGTGCTCTTCGGGTTTGTGAGATGTTCTTTTGCATCCTGGGGAGGATGCCCTCGGATGCTCTGTGTGCTGTGGCCGACGGAGGGTCCTACGTTCTTGAAGGATGCTCTTCTGTCCTAGGTTTAAGTCGGGCCCGTCCCTCTACAGGAGGAGTAGTTAAGAATGGTCAAAAAGTAGTCTGGGGGCGATTTCTCTACTATTTTTGAGCATGCTTGGGCATTTGTTTGATTATTTTTCTTTGTCATCCTAAATCCGCCTGTATACGGGACACGCCCGACGTAATCCCAGGTCCGACTGTACTGGGACCCCCTCCGAGAGACCTCTAACCCCCCCCCTCCGCCCCACGCGACCGCACTCGCCACGTTCCCAGGCCGGCACCGCATGGAGCAGTTCAATGCGGAGGGTGTTGGTAGTGTTCCACCCTCGCGGGAACTCGCCGTGCCCCCCAGACCGTCAAGCAGCCGTTCGGGAGGAAAAGCCAGCCTTGGGGAGAGGGTCGGGACTTCTGGGGATCCCATATCCGTGTACTCATTCATTCGACACAACAGACACTATTACATCAGAGAAAACTCCAACCAGTGGATGTTTTGAAATGGGATCGATAAAGAGATCGACCAGGAACCCGGGAACCCAGAACCCACCGAAATCGGACTGGAACCATTGCAAGGACCAGGAACCCGGGAACCCAGAACAGGGATCCCGGGAACCCAGAACCGGGAACTCGGGAACCCAGCCGGCCAGCAAAATCGGCGGGACATTATCGTCAAATCTTTCAATATCCGCCAGGACCACTTCAGTGCAAGCACTGGTTGAGGAACATCGGTGCCCGGGGAGGTCCTGGCGCGAGGCGTCTGGCCCTTCTCGGCCTCTGGGGGCCCCACGCAGGGCCCCAGGGGGCCGCCAGCAGGACCGCTCCGGCCGAACAGCCGGGCCCGGGGGGGGGGAACGAGTCGGGGCCTCCAGGGGTCCGCGCCGTGGAGCCAAAACAGAGAACTCACGACGGGCTTGGCATCGCTCGGGCGTGTGTTTTTTTGGAGGGAGGGCCATCGAGGACACCCTGGAATGTCTTCGAAAGCAGACACGCGCGGCATCGAAAAATACACGGGGCATGGACGTCCGAGCAAGAGCCAGCGGTGGGGCTCTGGGTATCTCTCTCTCTCTCTCTCTCTCCCTTGGCCATGAAGAACGTGCCGACTAGACGTAAGAGTGCCCACTCGCGGGAGGGACCACTCGCCGGAGTGACCTCTGGTGGGGCCCCCCGATCGCCGAATGCGTTGCGATAGTGGCGTGTTGCGCACACGTGTTTGGTCCCCCCGTGGCCCCCCAAAGAGCAGCTCACCAAGAGTCATTCTTATCCAGGGTCGATTGTCCGTCCTCTGCCGCGCGGCTGTAATTATTCGAGCAGTTCGCCTTGCAACTCCGGCGGCGCCAGCGACCCAGAGCCGACATTGTGTACAGCTCGGGTGCTGCTGGAAGTGCTCCTGGCCCAAGGTGCCCGCGGGAGTCCCAAGGAGGCCCCCACGGCCTCCAGAGCACCCCTGACGAGGCCCAGAGGGCCCCATGGGGCTCCAGAGTGGAGCGAACAGCTGGGGGCACCTTGGGCCAGGGGCACCTTTAGCAACACCCGAAGAGCATTCGCTGTGCGGCAGAAGAACAACAACCCTCGACCAGGGTCGCTTCTGCGTGTAGCCGAAGGGGGGTCCTGCGGGGAACGGCTCCTGGACCCCGGGCGCCCCCGGGGGAACGAGTCGGGACCCCCGCGGGGCGCACGCCGTGGAGCCAAAGTTAGGTCGGGCTTGCCCGTCTGCAGGAGGAATCTTCTGAATCAGATTCAAAATAATACGGGGACCATTTCTTCATGACTTTTGGAACTAGGTTCGCATGTTTTGACTGTTTCTGTCGGCCAAAATCCACCTGATGAGGCCAAGAGGCAAAGACGAGAACTCACAACGTTGGGGATCTGACACCCCTCAGACATCCGAAGAAAACGCGCCGACGTTCGTGGACTCCGCCATCCGCTTGGGAGAATCAAGAATTTGGACTGGACCCTGGGCGTTTCCTCGGAGCTCCTTTTTGTTCATAGAGGTTCCGGTGCCATGAGAGGCGTTCCAAAAAGGGCCTCGCCTTCGAGGGGCGAAGGAGTTGCTGTCTCTCCCGAGGTGGAAGGTTGGCGGAAGGCGGCGGAAATTGAACGACTGCGGCTCCGCCAGCGGGAACCGGCGGAAGCAAAAGTCGATTCCCCAAGACATGACACAGTTTTTGAGTTCAGGGTGCCTGGGATCGGCCGTGAATAGAGAGAGGTCCCGCAGGATACGTTTCTTAAACCCCAGCGTTCTCCCCAGGACCAGCTCTTCATCCCGATTGTTCCGAGTTGTTTGATCGACGGCCCCGGGGCCCGAGGAGGGGTCGGAAGGGCCCGAAAACGGAGAAACTAATCCAGGGCCCTTTCCTTTCCTCGAGGAAGACCCGCTTCCTTCCTACCGGTGCGTTCCTCCTCTCATCGTCCTATCCCCTCTGCGTTTTCCCTCCCGCCGGGAAGGAAGCGAGGGGGCCGGCCCCGGATGTCGCCCTGCGCCCCGTCTCTCCTCCTCCTCCTCCTCGTCCTTTGGCTCTCCTCCTCGTCCCTCTTTGTCCCTCCTCTTCCCCTGCGCTCCTCTTCCCTTTCACTCTCCAGCCGTACCGGGGCCATGGTGTCCTGCTCCCCTGCGCAAGCGCTCACTTCGGCACGACGCGGCGTTTGCGAGGTTGTGGTTTCTCCGCTGTGCCGTTCTCCCTTTCGCATTGCCCGCAGCCGCCATGTGGCGACACGTGGCACGGCGGGCAGCAAGATGTCGAGTGGAAGCGGTGGTGGGCTTCTCCTTCCGACAGGCAGCATCACTCAAGCGACTCAATTGGAGCACGTGCGGCTGCAGCAAGGTCGAGACGAAGGTAAGGTTCTGCAAACACTGCGGCGCCAACTTGTTGCAGATCGCGCCTGTGGAGCATGTTCAAGCTCATCCTCATTGGCGTCATCCTCTGCCTGGCGCGTCCCCCCCCCGCGGCGAAGGGTGGACCCAGCGCTGCGGGAGCTCTCCAACATGGCCCCGTCCATCCAAGCCTTGGCGAGCCATGGATCCAGGACAGGGGTGGCGAGAGGGGCAAGGTCGCCCACGGGGGAGACGGGGGCACATGGCTGGCATAATGCGGTGGCAAAAGTGCTGGCGACAGCAACCCGCCCCCCGTCGGCCCGTTGTCCAACCTCACATCGAGGAGGGCAAGCATCTCCCCGACTTGGCTAGGAAAGCGCGGGGCATGGCCAACCACCAGAAGTCTGCAGTGTTTGCTGCTAGCATGGAGGCGAAGCTCAGCGTGGTACCCGTATTTGTCCACCAATAATTTCCGGCCGCTCGCGCTGAAGTTTTCAAACTTGAAGCCCGCGTGGTGAAAGAGCTGGACAAGCTGGTCATGTGGAGGTCGTACGTCAGGAACGTCGTCGAGTACATCTCCCCCCAGCACGACGGGCGGGGCACCAGCGGTGACAAGTGCAAGGGTCTGCTGGCCGAGCTGCAGCGGGAGGATGGAGCAAGCCGGGTACAGAAAGAGCAGCAGCAAGGCCCCACCATGCGCAACGGTGACTTTTTTGACGAGAAGCGCGATCTCAGCCAATTGCTTACGCTTCATGAGATCGCGGCCGACATCGAGAAGGAAGCTGATGCGTCCGAGCAAGAGCAGGAAGCAGCTGAGAGGCGGGAGAGACTTGTCGCCGAAACTTCTCAGGAGATCGCCGAGGACTTGCTGGGGCCCCTCGTCAAACAAGCTCAAGAAGCCCGCCAGGTTCATGCTGCCCACCTGCCTCGGGTCCGGGCCAAGCGCTGCCACGCCGGGACAGCTGGTGACGCCGCTGAGGCCAGCGAAGGTGATGGTGGTGGAACGCCTGCAGGGTCTGACGCTGCCCCGAGCGTCGCCGCTGGTGGAGTCACTTGTGCTTGCGCGCCATCCTCGGCCCCAGCTGCAGCAGGCGCGCGACGGAAGGCCAAGACCACGTCGAGCCGAACAGCCCCCCCCCCGCGGGGGAGGGCAGGGGGGGCGGGGGGGGTCGACGTGATCTTCAAGCGAGGTGGTCGCCAGCGCGCCGGCGACTGCTCGCGAGCAGGCGTGACCACTCCCGGCTTTGACGAGAGAAGCTCGGGCAAGATGGAAACGCCCCTGTCGGGGGCCTCAAGGCCTTGAAGTTTTCGGGCCCCGAGGCTCACCCGCGGGTCTGCGCGGCCGAGTCTCATGATCAAGGGGGGCCTTGCGGCATGCCATCGGACTGATTTATTTTTCTTTGCCCCGGCCCGGCCCTGAAGCCAATGGCTTTGAGTTGATCCCGCGGACCGCCGACGCTGCGTCGCGGATCTCGGAGCCCGGGCGCGGTTCGAAGGATTGGTGTCCAAAGCGCAGGTCGCGCTGTCTTCTGGCGCAAGAACACCACGTTGTGCAACGCGAGATGGAAGGAGCGACTGAACGGACCCATCGCCGTGACTAGGCTGCCATCCCAGGACCAGCTGCGGCAGGAATGGAGCGCGGATCCTCGCGGGCAACTCGCTCGGGCCCCGCCCGCCCCCGCGGGGGGCTGATTTTCTCGATGCCCGTCGCGCTGCCGGAACCATCGAGCACGCGCCTGGCGGCGGGCAGGTCGGCACTCGAAGAGCGGGCACGCTCGCCGTTGAGAGCTTGCCCCGTGAGAACTTATCCTTGTCAGCAGCAGTTCGGACTGCTGCGGGGCAGCTCGCCATGCCGGCCGCTGTCGGCGCCGACTTCAACGTGCCCCCCCGACTTCCCTAGCTCGGCCTGCGTCGCCCATCGTCTTCGAGCTCGGCGGGTGGCCCCCTGGGGGGCCCAGGGGGCGCGCGGGGCCCGCGCGCTTGACTACTTCGTTTCGTTGTCTCTGCCGAGCTCGATGCATGTATTTCCACGCGAGGACGGCGCGCGCGCCCAGCGCCGCCGCGCACCTCCCAGCCCAGCCCGCGCCCCGCGCAGGCCCCGGAAAGTTGCGCGGCCATGTGCGCGGCGTGCCGCCCCCCATTCCCGCGGAGGCGCCCATTGGGCCTGTTCCGCCCACGCCTGCGCGGCCTCGCATGCAGCTCGCGGCGCCGTCGCACGGCGCGCCACGGAGCGCGGCCGACTCTCTTTGCAACTTTGCAAGCAGCGGGCCAACCGAGCAGAGAAAGAGATCGCGACTCTCTTTGCAAGCAGCGGGCCAACCGCGCAGAGAAGGAGCTCGCGGGAATCCGTCGAATGTCGCCGCCACGTCGGGGGCGGGGGCGGGGGCGGGGGCGGGGGGCGGGGGTGAATTCCCGCGGCGACGCTGCGCCGACAAAACTGGACCAGGACCGCCGGGCCCCCCGCCGTCTGCAGCCCCGCTTGTCTTCACGGTTGCGATTCATTGCTAGTTTCGGCACCTGCCGCAACGGTTGCTCCTCGCGCTTTGACGTCGAAGAGCAAGAAGCAAGCCAGTTTTTCTGAGTGCACGTCGAAGCGGAGTACACGTAGAAGCGCCTAGCTGAGTACACGTCGAAGCTGAATGTCAGGCCCCCGGGAAGTGGAAAGAACGGCATCTCGAATCCATTGGCCGAGGGACGAGGCGAGCACGCCAGGGTGTTCGAGGGGGCCGTGGACCACTCGCGACGACATTCAGCTAAGATGGGGCCGCCATCTTCGATCCGCCCGCTATGCTCGCTCGCGAAATCAGCCCGAACCCAGCCACCAAAGTTTCAATATGGTCACTCTCTCCCCAGGCTTGCGCCAGACACGTTTCGCGCTGCCTCAAGGATGGTTCCACATTGGCCACGTTACTTGCCGCCCGGGCGGTGCGTTGGGTGTCCTGGGGATTTTGCCCCGCCCCATGAAAGCGATTGGTTTGTGCCCTGGCCAGGTTTCAAGGCTCGCGCTGCCCCTTCTCAACGAAGCTCGCGGGCTGGCTTCGGCAGGCCGTTTTCTTGCTGGCGCCGCCGCTGGGGGCGATGCTGACGGAGTTGCGCGGTGGCCTGGAGGGGTCCAATCGCACCGCCAGCGCGCCGCTGGCCCACAGTTCTCGCGCGCGGTGGACGCGGCGCGGAGGCGAAGTCTGCGCGCTGAAGGGGCCGCCAGGGAGGGCGATGTCAGTTGCGCCCGTGTCTGGGGCCCGTGCAAGTGCACCAGATTGGTCACACCCCGCGCCTTCCTCCAACGATGCCGCCAGCGTCAGTTTCCTGTTCGCATTGCTCGGCCCGCGGTCAGCGCCGACAGACTCGCGGGGTTCGCGTCGCTCTCTGGCGCCGTCGTCAGTGCTATGACGCGACCGACGGCGTGGCCCCGGGCTGCGGGTTCGCGACCGCGATGATGCGCATTCAAGCTGCGCCCGCCCTCGATGCACGACAGCTGCTCCCCGGGATGCCACGCTCCACATTTACACTGACTCCCGCTGGCCCAGCTGCTCGGGGAGAGGCCTTTCGAGTCGCGGGCCACGTCGCTGAAGGGGCCGCAAGGCTCCACGGCGTCATCGAGGGTGGCGTCGGTAGGATTTCCGAGGACGCGGCCTCCTCTGTCGCCTCGCCGGACACGTTCGCGATTCAGGTCAGGAAGGCCTTGGGGGTGCCTCGCGAGGCCCGCGGAGGCTTCCGCGGTCAACCCTGGAATTGGTTTCTCCCCTGGCAGTTGCTTCCGTCGCGCGCTGCTCCGATGAGATTTGGCTCGACCGAATTTGGTCGTTTCCAGGCGCCACCCCGCGGGCGGAACTCTGGGGGGAACGGGCCTGAGCATTTGAACGTCTTGCCGCAAAACGTGAAAGGGTGCGCGCTGCCCTTGTAGTGGCGTGAAGAGCGTCCTTGAAATAATTCTGCGCACCATGCCCATTGCGTGGGTTCCCCTGGGCCGTTTCGGGACCGAGGTTATGTAGTCGGCGACCCCCCAAGCCTTGCTTTTAGAAGGTGACGAGGGCCTTCGCCCAGAGGATGCCTGAACGAAGTTGCGGCGCTAGTGTGCAGGCTGGTACGGCAGGTGCTCAGGCGCGCCACGAAGTTGCCGCTGCCCGCCCAGGGCCATCGACGCACGCCAAGTTGCAGAGAGGTCGCGCCAAAGCGGTTGCCAGCAATGCAACTTGGGCCAGGACCAGAGCTCAAGATGCAGGACATGCCGCAAGCAACCTTGTGCCGGCGTTCCCTGAACAGTTCCGTATTTGGTGTTTTTTTCAGGCGACGGCGGTTCCGGTTAGCGGAACGGGGCGGGGGGGGCGCCCACTGGTACACATCGCTAAACCAGGTTCCACTAAACCCAGTTCTGCCAACGCCCGAGAATAGTCCCGACGCGATGCTGCCTCGGATCTCATGCTGCCCAGCATGCCGAGACAAAGCAACAACTGATCGAATTCTTAAGGCTCAGTCTGGCATCGTCCCTCCGCCAGGCCTGTCGCCGCAGTACCACGGGGGAGGTTATGCTCTGTGTCCTCGAGGCTTTTTCTGCCATCCAGGAGACGCGCCCCTCCCCGTTCACGATGATGTTGGAGACAGTGGCTCCGAGGATCAATGGGAGGCCCATGGTCCCGAATACGATTTCCGTGAAAAGTCTGGGCGCGTTTGCGTTGATTGGCCTTGCGCGCCTCACGTTGCCGCTGAGCTTGCCGGGGCAGCATGGGCCGCAGATGCAGTCAATGGCAGCAGCGACGTGGCGGCCCCCATTAGCTGTCCCCCCTGGGCCCCCAACATGCAGACGCCCCAAGGGTGCAATTCGGAGCGTGCGCCGGACTCACTCCATGAGGCTCCAGAGGGCTCATCATCTTTGGTTTTGTCAGGCTTGCGGTTTTCATGATCATGTTACTATGCGTGAGCTGTCGAAACCATGCTCACATAAGCTTCAATCCCATCGACGAGAACATTTGTCTCGCATCGAAGATGGGTTGTGGCCGACTGCTGAGAAGCTCACTCGTGGCCAGTAATTCCCGAACCACTACGTGGGATAGCCTGTTCCTGTTCTGGCTCCTCCGTACCATCACTGTCCAAGCTCGACTTCAAGGATGCTGCTTTCACCGAGGTTCCCCCCCGTCCTCCGGCGCCTCCTCCCGGCTCTTGGCACGAGTGGACCCTCGTTGCGATCTGCTTCCAGCGCGTTGAACACTTACAAGAAGTCTCAGGTGTCCCGCGTATAGGTGGGCAACACCTCGCCCCGAGCAGTGACCTCGACAATCCTCCTCCTCCTCCTGGGGTGCGCACTCGCGCTGCCAAGTTTGGCCCCGACCAGTCTGCTGCTTTGGGGCACCCTTGTATCGCATTGCGCCGTTCAGACGGTGCCGCGCTGCTCACGCGCCTGTAACGGAAAACTTGCGCAGGCCATGGCCAACCTCGCAAACCTTTTGAAGAAGTGCGACGGGCTCCCCCGCAGCGTGGGCGCCGCGAGCGCGTGGTCTGCAGCTCGTCGAGGCAAGCGCGCCCACAGTTGTCTGGGGTATCAGTCGAGCGGGCCCCCTGGCCTGGACTGACTACTACAGGGTTAGGCCGCCGCGCTTCGAGGCACTCTCACAGGCAGGGTTTTCCCTGTGTCATGGCGTGCCTCTTCAAATGTTTGGCGGTGGACCCAGGAGGAGGCCAGCCGTGCGGTCTCACGCTGGTTGTCAGAGTGAGGGGGCCGAACGGTCATTCACTGTCCCTGGGTGCGTGGCTGAAGTGGAATTCCGCGGTGCGGATTCGTGTTGTTGTTTGTTGTTGTTGTTGTTGTTGTTGTTGTTGGAGGTGGTGGTGGTGTTGTTGTTGTTGTTGTTGTTGTTGCTGTTGCTGTTGTTTGTTGTTTGTTGTTTGTTGTTTCTTGTTGTTGTTGTTGTTGGTGGTGTTGGTGTTGGTGTTGGTGTTGTTGTTGTTGTTGGTGTTGGTGTTGTTGTTGTTGAAGATTATTACTTCTAAAGAATAATTATTGTTGGGGCCCCTGGTGCGCGACCCCCCCCGCCGCGCCTAGGCCGCAGCCTCATTTTCATCATTTTCGTGAGGAAGTCTCAGGCAAAACGGGTTGGTCCGGATCCGGTTGTGTTGTTACGATCGGTTTTCCCTTGCAAAAAATAAGCTAAAGTGGACATTTCTTGTTCTAACATAACCAAACTTCAAGAATCCCTTGCAAAAAATAAGGTAAAGTGGACATTCGCGCGCGCAAGACGAAATCCTTCCAAAACCTTAGTTTTCGTAGCGATTTTAACATAAAAACATCAAAAAAACCAATGGTTTTTCAAAAAAAAAAAAAAATGTCAAAATTTCATCCCGCGCGCTCTTGCGGATTCGTAGGAAACCCAACACTTTTTAATCATTTCTGTCAAACGGGCTTTTGCGAGCAACTTTTTCTAACTTCTGCAACAACGGTTGCGCACCTGCCAGGGCCATCATCCCTGTCAAATAATACCATGCGGGGCACATTCGTTTTTTCTTCGCGCGCGCACGCCGTCGTCGTCGGCCGCGGGGCCCTGAATAGTAGCCACGGTCGTCCGCATGCCACGAAGTGAAGTGTCCGAACGTCATAGGGCGGGAAGCTGGGTGTGGGTGGTGGCGAAGAGTCGTTTGGAAATTTGGTAGAGCTTGAACCGGCCCCCCCACAAAGTGGGGGTATTGCCCGCCTCCTATGAAAACCCTGGCACTGGTGAGAACGGTGTGTCCCCACGTGCTAGTAATTGTTGTTGTTGTTGTTGTTGTTGTTGTTGTTGTTGTTGTTGTTGTTGTTGTTGTTGTTGTTTTTGTTGTGTGCTGCTGCTGTTGTTGTTGTTGTTGTTGTTGTTGTTGTTGTTGTTGTTGTTGTTGTTGTTGAACATTATTCCTTCTAAAGAATTATTATTGTTGGGACCCCTGGTGCGCGACCTCTGCGCCGCGCCTAGGCCGCAGCTACATTTTCATCATTTTTTCGCGAAAGCTTCAGAAAAGTGGATGAGCTCCGGATCCGGTTTTTTGTTGACGCTCGTTTTCCCTTGCAAAAAACAATAGAAAATGAAAATTCTTGTTCTTACTTGATCAAATTGCAAGAATCCCTTGCAAAAAATAAGGTAAAGTGGACATTCGTGCGCGCAAGACGAAATCCTTCCAAAACCTTAGGTTTCGTAACGATTTTAACATAAAAACATCAAAAACCCAATGGTTTTTTAAGAAAAAATTGTCAAAATGTCCTTCCGCGCGCGCTGTCCGAATCCCACAAAACCAATGGTTTTTCAACATTTATGTTACATGAGCTCGCGCGAGCTACTTTTTCTTGTTCTAACATAATCAAATTTCAATAATCCCTTGCAAAAAATAAGGTAAAGTGGACATTCGCGCGCGCAAGACGAAATCCTTCCAGAACCTTAGGTTTCGTAACGATTTCAACATAAAAACATCAAAAACCCAATGGTTTTTCAAAAAAAAAATGTCCAAATTTCATCCCGCGCGCGCTGTCCGACTCCCACAAAACCAATGGTTTTTCAACATTTATGTTACATGAGCTCGCGCGAGCTACTTTTTCTTGTTCTAACATAATCAAATTTCAATACTCCCTTGCAAAAAAAAGTAAAGTGGACATTCGCGCGCGCAAGACCAACAAAAAACACGACGATCTCAGGAACTTGCCCCAAAAATGTGACCAACTCCGCTCTCTCTGTCTCTCTCTCTGTCTGCTCTCTGTCTCTCTCTCTGTCTGTCTGTGTCATGTATTGTATGTCACAATTGCAGGATGCTGGGCACACGCGCGCCCCGAATAAGTGACCAAGTTCTGTGGGTGTGTACCCCACGCCAGTGTAGTAGCCACGGTCGTCCGCACGCCACGAAGTGAAGTGTCCCAACGTCATAGGGCGGGAAGCTGGGTTTGGGTGGTCGCGAAGAGTCGTTTGGATATTTGGTAGAGCTTGAACTGCCCCCCCACGAAGTGGGGGTATTGTCTCGCGTCGCATGAAAACCCTGGCACTGGTGAGAACACTGAGCGTTCGGGTAAAATGATTGTTGTTGTTGTTGTTGTTGTTGTTGTTGTTGTTGTTGTTGTTGGTGTTGTTGTTGTTGTTGTTGTTGTTGTTGTTGTTGAACACTATTACTTCTAAAGAATTATTATTGTTGGACCCCCTGGTGCACGCCCCCCGCCCAAAACCTAGGCCGCAGCTACATTTTCATCATTTTTCTGCGAAAGCTTCAGAAAAGTGGATTACCCCCGGATCCGGTTTTTTGTTGACGCTCGTTTTCCCTTGCAAAAAACAATAGAAAATGAAAATTCTTGTTCTTAGTTGATCAAATTTCAAGAATCCCTTGCAAAAAATAAGGTAAAGTGGACATTCGCGCTCGCAAGACGAAATCCTTCCAAAACCTTAGGTTTCGTAGCGATTTTAACATAAAAACATCAAAAACCCAATGGTTTTTTAAGAAAAATTGTCAAAATGTCCTTCCGCGCGCTCTTGCGGATTCATAGGAAACACACCACTTTTTAAACATTTCTGTCAAAAGGGTCTTTGCGTGCTACTTCTTCAGGTGCTTTGAACTTCTCCAACAACGGTTGCGCGCCTGCGAGGGCCACCATCCCTTGCAAAAAATGAGACGAAGTGCACATGCGCGCGGCCGCCGCGCGCGCATGTCGAAATCCTGCCAAACACAATGGGTTTTCAATAATTTCAAGATGCGATGTTCAGAAAACATATGAAAACGCACTACTTTCTCATCCGAAAAATCTCGAAATCCATTCGCGGTCTCTTGATGAATCTTTAAAACCCAAGATGGCCCCAACAGGCGCGCAAGATGGCCCCAAGAGGCGTCCATGAGGCCCAAAGAGGCGCCCAAGATGGTCCCAAGAGGCTTCAAGAGGACTCCAAGAGGCCCCCAAGAGGTTCCAGAGAGGCTCCAAGGTGGCTCCAAGAGACCCCCAAGATGGCCCCAGGAGGCGTTCTAGAGGCCCCAAGAGTCCGCCGTGAGGGTCCAATAAGCCCCAAGAGGCCCCAAGATGGTTCCAAGGGTTTTCTTGCGACACCAACTACCTTGGCACCGCGTACCATCTCACGTGTACCGTGTACCACATCATATGTAACAGATGTGATCAACCTCTGTGGGTGTGTACCCCACGCCAGTGTAGTAGCCAGGGTCGTCCGCACGCCACGAAGTGAAGTGTCCCAACGTCATAGGGCGGGAAGCTGGGTGTGGGTGGTCTCGAAGAGTCGTTTGGATATTTGGTAGAGCTTGAACGGCCCCCCCACGAAGTGGGGGTATTGGCTGGTGTCGCAAGAAAACCCTGGCACTGGGGAGAACACTGAGCGTTCGGGTAAAATGATTGTTGTTGAACATTATTCCTTCTAAAGAATTATTATTGTTGGGACCCCTGGTGCGCGACCTCTGCGCCGCGCCTAGGCCGCAGCTACATTTTCATTATTTTTTCGCGAAAGCTTCAGAAAAGTGGATGAGCTCCGGATCCGGTTTTTTGTTGACGCTCGTTTTCCCTTGCAAAAAACAATAGAAAATGAAAATTCTTGTTTTTACTTGATCAAATTGCAAGAATCCCTTGCAAAAAATAAGGTAAAGTGGACATTCGTGCGCGCAAGACGAAATCCTTCCAAAACCTTAGGTTTCGTAACGATTTTAACATAAAAACATCAAAAACCCAATGGTTTTTTAAGAAAAAATTGTCAAAATGTCCTTCCGCGCGCGCTGTCCGAATCCCACAAAACCAATGGTTTTTCAACATTTATGTTACATGAGCTCGCGCGAGCTACTTTTTCTTGTTCTAACATAATCAAATTTCAATAATCCCTTGCAAAAAATAAGGTAAAGTGGACATTCGCGCGCGCAAGACGAAATCCTTCCAGAACCTTAGGTTTCGTAACGATTTCAACATAAAAACATCAAAAACCCAATGGTTTTTCAAAAAAAAAATGTCCAAATTTCATCCCGCGCGCGCTGTCCGACTCCCACAAAACCAATGGTTTTTCAACATTTATGTTACATGAGCTCGCGCGAGCTACTTTTTCTTGTTCTAACATAATCAAATTTCAATACTCCCTTGCAAAAAAAGTAAAGTGGACATTCGCGCGCGCAAGACCAACAAAAAACACGACGATCTCAGGAACTTGCCCCAAAAATGTGACCAACTCCGCTCTCTCTGTCTCTCTCTCTGTCTGCTCTCTGTCTCTCTCTCTGTCTGTCTGTGTCATGTATTGTATGTCACAATTGCAGGATGCTGGGCACACGCGCGCCCCGAATAAGTGACCAAGTTCTGTGGGTGTGTACCCCACGCCAGTGTAGTAGCCACGGTCGTCCGCACGCCACGAAGTGAAGTGTCCCAACGTCATAGGGCGGGAAGCTGGGTTTGGGTGGTCGCGAAGAGTCGTTTGGATATTTGGTAGAGCTTGAACTGCCCCCCCACGAAGTGGGGGTATTGTCTCGCGTCGCATGAAAACCCTGGCACTGGTGAGAACACTGTGTCGGGTAAAAATTGTTGTTGTTGTTGTTGTTGTTGTTGTTGTTGTTGTTGTTGTTGTTGTTGTTGTTTGTTGTCGTCCCACCCGCGTCCCGCGACCCACCCCGCGACCCGACCCCCCGCGACCCCACCCCGCGCGCCCCGCGACCCACCCGCGACCCACCCAGCGACCCACCCGCGACCCACCCGCGACCCGCCCGCGGCCCACCCGCGACCCACCCCACCCGCGACCCACCCGCGACCCACCCGCGACCCACCCGCGACCACCCCGCGACCCACCCGCCACACCTTCGACCCAAACCACGTTGAAGGTACAAACCACATTTTCGGCGCCCCCAACCTGTCTATCCATTTTATACCGGATTATTTTGTGTCCTCTATTTTTTCGACATCTATATATTTAAGATTTTTATAAGTGTTGTTATTATTAACAAATTACTTTTTTCATGTGACACACAGCTTCAATTATATTTCGCATCTCCCGTCGATTTTCGGTTACTGTAAATTCCTTTCTGTTTGTTTTTTAATACCCACGTTTATTGATCCCCTCCCCTCCTGGATCTGTCAGCTCGTTGATTTTTTGACTCCCCCCTTTTTTGACATTGAATTTTTCTTGGATTTTTCCCCTAATACTGTTGCTTTTCTCGTGTTGGAGATCTTTATCGCAATTATTTCTTATTTTTTTCCTTTATCTACTGCGGTTTCCTTGCAGGAGAGCCCGCGACCCACCCCGTGACCAACTTGCGACCAACCCGCGACCCTAACCGCGTTCAGGGTACAAACCACATTTTTCGGCGCTTGCGGCGGGCATCTTTTGCAGTCGTTTCAAGTGGAGAGCCCGCGGCCCACCCGCGACCACGTTCAGGGTACAAACCAATTTTTTCGGCGCCTGCGGCGGGCATCTTTTGCATTCGTTCCCGGTGGAGAACCCGCGGCCCACCCGCGACCCAAACCACGTTCAGTGTACAAACCAATTTTGTTGGCGCCTGCGGCGGGCTGCTTTCGCATTCCTTCCAGCTGGAGGTGGAGAGCCCGCGACCCACCCGCGACCCAAACCACGTTCACTGAATCCCCTAAAACCCCATGCCGAGGGGAGGAGGGGAAGAGGAGGGGGAGGAGGGGGGAGGAGGGGAAGGCAGGAGGGGGACGAGTAAGGGGGAGGGAGGTGAGGATGATTTTTTTGGGGGGTATGGACGACAATGGGAGGACGATGATGGAGGCCGATGAGGGCGAGGACGACAATGGGAGGACGATGATGAAAGGACGAGGGGGGGAGAGGGAGGACGAGGAAAAAGAGGAGGAGGAGGACGAGGTGTAGAAGGAGTATGACGATGACGATGACGATTAGGACGAGGACGAGGACGAGGAGGAGGAGGAGGAGGAGGAGGAGGAGGAGGAGGAGGAGGAGAGCGCCATCGACAGGGAAGGTGGGTGCCACGAGGTCCGCCGGCTCGACGACGCTCGCGTCGCCCGCGCCCGCCCCCTCACTCTTATCCGCAATTGCGGGGTGCTACGTAAAATACCTCTCCTCCTACCTCTCCTCCTCCTACTCCTCCTCCTCCTCATCCTCCCTTTCCTCCTCCTCCTCCACCTCCTCATCCTCCTCCCCCTCCTCTTCCTCCTCCTCCTCGTCCCGTCTCCTCCTTCCTCATCTCTCCTCCATCTTCTCTTGGGCCGCCGTACGGTCATGCCCTTGTGCATCTCTTCGCTTCGGGGGGGGGGGGAGGGCGCGGTCGGTGGAGGCGTTTGGGAGGTTTGTTGAGAACTGACCACGACGAAACGCTGATCGGGGCTGGATTCGAGGGCGTTGGGAGCCCAGGCCGAAAACAAAGTGGCGATTTCGGAATGTGAGTTTCGGGGAGATGGGAAGGTACTCAAAGGTGACGACGGCGACGCCGGCTTTGCCGCGTTGGGCACCGCCGTCGCTTCCCCAAGCATCCTCCTATTTAGTCGATGCTATTGAGGGAACCTGCGATGACGCCGCCTCTGGAGCCGTCGCCGCCGACACCGTCGCCATTGTCGTTGGCGCCGCCGCCGTCCCCCTCGGCCGCGCTAGTTCGCCGCCGCCGCCGCCCCCGCTGGCGCGGCGGCCGTCGCTGTCGCCCCCGCCGCCCCCGCCCCCGCTCATGACGCGGCTGGCACCGCCCCGACGACGCCGACGACGCCGACGCGGACGGACGAGGACGCCGACGGCGACGGCGGCGGCGGCGGCGGCGACGACGCCGCCATCGCCGCCGCCGACGCCGCCGTCGTCGCCCCTGCCGGCAGGCGCCGCCCTCGCTGGCGCCCGCAGCGGCCCAGCGGTGCCGCGCCCGGGCAGCGGACCGCCGCGCGCCGCCGCCAGCGGCCCGGACCGCGCGGGGCGCGGGAGCCCGCCGCGAGGCACGGCGGCGGGTCCGCGCGGACGCCCCGCGGCAAGTCGGCGGGCGACCGCGGGCCCGCGGGTGCGGCGGCGGCCGCGGCGCACGCGGGCGGCGGCAGGCTGCAGGCGGCAGACGCCCGCCGCGGCGGCGGCGGCCTTCCAGTGCACGCGGAGCCGGTGGCGTACACGCGCGTGAACCTGTGGGAATTGGCCCTGGAAGGCGACAGCGCCGAGACGTGGCCGCACAGCCAGCGGTGAGCCCTGGCGCCGCGCCTCGGCGCGGCGCGCGCGCCTGCGCGCTGCCTCCGCTGGTGGGATGTGTGGGCGCTGGTCAGGGAGCCGCCGAAAGGCCGGTGGGTCTGGGCTCAGGGGCAACGCTGGGAGGGGATCGGCCCAGGGGCGACGCATCGACTCCCAACAGCCCGCTCATCACCGACAGCGGCCTGATAGTCCACCCCGCCTAGGACCGTGCGGCTTCGCTGTCGGAGGCCTGTGGCCGATCGATCGGCGATGAATCGCCAGTTCCAGCTCGAGGTTTCTCGCCCTGAGCCGGTCCCCATTTGCCGTTCCCCTCATGCGTGGCCTCCCAACGACGACGGCGGCGGCGCGCGCCCACGACCGTGCGGTTTCGCTATCAGGGCCGTATCGCAGAGCTCAATGGGCGACTCATCACCGATTCAAGCTCGATGTCACCCCGCCCAGGAGCTGGCCCCACCCTCTGCAATCCGTGTCTGTATCGCTCCGGGGCCCGACAACGGGCCCGAGGAGAGGCCGAAACCGAGGAAACTCGCCGGAACTGAAAGGGTCACGTCGTCGGAGGCCAGCCGTCCCCCGCGGCCGCCCCCGCCCACGCTGCTCCCTGCCCCCCCTCCCGCGCTCCGCCGCAGCGCCGCCCGCTCCGCAACCTCCGCTCCGCGCCTTGCCGCTCCGTGTCCCCCGCTCCGGTGCGGCCGAAGTGGGTACGCGAGCGTACGGTGGCGGGGTCCGCCTATAGGCCCCGCCGCGCGCTCGCACGGCCCGGGCCCGTCCTCGCGCCGCACCGAGGGGGTGCGGCCCCCGTGCCGCTGTCCCTTTTCCACTCCTCCGCTCGCTTCGATCGAGCCGGGTACGGCCGGGCCGAGGTGCAGGATGGAGGTCGGCTCGGAGAGGGTGCACTGACGTTCTTCGTGTTCTTTGGGCGTTCCTGTGCATCCCTGGGGACGGTACCCGTTGGCACCGCTCGGACGTGTACGTTTCCTTTCGGCGCGGACCGTCGATGAGCAGCTCGGATCGTCGTGCGAAACATGAGCGCGCGAAGCCGGAGAATGCACGCGGAATGACGAGACCCTCGAAGGTTCTTCAGCCTGCCTGGCCAGCGCAGGGTTTCATCTCTTGAGGGATGTTACGAAGTTTCAGTCGGGCCTGTTCCTCTACAGGAGGGATCCGCAAAAGTACTTTGAAAAATAGTCCGGGGGCCATGCTTTGATCATTGTTTGACTGCTTTGTGACATCTTCGGGGTACTGTTTTGATTTCTCGTCCACGATCCGCCTGTCGGGGGACATGCCCGACCGAATGCGAAGTCCTGGGCCCTGCTGAGCAGACGACATGGTGGTGCAGATGGACACCGGTTCCTGCCCACGTGGGACCGGACTCGCTGTCAGCGTCGCTGCGGGCGCTGCCAAGATTCGGCGCGAAAGTGTGCGCGTGCCCGACGGCGGCCGCTGCTGGCTTCGGGACACCACTCGCTGCAGGGTATGCCGTGCCCAGCTGTTTTGCTCGTCGGCATTTCATCGGCGTCGCCCTGGCGTGCTTAGACTACATGTGCGTCGCCCCCTCGGGGGCGACGCGCGCAGCGAGAGTTCTTATAGTATATGCGTCGTGCCGGGCGCTTTCTGGCCGCACCGCTCGGGAAACGATATTCTCCAAGATGGGTATACTTTATGTTTTGGTCGGACGCGCGCCTCCAAGGTGGACATATAGTATTAGTACGTCTCTGTGCGTCCCATTTCAGTGCACAATTGGCTCAGACCGCGGTGCTCAAGGCGCTACAGACACGTGGCGCACATGCAAACTGATAGAGCAACGAGCAGGCACAACAACGGAAAGGACCCGGTGGTCTCCCGTAACCCTTACAGTCGACCCGCATAGGAAGGATGGGCAACCTTCCCAAGGGTGCTTTTGCAAGCTTGCCTCCTGGCCCATCCGCGCCCGACTCGACAAGCTTCGACATGGGTGGCCAAGGCCCTTGCATCCGTATCGCGCATCCTTAACTATACGGGCTGACTGCAAACCAGCGCAGCCGCGCCGGCGCGGGGCCTGAGCCTCAACAGTCCTCCTCAGGATGGAGCTTCCAGGATAAAGTTTCGAGGGGTAGGAGGAGGAGGAAGAGGAGGAGGAGGAGGAGGAGAAGGAGGAGTAGGAGGAGGAGGAGGAGGCGGGGGGGAGGTGCACTGGCCTCCGCTGTACGCTTCACGCGCCGCTGCCCCCCCGCGCCTCCCGCAAGTGGTGCGGGCCCTGGCCCCGCCACGCGGGACCGCCCGCCGGGCCGCCGCCGACGCCATGAGCGGCCCCTGGGGCAGGCTCCCGCTCTTCGAGGACCCCGCCGCGCCCGCGGCTGGCAAGGACGGGGCGCGGGGGCGGGCGGGGCGGAGCTGCGGGGAGGCGGGGGCGGGGGGGGGGGGAGAAAGGGCAGGCCTGGGAGGGGTCAGGGGCTTGGAGGCGGAGGGAGGGAGGAGGGGACAGAATGGGTGAGGGAGGGGGCGGAGAGAGGGGGGAGGGGGGGGGGGGGAGGGAGGCGGAGGGGGGGAGGGAGGAAGGGGCAGGAGGGAGGAGAGGGGAGGAGGGGGGGGCGCAGGTCTGAGGAATTTCGGGGGCCGATGCGAGGGGTCAGGGGTCGGAGGACCCTGAGTCTCAGGCGTCGCAGTTGTTTCGCACTGGGCGTGTTCGCCAGGTGTCGGGTCCCGGGACCATCACAGATCGATTCGGCTCAAAGGATGTAGCAGAAAGATGGTGTCTAGTGCTCCAGTCTTAATTTGTTCGCGCAACGTCGGATCTCAGGGCAGGAAGCGGGAGCGAGGCGGAGGGGGGAGCACGGAAGCCAAGGAAACGCAGACGTGGATGGAGGCGGATGAATTGGCGACGGGCCCCGCTTCCACGCAAAGCTTCCGCTATCCGTCGCCAGAGCAGGCGGCACTCGCTGCACGTTTTTTTGGGGGGGGGCCTCCTCCCCGAGGCGTGCCTCAGGCCCTCGCGCGGCAGATCCACGGATCTCCGATGCGTGTCGGCGGCGTGCCCGAGCGGAGGGCCGAGGATAGCTTCAGCAGAGGAGCGGCTCATGGAGAGCGCGGGGCGGGGCGGAGTGGGGGGGGGATCTCGGGCCGAGGCGAGCGTGGAGGCCATCTCGTCGTGTTGACGGGCTTTGGGCGATGGGCACCTGTAGCCCGCGCAGGCCGCAGGCCCGCGTCGCCCTGTCGGAGGGAGGAGGAGGGGGAGGCGGGAGGAGGAGGAGGAGGAGGAGGAGGAGGAGGAGGAGGACGAGGAGGAGGAGGAGGAGGAGGAGGAGGATGGGGAGGAGGAGGAGGAGGCGAGGAGGAGGAGGAGGAGGAGGACGAGAGGGAGGAGGACGAGGAGGAGGAGGAGGAGAAGAGGGAGAAGGAGGGAGAGGGAGGCAGGAAGGGAGGGAGGGAGGGAGGAGGAGGAGGAGGAGGAGGAGGAGGAGGAGGAGGAGGAGGGAGGAGGAGGGAGGAGGAGGGGGAGGAGGAGGAAGACCCCGATTGCGCTGGCGACCCTGGTTGCCCTAAGATCCTTGGCTCAGCATGCTCATCAGCACTGAGCTTGGAGAGTCCCCGAAGTCAGGTGTATGCGTTCTCTGTTGGCTGTGTCTCCGACGCTCTCGTTGAGCTGCGTGCCAATCGAGGACCGTCACTGCCTTGTCTTGAACGCTGAACCTAAAAGTCACCCCCCCCCCCGGATAGCAGCCAGCTTGATTACTACCTTGCTGCTGTGATCCCTTCGTCTGTTTCATCACGCTATGCCCTCAGGCCTCTTGGGGATGCATGGCTTGCGACTAACATTGCCCAGCCCATATCCACTTCCCTCTCGAAGTATGTTGCGAGTTGAGTTGATGTTGGCCGTCGCTACTCCTCTGTTCCTGTCTCTGCCTTGCCGCCCCTCTGTTCGCTGACGTTTGCATGTGTGGGCGCTAAGACGTTCGTATTCAGGGCAGTGGGTAGAAGGAGGAGGCGAAGCACGAGAAGGACGAGAGAGGAAGAGGAGGAGGAGGAGGAGGAGGAGGCGGGAGGAGGAGGAGGAGAAGGAGGAGGAGGAGGAGGAGGTGGTGGAGCAGGAAGAGAAAAAGGTGGGAGGAAGAGGAGAAGTAGGTGGCGGAGGAGGAAGAAGAGGGGATGATCGTGCTGGCCATGATGCATGTTGTAGTGTTGATGCCTTTTGATGTTGATGCTGATGATGCGGACGCTGATGCTGATAATGATGATGCTGATGGTGATGATGATGATATGGATGATGATAATGATGGTGATGATGATGGTGATGATGATGATGATGCTGACGACGATGATGCTGATGATGAGGATGATGATGATTGTGGTGATGGTGGTGATGGTGGATAGATCCGGAAGTGACGGTGACGAATATTATGCTCATGGTGGTGATGATGGTGCTGTTTCAGGATGGTGATGATGATGATGGTGACGGTGACGTCGAAGATGATGGTGATGCCGATGCTGATCGTTTTGCTAATATTGGTCACGGTAATGTGATGACCATGATGAATATTATGATGATGATGATGGTGATGATGATGATGCTGATGATAATGATGAGGATGATGAGGATGATGATGATGATGGTGATGGTGATGGTGATGGTGATGGTGATGGTGATGATGCTGCTGATGATAATGATGATGATGATGATGATGATGATTATGATGATGATGATGATGATGATGATGATGATGATGATGATGATGATGATGATGATGATGATGGTGATGGTGATGGTAATGATGATGATGATGATGATGCTGCTGCTGATGATGATGATGATGATGATGATGATGACGACGAGGACCACGAGATGCAGGAGGAGGTTATGGAGGAGGACGAGGACGAGGAGGATAGAGACGAGGACGAGGGCAAGGGTAAGGTGGAGAAGCGCAGGCAGCGGCGCAAGATCAGGAGCCGGAGCCGCCGCACGCCCCTCCCCCCGCGCCCTCCCTCGCAGGAGGCTGCCCGAGCCCCCGGCCAGTTCGAGATCGGCGCGCCGGGCCGTTCCGGGCCGCCGGCGGCGACGGCGGAGGCGCGCGGTCAGATCCCTGCAGAGGGCCTCCCCCGAACGAAGTGAGCCCCACCCTCCCCCTCGAATTCGTGGGGGGTGGGGGTTAGGGTTCGCATGTGGCCCGCATGTCCCCCATCGTCTTGGCATCGCTCGGGCGCGTGCGCATGCCCTCGACCAGTTTCCCTTTGACGACGAGGACCGTCAATGAGTATTTTGGATCACCGTACGACGAAAAAGACGCAAGAAACCGCGTGCACGCGCCACCCCGCAGAATCCCGCCAAACCCCCAGCCACTCGCGGCCGCGGGGCCGCGCAGGAGCGCGGGCAGGAGCTGCTGCTCAGCTTGCCGTTCCGCCGGGTTGTGGCCCGCCACGCGTCGGCGCGACAAGCTGACCACGTCCCCAGTTCCAAGCGTCAGCGCCCCGAGCCTTCCCGAGCCGCCAGCCCCGCAAAGCGGAGCGACGCGCCCTCGTCAGCTGGCGGGACGTGGCGTGCTGCTGGGGCCGCCGCCGCTGAACGTGGAGCCAAAGTTCCCGACCGCAGTGCGCGCAGACGTGTGGACCATGCGCGCCTGCACACAGCTCTGCGCACGCGTCTCCTTCGGACGGGGCCAGGACGAGGAGAATTCCTTTCCCGGGCGTGCCGGCACGCTCTCAGAGCGTTCCGGGACGCTTCTGGCAAGGCCGCGGCGCCCGAGAAATCTTCCAGAGCCGCCGTCCGTAGCCATTTTGGCTCAAGCTTACGCCGCGCGCGCTCCAAGAGGTAGCTGCAGTCATAGTTGGCTGAGCGCCCAGGCAGCTGCAAGGTACCAGTCATGCCAGCGGAGCTGCAGTCCCGCCTCGACGCCTCCGACGCGGAGCTGCTCCACGGGTCCGGCGGCGACACAGATCAGCCCACGCAGCGCCAGCCCCTCTGCGCGCGCAGGCTGACGCACACGGTGGTGCTGGCAATGTCCTGCGGCGCGATCCTGGCGCTGGCCTCCGTGGGCGTGGCGTCGCAGCGGAACGGGCAGAGCGGGAACCTGGCATCTCTCCGGGTCCGGGGCGCGGCAACCTTGGTCGATTTGGACAACGGTGCAGGCGCGGACAGCCTTGACGATGAAGGAGGACTTGGGCGACCCGAGGCTGACGCGGACAGCCTTGACGATGAAGGGGGACTTGGGCGACCTGAAGCGACCTCGGGCGACTCGGCCACGGAGGAGGCCGCGGAGCAGGCGACGGGCGATGACGACGCCCCGGTGGATCAGACCGTCGACGCGGCCCAAGGCGCCGCGGAGGAGGCCGTGGAGCAGGCGACGGGCGATGATGACGTCGCGGGGGAGGAGGAGCAGACCGCCGACGCGGCCCAAGGCGCCGCGGAGGAGGCCGCGGGGCAGGCGACGGGTGATGACGACGCCCCGGGGGAGGTGGAGCAGACCGTCGACGCGGCCCAAGGCGCCGCGGAGGAGGCCGTGGAGCAGGCGACGGGCGATGATGACGTCCCGGGGGAGGAGGAGCAGACCGTCGATGCGGACAGCCTTGACGATGAAGGGGGACTTGGGCGACCTGAGGCGACCTCGGGCGACTCGGCCGCGGAGCAGGCGACAGGCGATGATGACGTCCCGGGGGAGGTGGAGCAGACCGTCGACGCGGCCCAAGGCGCCGCGGAGGAGGCCGTAGAGCAGGCGACGGGCGATGATGACGTCCCGGGGGAGGAGGATCAGACCGCCGACGCGGCCCAAGGCGCCGCGGAGGAGGCCGCGGAGCAGGCGACGGGTGATGACGCCCCGGAGGAGGGCGGTGACGGCACGGAGGAGGCGCCGACGACGACGAAATTGCGTCTCTTGGCCGACGCGGACAGCCTTGACGATGAAGGAGGACTTGGGCGACCTGAGGCGACCTCGGGCGACTCGGCCGCGGAGCAGGCGACAGGCGATGATGACGTCCCGGGGGAGGTGGAGCAGACCGTCGACGCGGCCCAAGGCGCCGCGGAGGAGGCCGTGGAGCAGGCGACGGGCGATGATGACGTCCCGGGGGAGGAGGAGCAGACCGCCGAAGCGGCCAAAGGGGCCGCGGAGGAGGCCGCGGAGCAGGCGACAGGCGATGACGACGCCCCGGTGGATAAGACCGTCGACGCGGCCCAAGGCGCCGCGGAGGAGGCCGTGGAGCAGGCGACGGGCGATGATGACGTCCCGGGGGAGGAGGAGCAGACCGTCGACGCCGACAGCCTTGACGATGAAGGGGGACTTGGGCGACCTGAGGTGACCTCGGGCGACTCGGCCGCGGAGCAGGCGACAGGCGATGACGACGTCCCGGGGGAGGAGGATCAGACCGCCGACGCGGCCCAAGGCGCCGCGGAGGAGGCCGCGGAGCAGGCGACAGGCGATGACGACGCCCCGGGGGAGGTGGAGCAGACCGTCGACGCGGCCCAAGGCGCCGCGGAGGAGGCCGCGGATGAAGACGATGCCACGGGGGATGCCGCGGATGACGCCGCGGAGTAGGCGACCTGGCGACGCACCGCGACGACACGAAGGTCGCGTCGACGCTGAGGCAGCTGCATCTCCTCCGGCGCGTCGTTGCGAAGTTTTTGAGCTGGTCACTGGTGGGGGGAAGATGGCTGAGCCAGAGGAGAGGAGGAGGAGGAGGAGGAAGGCTTGTGCAGTGCGCCCTCACCCGCGCGGCCACCTGGCAGTTTGAGTCGGACAGCGCCCCTGGTCGGACCCCGCCAGACGCGCCCTCGTGTTGCGCGGCCACCTGGCAGTTTGAGTCGGACAGCGCCCCTGTTCTGGGCCCGCCAGGCTGATTTTTTGGCAGCGCGCGCGTGGAGCTGCAACGTCGCCCCTCCACCAGATTCAAGTGTTCTTTCTTTGTCCATGTACCACCGTGATAATAAGGTTGAACCTCGCCAATAGCGTTCTGTTGTCTTTGTAGTTGCTAGGGGCCACCATGGCGTTTGCTGAATCTGACCGCGGACCAAAAAAAAACTTCCAGAGCCGCCGTATCTCAGAAATCCTCGATTTATCCTCACCCGATTCGATCCTCGTCCTGGCTTCGTCTTACTCTTGCGCAAGCCCGCGCAGGCGCGCGTTCCAGCGTGTGTGTGTGTATGTGTGTGTGTGTGTTTCTGTGTGTGTGTGTTTCTGTGTGTGTTTCTGTGTGTGTGTGTGTTTCTGTTTGTGTGTGTGTGTCTGTGTGTGTGTTGTGTGTTGTGTGTTGTGTATGTTGTGTGTGTGTGTTGTGAGTGTTGTGTGTTGTGTGTGTGTTGTGTGTTGTGTGTGTTGTGTCTGCTGTGTCTGTTG
>CAUYUJ010009846.1:345000-380092 GCA_963575745.1 Prorocentrum cordatum
CATTGTTCTCGGGATTCCAACGCCTGGATCAACCTGACTATCGCGACTTGACGATCCTGAGGCGTGCCAGAACGCCATGTTTAGGATTTCAACACAGGCCACCAACGTAAGTGTTGCACTTGCATAAATATGAGAATCCGTGAATCTTTTGAGAATGTCACAAACGAAGGTACGCGACGCTAAGGCGAAAGCCACGTTTTGAAAAAGAACCGCCCTCAAGCCGTGAAGCTCTTGCAAATTTTCATTCGAATGTGCGCCGCGCTAGGGCGAGCCACATTTTGAAAAGGAGCCGCGTTTCAATCCGTGAAGCCCTGTTTTTTTTTTTTTTTTTTTTTTATAACGAATGCGCGCCGCGCTAAGGCGATAGCCACATGTTGAAAACCACCCGCCCTCTACCCATGAAGCTCTTGCACATGTTCAGAACGAATGTGCGCCGGGCTAAGGCAATCCACATTTTGAAAAGGAGCCGCCCTCAATCCGTGAAACTCGGGCAAATGGTTCAAAACGAATGTGCGGGGCGCTCAGGCGAGAGCCACGCTTTGAAAACCACCCGCCCTCAATCCGTGAAGCTCTTGCAAATGTTTAGAACAAATGTGCGCCGCGCGAAGGCAAGCCACTTTTTTAAAGGGAGCCGCCCTCAATCCGTGAAACTCGGAAAAATGTATAAAATCAATGTGCGGGGCGCTCAGGCGAGAGCCACGTTTTGTAAACCACCAGCCCTCAATCTGTGAAGCTGCTGCAAATTCTTAGAGCGAATGTGCGCCGCGCTAAGGCGAGAGCCACATTTTGAAAACCACCCGCCCTCCATGCGTGAAGCTCTTGCCAATGTTCCAAACGAATGTGCGCCGCGCTGTGGCGAGAGCCACATGTTGAAAACCACCCGCCCTCCGTTTGTGAAACCGGTGTCCTCTTGCAAGCTTCAGTAGGCAGTCTCACATGAAACGCCCGGCCCGCCTGACTCCGGGTGCGACAGGGAGAAATCATGTAAAATGTAAAGGAATGGAGGAGCCGCCCCTTGCTCACCCGCCTCATGCTCATCGCCATCCTCGCCTCCCCTCCCCTCCCCCAAAAGCTTCCTGTCTCTGCAGAGAGCGGCGCAGCAAGTAACGATGTTCGTCGTACGGGGGAGCGTGTGGCATGGTAGTGCCCCGCAGTGCGCATCGCGCGAAGATGACGACACGCACTGCTGCATCCGAGGCTGCGGCCACGGCCGCATCGCGCGGGCCGCAATCGGGCCGTCCCTCCCTCCCGGAGGGACGTTCTGCGCGTGTCGTCTCGTCGCGTTGTCCCCCCCTCCCCCCAAGTTTTTTGTGACGGTCCTGGGTTCAAGACGCCGTCTAGTGCATGCGACGCGTTTCGGCGGCACTACGCCCCTTCGCCAGGCATGGGCCCAGATGGCCACCGCGCGGCGCACGAACGCTACACACATGCACAGTGGGGCAGACTGCGACTGCGACAGACTGCACAACCGGGAAGTCATGAATTAGTCAAGAGCTGGAGGGATCTGAATCGAATTTCCAACCCTCCCTTGCTTGGGTTCTCGTTTTGAATGGAGGAGTGGAGTGCCAACTCCCTTCTCCTCCTCCTCCTCCCGCCCTCAGTCCCCCTCTCGCCTGTCTGCACCTGCCTGCACCTGCCTGCTGAGGGACCGCACACTGGGGCAACACGCAAACCCAAACCGGACCTCGCCATCCCCAGAGGACTGTGAAGTGTGAAACGGTCGCCACTTTCGAGGGCTGCTGGTGGAGCCCGCGCAGTGGGGCCCCTCGCAGACCCAAACGGGACATCGCCATCCGTGGGGGCTGCGCAGTATGAGATTGTTACCACTTTCGAGGGATACTGGTTGAGCCCGCACAGTGGGGCCACACGCGGGCCCATACGAGACCTCGCCGTCCCTGGGGGGCTGCGAATCGTGAAACGGTCGCCACTTTCGAGGGTTGCTGGGGGAGCCAGCGCAGCGGGGCCACACGCAGATCCAAACGGGACATCGCCATCCTTGGGGGGCGGCGAAGTGTGAAACTGTCGCCACTTTCGAATGCTTCTGGGGGAGCCAGGACAGTATGGCCACGCAGATGCAACCAGGACCTCGCCATCCCTGGGGGACTGCGATGTGTGGAACTATCGCCACTTTCGAGGGCATTTGGGGCATTCGGCTCTGCGCGGCCACACGCAGACCCAACCGCGATTTCCCCATTCTTGGGTGGCCGCGAAGTGTGACATGATCGCCCCTTTCGAGGGCTGCCAGGGGAGCCCGCACAGGGGGTCCCCACGCAGACCCAAACAGGACCTCGCCATCCCTGGGGAGCTACGAAGCTGGAAACTGTCGCCACTTTTAAGGGCTGCTGCGGTGGGCAACACAGTAGGGCCACACGCAGATCCAACCAGGACCTTGCCATCTCTGGGGGGCTGCGAAGTGTGCAATTGTCCCCACTTTCGAGGATTGCTGGGGGAGCCCAAACAGTGGGGTCCCACGCGATGCAAACGGGACCTGTGCGAAGTGTGAAGTCGTCGCCACTTTGAGGATTGCTGCGGGGGCCAAGACAGTAGGGTGCCACGCATATGCAAAGGGGACCTCGCCATCTTGAGGGGGGGGGCCGCGAAGTATGGAACTGTCGCCACTTTCGAGGGCTGCTGCGGGAGCCAGCACAGTGGGGCCACACGCAGGTTCAACCGGGCAGCTGCGAAGTGTGCAAGTTGTCCCCACTGTCGAGAGCTGGGGGGGGGCTTGCACAGTGGCGTCCCATTCGGAGTCAAACGGGACCTCGCCATTCCTTGGGGCTGCGAAGTGTGAACTTGTCGCCGCTTTCGAGGGCTGCTTGGGGGGGGCAGCGCAGTGGGGTCCCACGCAGATCCAAGCGGGACCTCGCCATCCTGAGAGGGGGTGGTGGCTGCGAAGTGTGAAATCATCGCCACTGTTCGAGGGCTGCTGGGGGAGCCAGCACAGCGGGGCCACACGCAGGTCCAACTGGGGAGCTTCGAAGTGTGAGATTAACTATCTCACTTTCGAGGGCTGCTGGGGGAGCATGCACAGTGGCGTCCCATTCGGATCCAAACGGGACCTCGCCATCCCTCGGGTCTGCGGAGTGTGAACCTACCGCCACTTTCGAGAGCTGCTTGGGGGGGGGGGCAGCACAGTGGGGTCCCACGCAGATCCAAACGAGACCTCGCCATCCTGAGGAGGGGGGGTGGCTGCGATGTGTGAAACTGTCGCCACTTTCGAGGGACGCTGGGGGGGGGGCAGGGGACCTCGCCATACCTGGGGGGGGGCTGCGAAGTGTGAAGCCGTAGCCTCTTTGAGGGCTGCTGGGGGGAGGCCAGCGCAGCGGGGTCCCACACAGACCTCGATGACCTCGCCATCCCTGGGGGGGGGTGCGAAGGTTGAAACTGCCGCAGTTTTGAAGGCTGCTGGGGTGCGCAACACAGTGGGGTCCCACGCAAATCTGGACGAGGAGGGGTGGGGGCGGAGGAGAGGGAGGGGGATGAGAAGGAGGCGGAGTAAAACGCGGAGGAGGAAGACGAGGCGGAGGAGGAGAGGGAGGAATATGAGGAGGAGGAGGACGAGGAGGAGGAGGAGGAGGAGGAGGAAGACGACGAGGATGAGCAGGACGAGGGGGGGTGGCGAGGGAGACGAGAGGGAGAAGGACGATGAACAAGAGAGGGAGGAGGACGATGAGGGCGAGGATGAGGATGCAGAAGAGGAGAGGGAGGAAGAGGAGGAGGAGGAGGAGGAGGAGGAGGAGGAGGAGGAGGAGGACGAGGAGGACGAGGAGGACAAGGGGGAGGGGGAAGAAGAGGAGTGAGGCGAGAAAGAGGAGGAGGAGGAGGAGGAGGAGGAGGGGGAGATGTACGGGGAGAGATTCGGGAGAGGAAGGGGAGGAGGAGGATGAGGAGGAGGGTTGCGGAAGAGGGGCTGCTTCTGCCGAGGTGATTGCTCGTCCACCCCGATGTCTTCCTTGTGCTTCTTCTTCCCAGTGCAATGCCTTCTGGCCTTCTGTACCTCTGTTCTGCTCGTCGGCCACACACACACACTTCTCACGATATGGATATCCGCCGTGGACCGTCTCTTGCAGTGCCGCTGTCACTCTATTGCCGGCACACCTTATATCATTCCTTGGTGCCGATGGGTTGGGTACGTCGCAGGGCTGTGTGTTCGGGTCTGTGTACCCTCCCTCTCTCCCTCACCCGCGCCCCCCTCAGCCGTCTGGCTAAGCTATTGGACCATGCGTTCCTCCAGCCGTCGTGGGAACTCCTGAAGGGAGCACCCCGGTGGGAAGAGGGAGGGGGGGGGAGGAGCAGAAGAGCGAAGACGGGGAGGAGAGGAGGAGGGGGAAAAGGAGGAGGAGGAGGAGGAGGAGGAGGAGGAGGAGCCGGCTCGTGGGGGCCCCCATTGGGGCGTCCTGGGGGCTTCCCCGGAGCTGCCCTCCCTCATCCGCTGCTCTGCCCCCCAGCGCGCGCGCCCAGGCGGAGCTGGAAGCGGGCTGTTCGGCGGCTGCCTCCTTCGCGACGCCAGCTCCGCAGGCGGGGATCTCCTCGCATCCGGGGGGGCGAGCGCGCTCCTGCGGCGGGTGCGGAGGCCACCTCCTCCACAGCCTTCCAGGCCCTCCGGAGAGTGGGGAGGAGGAGGAGGAGGAGGAGGAGGAGGAGGAGGAGGAGGAGGAGGAGGAGGAGGAGGAGGAGGAGGAGGAAGGGGTGGAGGAGGAGGAGGTGGTGGTGGTGGAGGAGCGAGGATCTTTGCCCCCCCCTCCATCCCCCATCACCCTTCCTTTCCCCAGTTATTCCTTCAGCCTCTGGGAGAAGCCGTGAAGGACCCCTCCCCCCAAAGCCCAATAACAAGCCTGCGTCTTCATACAACTAGTGTAAAGTCGGCCCCGTCCCTCTACAGGCGGAAAAGTCAAGAAGTGTCATTAAAAAAACATGGAGGCGATTTTTATACGGTGGGGGCGTTGGTTAAGGAATGTGCCCAGGATGCTTCAGACCCTGGAGGATTCCTTATCTGATGAGGGGGGCGGTGGTATCCATGGCCATGCCTTGATTTAAGTTCCACTGGCCTCCAGACCCTGGATTCCTTATCTGAGGATTCCTTATCCAATGCCCCCACGGTGTTATGTGTTTTGGGCAATGTTGCATATGTCTGGCTATGTTTTGCGTTTCCCCCAGAATCCGCATGTAGGAGGACACGCCCGACCCAACGCTAGTTTTCGGCCTCTGGGAGACCCCGCGGGGGAGCCCAGGACCGTCACGAACGACTGATGGGCAGGGAGCGGGCCGCTGAGGAACTGACCGGGGCTCCGGCTGCCCCCGCACGGTGAAGAAGCAGGGCGTCGAACAGTTTCAGAAGTCGGACATGTCTTTCTGCAGGAGGGACAGTCAAGAGTAGTTGAACCAAATGCTCTGGCGACGATGTGTCGATCCTTCTTCGATTCTACAAGGTTGCCATGTAGGCCCGTCGGAGGACACGCCCGCCCGGTAGGAGGACATGCCCGACCTAAGAATAGGTGAGTCCACGCGGTCCTCGCCTCTGGAGGCCAAGCAGGACAGAGCTCACCGCGTGGGCCCTGTAGCCAGCCGTCCTTCCCCCTCTCCCATCATCATCGAGAACAAATGAGCCCCGAACCCTAATAACATGATAAGGATGTGGCCGCCTGGTGTTTTTGGCCCTCTTAACTCAGGTCCCCTCCAAAACGGTTAGGGGTCCTTTCTTTGGTCAATGACATCATCTCTCCTCCATTGCCAGCCCCCGCTCATCCAGGCTCGCACTTGCCTCCTCTCTCCCCGTGCGTCCTCTGTCCAGCGCCACCCCCATTTGTTCCCTCTGTCCCGTACCCCCTCTGTCCTGTGTCTGTGGTCAACACCATCGCCCTCCAGCCTGCCCTCCGTAGAGTCGTCCGAATGATCGCCTCCTGCCACCACCCACCCCGCTTGTGTCCCTTTTCACTTTCCGCACCGTGAAGCCGCTGCCTCCCCTGCGTATCCTGATCCTGCCCTTCGTTTTCCTCCTAGTCCTCATATTACCCCCTTCTGCTAGTGGTCGTCACCCCATCCGCGTGCGTCCCAAGACACCAAGGTAACCCAGAGCATCGTCGATATTCTTATCGTGCATATTGGCATTGCCAGTTGAGGCCATGGGGTGCGCACTCCGCGGCTGAATACAACACGGCCTGCACTCGGTTGCGGTGTGCAGTCGCGCAGCATGGGGCCGAGGTTACAACGCCCTGCTGTTGGTTGCGCGATAGGCCGAGCACTCGGCTGCCGTCCACGCAGTGGTTAGCTGTTGGTTGCGCGCCTAAGGCTGCGCGCGCACTCGGCGGCCAAGAACCAGATGGCATGGTCGTGGTGGGGCGAGGCAGCCAGACGGCACGTGAGTCGGAACAGCAAGCGACACACACCAGGCTGAGAGGGGGGCGATCGTGTTTCTTGCGCGCTCGCGCGTGGCTGGATGGAGGGCTCGATCTCTTGGGGACGATGCTTGGGGCAGCGTGCGGGGGCGATGCTTGGGGGCAATTCATGGGGGTGGGGAGGCGACGCTTTGGGGCAACATTTCGGGGGCGTAGGTGAGGGACAGCTGGTGCCGCCCCCGCCACTCTTGCCGCAAACGGGGGGGTGCTGCCCATTCGGGCTGCGCTGAAACAGAGGTCCAGATGTTTCGAACAGGATCGAGGAGGAGAACAACGAGGAGCACCAGGCAGCAGCCAGAGGAGCGGCAGTGCTCCCCGCCAGAGGCCGGAGAGCAGGACCCCACGCAGGGGGTCTTCGCCTGGTCGCCGGTCGTGAGCCGCGCGGAGCTGAGGCGGGCGGGGTCTTCTCGTTGTGCTTGCTCTCTCATGCACACGGCCTTGCCCCGCTCGGGGGAGGAAAAGGTAGTGATACCGCTGCCCTTGCCTTGTTTGCACATTCGGGGGCCTCCTGGGAGGCCCTCGCCGCCACCGCTGGATTCGCCTCCAAATCCTGGTCAGAACGCACCCCAGGAGAGGTCCAGGGAGTGCCAGTCTCGACCACGCTAGCTACCTATCACAACAAGTACACCAGGCAGGGGTAAATGCTTTCAAGACCGGTAAGGTGCACACCAGGGAGCCATACCTACAACCCACAATTTTCGCTCTCATTCGTGTCCGTAGAGCATGCCTGAGAACCAGTCCCGTGAGTGCCAGTATCGGTGTCTTTTGGTCCCCCCCCTCTCTCGGGGCCCTTGAGCCATTGCTCTTCATCCTCCTGCCTCTCCCGCTCCTCATCCCTGCTCCTCACTGGCCACCTCCAGGGACCTCGGGAGAGACCTCGGGAACCGCTGTGGAGATTTCCAGACAGCTCTGGAGACTATCCGCTCCTCCTCCTCCTCCTCCTCCTCCTGTTCCTCCTCCGCCTCCTCCTCCTCCTCCGCCTCCTCCTCCTCCTCCTCCTCCTCCTCCTCCTCCTCCTCCCGCCCCGTCCTCCTCCTCCGCCTCCTCCTGCTCTTCCTTTTACTCCTCCTCTTCTTCCCCCCTCCTCCTCCTCCTCCTCCTCCTTTTCCTCCTCCTCTTCCTCCTCCTCCTCCTGCTCCTTCTCCTCTTATCAGGCTACCCGAACTCCTTTTTCTCCTCCTCGTCCTCCTCCTCTTCCTCCTCCTCCTCCTCCTCCTCCTCCTCCTCCTCCTCCTGTTCCTCCTTCTCCTCCTCCTCCTCATGTTCCTTCTCCTCGTTCTCCTCCTCTTCCTCGTCATCCTCCTCCGTCCGCCTCCGCCTCCCTGGCCAAGCTCCCCGCGCTAGCAAAGGCTGAGGATGCCTAAGTCGGGCAAAGAATCTTCCATGCTGGTTCTGCCCAGAGACTTTTGTTTGATCCTCTGGCACGTAACCGTCGCTACCCGCCCCCCCGGGGGTAACGTCAACGATCGTATTTTTTGGGGGGGGGGTCTTGGACCCCCCCCCAAAAAATATCCTGGCGAAGGACCCAACCAGATGCAGTTGCGAGTACCGCAATTGTGAGTATCTTCTTTGATGGTGCTCCCTATGGGACCACGAACCGTATGAGGGGTGTGCCGAAATCTGTGCGGTAGGCGCATGGGAGCGCAGCCACTGGGGCCTTCGCTGGAGCTCCCTATGGGGCCACGAAACGTGTGAGGGGTGTGCCGAAATGGGCGCGGCGGGCGCATGGGAGCGCAGCCACTGAGGCCTTCGCTGGAGCTCCCCATGGGACCACGAAGCGTGTGATGGGTGTGCCGAAATGGGTGCGGTGGGCGCATGGGAGCGCAGCCACTGGGGCCTTCGCTGGAGCTCCCTATGGGGCCACGAAACGTGTGAGGGGTGTGCAGAAATGGGTGCGGTGGGCGCATGGGAGCGCAGCCACTGGGGCCTTCGTGGAGCTCCCTATGGGGCCACGAAACGTGTGAGGGGTGTGCCGAAATCTGTGCGGTGGGCGCATGGGAGCGCAGCCACTGGGGCCTTCGCTGGAGCTCCCTATGGGGCCACGAACGTGTGAGGGGTGTGCCGAAATGGGTGCGGTGGGCGCATGGGAGCGCAGCCACTGGGGCCTTCGCTGGAGCTCCCTATGGGGCCACGAAACGTGTGAGGGGTGTGCCGAAATGGGTGCGGTGGGCGCATGGGAGCGCAGCCACTGGAGGTGGGGCGCATGTGCCAGGCGCATGGGAGCGCAGCCACTGGGGCCTTCGGTGGAGCTCCCAAACGTGTGAGGGGTGTGCCGAATGGGCGCGGTGGGCGCATGGGAGCGCAGCCACTGGGGCCTTCGCTGGAGCTCCCCATGGGGCCACGAAACGTGTGAGGGGTGTGCCGAAATGGGTGCGGTGGGCGCATGGGAGCGCAGCCACTGGGGCCTTCGCTGGAGCTCCCTATGGGGCCACGAAACGTGTGAGGGGTGTGCAGAAATGGGTGCGGTGGGCGCATGGGAGCGCAGCCACTGGGGCCTTCGGTGGAGCTCCCTATGGGGCCACGAAACGTGTGAGGGGTGTGCCGAAATCTGTGCGGTGGGCGCATGGGAGCGCAGCCACTGGGGCCTTCGCTGGAGCTCCCTATGGGGCCACGAAACGTGTGAGGGGTGTGCCGAAATGGGTGCGGTGGGCGCATGGGAGCGCAGCCACTGGGGCCTTCGCTGGAGCTCCCTATGGGGCCACGAAACGTGTGAGGGGTGTGCCGAAATGGGTGCGGTGGGCGCATGGGAGCGCAGCCACTGGGGCCTTCGCTGGAGCTCCCCATGGGGCCACGAAACGTGTGAGGGGTGTGCCGAAATGGGTGCGGTGGGCGCATGGGAGCGCAGCCACTGGGGCCTTCGCTGGAGCTCCCTATGGGGCCACGAAACGTGTGAGGGGTGTGCCGACATGGGCGCGGTGGGCGCATGGGAGCGCAGCCACTGGGGCCTCGCTGGAGCTCCCATGGGGCCACAAGCGTGTGAGGGGTGTGCCGAAATGGGTGCGGTGGGCGCATGGGAGCGCAGCCACTGGGGCCTTCGCTGGAGCTCCCTATGGGGCCACGAAACGTGTGAGGGGTGTGCCAGAAATGGGTGCGGTGGGCGCATGGGAGCGCAGCCACTGGGGCCTTCGGTGGAGCTCCCTATGGGGCCACGAAACGTGTGAGGGGTGTGCCGAAATCTGTGCGGTGGGCGCATGGGAGCGCAGCCACTGGGGCCTTCGGTGGAGCTCCCTATGGGGCCACGAAGCGTATGAGGGGTGTGCCGAAATGGGCGCGGTGGGCGCATGGGAGCGCAGCCGCTGGGGCCTCGCTGGAGCTCCCTATGGGGCCACGAACCGTGTGAGGGGTGTGCCGAAATGGGTGCGGTGGGCGCATGGGAGCGCAGCCACTGGGGCCTTCGGTGGAGCTCCCTATGGGGCGACGAAACGTGTGAGGGGTGTGCCGAAATCTGTGCGGCGGGCGCATGGGAGCGCAGCCACTGGGGCCTTCGCTGGAGCTCCCTATGATCGTCATGATGGTGATGATGCTGATGATGGTGATGATGATGATGATGATGATGATGATGATGATGATGATGATGATGGCAGGAGGGAGGGGGCAGTGGGAGGAGGAGGAGTGAACGCGGGGCGCTGTCTCTTCAAAACGAGGACCCAACACCACAGGATGGTTGGGAAAAAAGACGTGCGCATTCTATGGCGATCGCAGCGCCCTCCCGCTCCGACGTGCCCCACCCCGCCCAAGCGTTACCCTCACCTGGGGCCCAAACCGGACCTCTCCCCAGGCAGCGATGTTGTCTTACCCTGATTGTTGGGAGCACATGTTTCGAACAATGACCTCCGACTTCAGCAGTGCTGGTCGTCTGGTTCCCGAGACATGGCCGCTCGAGATGGTACTTCAGTTCAGTCAGTTCCTTCTAGCAGTTGTTTCCTCTTCTTCCTCCTCCTCCTCCTGCTCCTCCTCCTCCTCCTGCTCCTCCGCGGGGTCTCAGACCTTCCCCGTTCACATGTGGCGCTGGTTCCAGGACGCGTTCTGGCCCAGCTTCCTCCCTACCCCGCGGAGGAGGAACGGGAAGAAGAAGAGGCGCATGACTGGGGTTCTGAGTTCTCCTTCTGTTGTGCTCGCGAACGTGTCCTTCCCTAAGGCCGTCAGACCCCCTCCTCTTGATCCTCCTCCTCCTCGTCTTCATCATCATCCTCATCATCCTCATCCTCACCATCGTCGTCATCAGCATCAGCAGCAGCATCATCACCATCATCATAATCATCATCATCATCTTCATCATCATCATCATCATTATCATCATCATCATCAGCATCATCGTAATCGTCATCGTCCTCGTCACCATCATCATCATCATCATCATCATCATCAGCATCATCATCGTCAGCATCATTATCATTCTCATGATGCGCATCCTCTCTCTATGTGTTGTGTTTGCATTGCTCTCTCCCTCTCAGTCTCTCTGCCTCTCTCTCTCTCTAGTTCTCTCTTTCTTTCTCTCCCCTCTTATCGACTTCGCATTGGCCCCTCAGCCCCTGGCCCTCCCCGTGAACCTCAGCAGGCGGCTATCGACCAGCGCCGAGCTGGCGTCGGGCCCCCACCTGAGGGCGCTCGTCGTGGCGAGAGCCTTGGGGGGTGACGGCGGCAGCGGCGACGGAGGCGGCGACGACGACGACGACGACGAGGACAACGACGACGACGACAATGACGATGACGACGACGACGACGACGACGACGACGACGACGACGACGACGACGACGGCGACGACGGCAACGACGGCGGCGACGGCAACGACGACGGCGACTGCGACGGTGAGGGCGGCGACGCCGGCGTCGACGACTCGGTGTCACATCTCCTGAGGATGTACGTGCTTCCTCAGTTTCGGCCTCTTCAGGCCAATTCTGGTATCTAGGACTGTCACAACGCGATGCAGGGTGACAAATCTGCCAAGATGGAAAGTGTGAGGGCTCCTGGAGCGGATTCTGATCTGATTGCCGGAGGAGAAGGGAGGGGGGGAGGAGGAGGAAGAAGAAGTGGAGGATAGTTGTCGGTGGCTTGCGAGGTCTCCACAGGGCTTTGCAGGATTCCGGAGGCTTCCAGCAGGTATCTGGAGGTGCCCAGGAGAAGGAGGGGAGGGGAGGGGGGTGCCCAGGAAAGGAGGGAAGGAGGGGCGGCATCTGGAGGTGCCCAAGAGTCCAAGAGAGGGAAGGGTGGGCGCGCAGGTCTTCTGCGCGCTGCTCTGGCTGGTCGTCAGGGAGTGGCTGCCCAGGTTCACCATGATACCCCTGGTCGGCGTCCTGTGCACGTCCACCAGTGCTCTCTGGCGCGTGACGGGGGCGGGGCCGGAGCAGGCAGCAGGGGGCACGGGAGGACTGGCCTCGAGGATGAAGTGTCGGTATCCTCTGGAGGAGGAGGAGGAGGAGGAAGAGGAGGAGAGGAAGGAGGAGGAGGAGGGTGGGGAGGAGGAGGAAGAGGAGGAGGGGGAGGAGGAGGAGGAGGAGGAGAGGGGGGAGTGGGTGGGGGGAATGGGAGGAGGAGGAGGAGGAGGAGGAGGAGGAAGAGGAGGGACAGGGGCACGAGTCGGGCTTCTCTGGCGTTTGCAGTTCTTGTCGGGCCTCCAGAGCAAGGAGGCCCCCAGAGGACCCTGTCCGTCCGCCCTCCTCACAGGTCCCTCCTCGCCTCCTTGCGCGCGTATTCCCTCGACTTCGGTTTCCGAGGTCCAGTCTCGGACCCCGAGCGCCATCGAACACCGAGCTGGATCGGAAAGCTGCCCCCGGGAGGCGGACCGAGGAGCTGTGGGGCCCACGCGTTGGAGAATTGGATCCAGCAGAGGTCTGGGTCCGACGCGAATCCGTGCAAGCATCTCCGATTCCCCCGAGAGGCACAACAAAACATCCATCAGCATGAACATTCGCCCCCAGCGGGCTGCACGCGTCGGGCAGGGGGTGCGCGCATGGGGGCCTCGGGGCGCGGGCCCGAGGAAGCCCAGGCGGGCCTCCGAGAGTTCTATTCTGCAGCAGTGGCGTGATCGACCGCATGCACGTGCCTGCTGCTAAGGTGCCGGGCTGCGGTGGTGTGATGGAGAGGGAGAGAGAAGGAGCTGGACGAAGGGGAGAAGGTTGTATGGTGTTGAAGCGTCCTGGCTCGCCTATTGCCCTACCAAACAATGTTATAATAATCTGTGTTGTGGTGTCCACGAAATGTTCTTAGAACGTGTATGGCGGAATCTGCCTTGTTTTACCACATCGGTATTGTGTTCTAAGAACAGTGTGTTGGTTATTACAGTGTTTTGGTTCTTACACATTTGGGGGTTCTACGAGCATTCCGTGGTAGGACTATAGGTATGCCAGGACGGTCGGTCCCTGCTCAAGTTGTAGGCCAGCTCGTGGCACGCGCTGTCACACCTTCATACGTGATCTGCCTCATGCTGTCCCGTTCGGCCGTAAACCAACGGGCGACAGCATTCGGCAGAGCACCGATTCCATGTTCGAACAGCTTCAGGCTGACACGAGGCCCACGTAAACCTAAATGCAACATTCCCGAAACGACGCTTGCATTTGGGGTTTTTGGTTCACTCCATCACGTAATCCGGCTGCGAGCGAGGGGAGGAAGTGAGAAGGGGCGGGCCTTCTCAGAAGGCTCGGAAGCCCCCCAGCCTTCTGCGAAGTTTCCTCAGCCTTCCCCGAAGGCCGAGAGAACTCCTCAGAAGGCGCCAGGGCTCCTGAGGAGCCCCCTCCGCCTTCTGACGAGGCCCTCTCCCTCTCACCTCCCCCCCGCCCCCGCTCGCCGCCGAGCAGTTGGACAGGACTGGCCCAGTGGGTCTGGGCGCTCGGCCGGCGCCCGACCGTGGGGCATCCCCCTCGGGCCTCGCGCGCGCGCGCCTCGGTGCTCGCCCCGGCGCCGCCCGCGTGCACGCCGTGTGGGCACCGCCGCGCTCGCGTCGCACAGTCTGCACAGCACGGCCGGCGGCGCGGCGTATAGCGCAGCTCCCCCGGGTGCCCGGCGGAGTCGGGCGCCTCCTCGGGGCGCTCGCGGCAGCGCTTGTCGCCCGGCCCTGCTCGTCAAAAAGCAGCATCGCGTGCTCCGCGTGGCCTGCACAGCAGAGCTTGCACCTCGTATGCTGCGCAGCACGGCTGTGCGCCACACAGCCTGCACCACAGATGCTGCGCCGCGCGGCCTGTGCCACACTTCGCTTGCAGCACTCAGCTTGCACCGCACGGATGGCACAGCATACGTTTCACCGTGCCACGTGGCTTACACCACGCAGTTGCACAACAGCTCGGGCCGCCTACACTGCACTATGTAGCTGCTTCACGCAGATTGCATGTCAGTGCTCGCACCGCATTGCTTACACCGAAGATGCTGTACCTCCCAGTGTGCACAACCTGACTTGCACTATACACCTTGAATAGCCCACACTGCATAGAGCACACAACATACCGTGCATCATATAAGCTGGACTACATAGCTTGCACCACCCAGCTGGCACCACATAGCTTGCACCGTAGAGCATGCACCGCGCAGCTTGCATCACATAGCTTGCGCCACACGGGTTGCACCACTTCGCCTGCACCACACAGAGTGCAGTGCATATAGTTCACCGCCTTCCTTGCGCCACACCATATGGCTCACACCTAGTCTACACAACACAGCGGACAACATGTAGACAGCACAATACAGCTTGCACCGTATAGCACGCATTACGAAGATCGTGGTCCATTTATTGCACCACCCAGCTTGCTCCATATAGCTTGCACCACGACGCTTACCCCACATAGCTTGCACCACGTCTATAGCACGTCTGTCAGTCCACCGCGTAGTTTAGACCACGTAGTCTGTGCGCATACGCAAGTATAGATGGGATCGTATTGCACCTCGCAGTTTGCACCGTGCAGTCTGTACAACCTTGATTGAAGCACGTAGTGCGCACTACCTTGCTTACGCCACATCGTTTGCACCAGGTAGCTTGCGCCACATAGCTCACACATCCAACGCGCTATAAGTCACTGCGCGGGTTCCACGCTGGCAAGCATTGTATTGGACAGCACCGTCTGTGTATCACTGGCCTCGGTTTGTTCGTTGGTGTGGTAGGCGGTCAAGACACGGGCGATGGTCTTCGAGGTCTGTTTAGGTCGCACTATGGCGTCGGATTCGTTGATCAAGGGAGGTTATGCAAGAGACCCACGTGGGTGTTGCTACCGCACAGTGGAGCGCCACCCGGACAAGCTCTAATTGTGATTCTACAGGGCGCGCCCGTGCACCCCGCCAAAGCAACGAAGGTCATCGCAATCCCGTGTCAGCCTCTCAACTTCCCCCATGCTTAGGTTGGCAAATAGAGTACAGGAGGTCCACAGAGAAAATCAGCCAGGTTTGGGTTTCCAGATGTTTTGAAGTTCTGTTAGGTTTTCGGATTTTCCCAGGCGTTGGCTTAGAGATTTTGTTTGAGGTTTGAGATTTTCGCAGGTTTAGGTGTTGGCTTACAGATGTTTGGAGGCTTGAGATGTTCACAGGTTTGGGGCTTAGAGTGTGTTTGCAGTTTTTGTTTTCAGGATTGAGATGTCCGCAGGTTTTGGCTTACTGTAAAGCTCGTTTGATGATGTGTAGACTTTGAGTTTCTTCGCTCGATATGGCGGTGGACCACCTGTAGTCGCTATTGCCGGACCTAACCCCATGCTGCTTCGCAGCTTCGTCCGTGCAGGGGCTCGCTCGGGGATGGTCAGACCCCCACCCTGACACGTGGATTCGGGAATTGCCCGTTTTCGGTTCTCGAGGGGGCGCCGCGGCCGCCATTTTCCGGGCCTACCCCGCCAGGTTTGGGCCCGAGGTCGTCTTCACTAAACCACGTTTTGGCAAAGGGGGTCCTGTCCATTCCCGACCCGCTCAGACGCGGCACCCTTCCCTCGCGTCAGAGGCGCTCCTGTGCCAGCTGGGTCTGGCAGCGCCCCTCCCCCCCCCCAGCAGCACTTTCGAGCGGCTGGCTCCAGACATCGGAGGAGGAGGAGGAGGAGGAGGAGGAGGAGGAGGAGGCGGAAAGGGCGGAGGCGGCGGAGGAGGAGGAAAGAGCGCAGAAGGAGGAGGAGGAGGAGGAGGAGGAGAAGAGGAGGAGGAGGAGGAGGAGGCGGAAAGGGCGGGGGCGGCGGAGGAGGAGGAAAGAGCGCAGAAGGAGGAGGAGGAGGAGGAGGAGGAGGAGGAGAAGATGATGATGACACGCCCGCGGTCGCGGGTCGCCCCCTCGGGGGCCGCCGCGCCCGAGCGCCCGCGGCCGCGGGCACTCAGCGCGGCCAGAGCCGCTGCGGCCTAACCCCTCGCCGCGCAGGGGGTGATGCGGCTGGAGCGGCTCGCCCCAGCCGCCTCCGCGCCGCCCCTGGGAGGCACCTCCAGGGCCACAGGCGCCGTGCAGGAAGTACTCCGCGTAGTACCCCACGTATTAGCGTCAGCTGCTCCCTGCGTCTCGTCAGGCGCTGCCCACGTCCGCTGCGGCCTAACCCCTCGCCGCGCAGGGGAAGGGCGGCTAGGGCAGGTCGCCCCAGCCGCCTCCGCGCCGCCCCTGGGTGACACATCCAGGGCCACTGGCGCTGCATAGGGAGTGCTCCGCGTAGTACCCCGCGTCGCGACGCCATCATCTCCTCCCTGTGTCTCGTGGGGCGCTGCCAGGAGCCACCGCGGCCTAACCCCTCGCCGCGCAGGGGACATGCGGTGAGGGCAGAGCGCCCCAGCCGTCTCCGCGCCGCCCCTGGGGGACACATCCAGGGCCACAGGCGCTGTGCAGGCCGTACTCCACGTAGTACCCCGCGTCGGGTCACCAGCAGCTCCCTTCGTCTCGTCGGGCGCTGCCCGCAGCCTCTGCGGCCTAACCCCTCGCCGCGCAGGGGGCAGGCGGCTAGGGCAGGCCGCCCCAGTCGCCTCCACGCCGCCCCTGGGAGACACATCCAGGGCCACAGGCTCTGTGCAGGGAGTACTCCTCGTAGCGCCCCGCGTCGTAGCATCGGCAACGCCCTGTGTCGCGTCGGGCGCTGCCACCATCCGCTGCGGCCTAACCCCTCGCCGCGCAGGGGACAGGCGGCTAGGGTGGATCACCCCAGCCGCCTCCGCGCCGCCCCTGGGAGACACATCCAGGGCCACAGGCGCTGTGCAGGCTGTACTCCGCGTAGTACCCCACCTCGTAGCGCCAGCAGCTCCCTGGAATGCGCCCTCAGACGCAGCTCGCCGACCACGCTGCCCCTGGCTGGGCGCCTCCATTGCTATTGGCTCGGCTCTTCTTCTCGAGGAACTCCTCGTAGTACTTGCCACCGCAGCCACTGCCTGGCCTCGGAAGCTGCCCGTGTTCTCTGCGCGGTCTCGAGCAGCATGTTTCCCGCTGTGGTTGCCGCTGAGCGCCTGGGCGCCCATGATTGCCTCCAACGTCTGCTTCTCGAGAGCCCCGCTTGCCCTTCCCATGGGATTCGGCCCATGGTCCTTCTGCCCGCTCTCAGTGCGTCGTCCCGATGCCGCCTGAAAAAGTGCCCAGAGACTTGGCTGCCGTGCTCGCCCTCTCTGCTGCGCACCTCCATCATGCGGTTGAGGCCCTGCTCCTGCCTCCTTTCCGCCGCGACTGCTCGGCTGGGGCCCTGCTCCTGCCCCCTTTCCGACGCGGTCCCTGGCGAGAACGCTGTCTCCGTCATGTGGTTGAGGCCCTGCTCCTGCCTCCTTTCCACCTTCGCTGCTCGGCTGAGGCCCTGCTCCTGCCTCCTTTCCGTCTCGGCTGCAGCGTGCACCGTCATCGACACCGACTCCGTCTTCAGCGGCTGCGGGTAGGGGATCGCCATGCTGTTGTGCCACAGGGGACACACCATTGACGTGGCGACGCTGAAGTGCCTCAGGCGCACTGGCCGCCATGGACTCAGTGGGCGCCCCCGTTCCCGTGCAAGCACTACCCCCATGTTGAGGGTTGGTCGCTTCAGGATCTCCGTGTCGCGTGCGTCCGAGTATCGTGTTGTTGTCGTCGTCCTGCTCGCGCTTCGCCTTTTCCTTTGCCTTTATCCTTTCCATCATTGCTGCCATCTTGTGCTCGTACCCCGTGTCCTCCGCCATCGCCACAGGTCGACTGACACAGGTCTTCGAGATCAGAGGGGGCAGGGTCTTGGGCATGAGCTTGCACAGCGGGATCGTCAAGTCCATGTGCCTCGCCAGCGTCTTGTGTGGGCCCAAACCCCGCCGTAGATTCGTCAGTACTTCTATGCCTTGTCGGGTTGGTGGCTTGCACTGCCTCCTGAGCTTCTGCCGTCGACGTTGTTGTGCCCAAGCACCGCAGCCAACACAGACAAAGACCGTGGGGACCGCGTCGTCGCTGAGCCCGTCACCCTTCTGGTTCACCGCCACGAGGTGATGTCCGAGTGGTTGGTTGAGGAATGCCTTGAGGAAAGTAGGTGTGCCAGCACAGCCATTGAGCATAATATCCATCCCTGGGCTGTTGATCTTCAAGCACGCCTTGCATTGAAGACCGAACCTTCCTTCCTCCCACTGGTGCCATCCATCGGTGCGCGTACTCCTTACCCTCTTTGCCTGGGCAGCTCGCCTTGCCCATCGCTCTTGAACATCACGATCAAACAAGGGTAGCACGGCCGCAACCAACTTCGCAAAGTTCTTGATCCTCACGGTGGCCGTGTCTATAGCCTTCGCGAAATCCTCGCTGATGGCTGCATGCATCGCCGCACCAGCTTTGGCTCGTACGTCCGCATAGACATTGGCATATGGGAGCCTCCTTGTGGCCATATCCAGGCCAGCATACTCCGCTCCCGAACGGTGTGCCTTCACGTGCGTCACGCTGCGGAGGAAGCGGAATCCAGGAAGGCTCTGAGCAAACATGGCCACGCACGCGTATGCCGACTTGGACCGTAACTGCTGCGCGTGCGTGAGAGCCGCCAGCCTGACCGTGCCCATGAAGTCCGCGTATCCATCGGTAGGTCGGTCTGCCACCTGTCCTGTGTACGCGTAGGCTAGGTACTCCGCCATCGCCGAGGATTGCGGAAGCGACGCTGGCACTGGGGCGTGCATCGTACATAGTACTTTGTCCGAATGTGGATCCATTAAAGCGATAGCCCATCCAGCACGTTGGAGCTCCAGGATATCTGGCTTCGTGCAGCTCCCGTCGAAAGAAAGCTCCATCTCCAGATCCGTCTCAGCAAGCACTGTCGCAGCCATGGTCTCGGGCGTGCAATCGAAATCGTTGCCATCACCGTCGAGAATCACGCTGCCAGTACCGAGTTGCATGTCAGGAATTTCCCACTCAGGATATGCGAAGGCCCCTTGGGTGACGACACGATCATCTGGCGCTTGGCGTAGCTCCTGAAGGAACGACTCGGGGATTTCAGCTTCTTGTCGTGCTTCTACGACTTCTGGACGAGTGCACTCCGCCAGCCTATGCACCAGCGTGTCCTCATCCCCACATTCGCACTTGCCGTCCGTGAGGTATCCTTTCTCCTTCGCTTTTTGACGTGTCCATACTCCATCACATGCGCAGTTCATGATACAGAACTTCTGATATTTGTTGAACTTCCTGGACTTGACATGTCGCCGAAGAATATCGAAGGTGACTCTTGTGTAAGGCTGCATGTCCCACTTCTCCGCAAGTGCCTTTTCATGCTGCACTGCTAGGCCTTGCCTCAACATCATTCCAAGAAGGCCAGGGGTGAGTTGCCCTACATGCACCTCATCACCTCGATGGTTGATCCAGAGGCACCCTGTACGCGTTTGCCACCCAGCTCGTTGTACTGAGAGTGCTGCGCGCTGAAGGGGACCACGTGTCTTACTCCACTGCTTGACCACTCCAGGTTCGGTAACTGCCCTTCTCCACCAGGCTTCCAGCAATGCGAGTGGAACAGCTGCGGTATCAGGCCTGGCTGTGGCGGCCCACACCATCCTTGACCATTGGAGGGCAGGAGCCAGTGCTTGCGTGGCAGCAGGGTCGCCTAGCAGCACCAGGAGGCGGAGGAGGAAAGGGCGGAGGCGGAGGAGGAGGAGGAGGAAAGAGCGCAGAAGGAGGAGTAGGAGGAGGAGGAGACGGAGGAGGAGGAGTCCTCGCGCTGGATTGAGGTCGGCTTGGACGCCCGCGGCGGAGAGCGGGGAGAATCCTGACGCGACCCTTCAGCGTGCCCGTCGGCGCAGTCGAGTTTGTGGCCCTCGCCGCGCCTTGAAGCCTAGAGTTACGTCGGGCACGTCCCTCTACAGGACGAATATTCGAAAATAGTGAATACGAATATGGAGACGTTTTTGGGGTATGTTTGAACCATGCTTGAGTGATTGGGACAGACCGGCAAAGGCACATTCGAATTTGGGTGGTATCGTACTACACTGGAAACCGTGGAGCCTACGAAAATGGCGATGGCTTCGTAGTTCGCAGTCCCCAGGGACGGCGAGGTCTCATTTGCGTTGGACGCTACTACGCTGAACCTCCTCCCTCTGGAACCCCCTGCTAGAGGGAACAAAACATGGACATTCCCCCCTTCTCCCAAATTCAAAGTTGGCACATGCGGAGGAGATTGCGGTCGAAGTGCAACTCATCAGATCCACCGCCAATTTTGGACTTGGGGGGAGGGGGAGGCGATGACCGATCAATGCGGCATGAGTGCTCGCTTTTTTTCTGTCCGAGGCCTGTTCTTCGGACCCCGATGAGCCCACGAAAGTTGCGACAGTGTTGTATGTACTTCGCAGCCCCCCCGGGGCGGCGAGATGTCATCCCTGGCCGGGGCAGGACTGCGCTCCTCTGGACCCCCCAGGAGCCCCAGATCGTGACGACGGTTTTTGCATGTTTCAGCCCCTGTGGGCAGCGATGGCTCATCCCTTGGCATCGCTCGCGCGTGTGCATTTTTCCTCGGCGAGGATCTTCGAGGAGCATCCTGGATCATCTTGCGAAACGTGCACGCGCGAAATCGAACAGCGCACGGGGAATGGACGTCCGAGCGATGGCGAGTCCAGGGACAGCGAGGTCCCATCCTGACATGGGTCGTACTGTAATGCGCCGGAGACCCCCCAGGGGCCTACGGGAGCTGGGATGGCTTCGCAGATCGCAGTCCCCAGGGACGGCGAGGTCTCATTCGGGTCGTGCGCAGGGCCGCACTACTCTTGAGTCGGGCCCGTCCCTCTACAGGAGGGATATCCAAAAATGGTAAAAACACAGTCAGGGGACCAATGCTTGACTACGTCCGAGCATGTCTGGAGCATTGTCAGGATGTGCGTCGGCCAAAAACCGCCTCTGGGGGGGACATGCCCGACCCAACACTGCCCTGGACCCCCCCGGGGGGCTTCCGAGGGCGGTGACCGCCTCGGAGGTCGCAGCCCCCAGGGCATCGGCGGGGCATCGGAGGCAGGGCAGGAGGCAGGGAGCCAGGAGGCAGGGAGCGAGGAGGAGGACGCAGGACGTCGCCGAGCGCGTCCCACTGCTCGCAAAGTGCCGACTCACAAGCGTCCGAAGAACACATGTCTGCTTTGATGTCACGTATCGTGGAGCCCCCGCGGGAGATCTGGGCCATTTGCGAGCGGTCTGCTTTGATGGCATGTATCGTGGAGCCCCCGCGGGAGATCCGGGCCATTTGCGAGTGGTCACCTTGCGAGTAGTGGAGCGCGCCTGTCTAGGACGGAGGCGGGAGGGAGGAGGAGCGCAGGAGGCCTGGGGGAAAAGAAGAAAAACATCTGAATGGAGTCAGGCGATCGCCAGCAATGATCAAGGGGGCGTGGATTAGCGACGGGTCCCGTGTCCATCGGGAAGCGCAGATTTCCGCCGCCGGACGAGGCAGCACCGGCCGCATTTCGGGGAGGCCACCTCCCCCGATCCATGGATTTGGCGACCGCGCGCCAAATCCATGGATCGCTGATCCGTGTGTGCGCGCCCCCGACGGAGCAGCGAGAGCGAGGGGGGCGTGAGCGAGAGCTGGGGCGATGCGAGAGCAGGGGCGGCGCCCGCTCTCTGTGCCCTCACGGGGCCCGGTCACCATGTGTGGCCTGGCTGCGTTTCCGCACCGTCCCGCCACCGCGCTGCAGGTGGAGGGGAGAGGATCTCGGACGCTGCAGGACCCCCTGGGGCGGCGACTCCGGCGCCGCCCCTGGCGCGCTCCGTCGCGCCAGGGCGGGGGGATCCAGCGCCGATCCACGAGACTCCCGCGGACCTTCAAGTCTTTTCCCAATCAGTGCTTGCACTGAAGGGGTCCTAGCGGAAGTTGAAAGATTTGGCGAAAGTTTCCCGCCGATTTTGGCAGCAGGCTGGGTTCCCGGGTTCCCGCTTCCGGGTTCCCGGGTTCCCCGTGATTGGTTCCGGGCCGATCTCGGTGTGTTTTGGGTTCTCGGGCTCCCGGGTTCCTGGTCGATCTCGTCGGATCAGCGAAAACCAATATATTGATTGTCGGGCGAAGAGAACTATGCATATGCACCGATCCTGGCCTGGCCCATCCTGGGCCCAGGATCGGTGCATGTGCCCTCCTGGCCAAGGCAGGATGGCGTATGCACCGATCCTGGGCTCAGGGTGGGCCTGGCCAGAATCGGTGTATGTGCATAATTCTCCTCCCTCTAGATTGGGGTTTTTCTTTGGTGTAGTCACGTTTATGTCATTCTTCGTTCCCCCCTTTGGGAGGGGAGAGGATTTCGGACGGGCTCCCAGAAAGCAGTCCGAGCGTCAGCCTCGCACGGCGTCTCACGTTCCGGACGCCACAAACTGGTACAAGTTCCGACCAGGAGGAGGATGTTCCAGAGGGCTCCTCAGAGGGTGGCCGTACCAGAGGATCGTCAGGAGACCTTTTCGGGGAGGGCTCTTGGAGGATCCCTGAAACGAATCCTCCTCTTCGGGGAGGGTTCTGGGAGGATCCCTGAAGAAGCCTCGGAGGATCGTGCAGGATCCTTCGACCCCAGAGGACTGTGCAGAATCCTTCGAGGGTCCCCGAATGATTGTTCAGGGGATTCTCAAGACACAATTGGTAAGCCTGGGGGACTGCTGGGCTCGTGAGGACATGGCTTCGATTCCTGAAAAGCTCACAATCCTGAAGAACATCGTCGGATTCCCGAGGACATCCTACGGATCCCCGATGGAGCCATGGTGTCCTGACATCCTGCAGGCGCCTCAAGTATTCTTCCCGCTCTTGAAAGATACCCGTTGGTTCTTTCGGATGGGCAGCTGCTTTCAGAGGACACGCAGAGGAAACCCGGTAGGTCCCCGAGGAGACCCACTCGATTCATCAGAAAATTTGTGCGAGTGATTTTGTGACGAAAATGAAGCTACTAAAGAAGTCGTTAGAGGAATCGGAAGGAAATCACATCGCCTCGCTTGCTGGAGAGATTCGCTTGGAGTATTGAGGAGGTCGGTTGACGACTGGGAAGCCTCCTGGGTTCGTCGAAAGGCCCTATGATTTCACCATTTGACCCCAGCGGAATTATGTTGAGGATTCTTCATAACAAATGTTTGGGTCCGAGGAGGACCCTTTGAACTCCTGTTGTTTCAGGGTTGCATGGCTACCTGCTGGTTTGCCGCAAGTGTTTGTATTTTTCGGTTCAACCTGGGTTGATATTCCAGCGGCCGTTGAAAGGCGATTCTGGGGATAACGCAGTACGTGGTCAGCCTAGGTATTGTTGCAAACGTAATTGTCACCCCACAGATCGCAACCCTTACTTATGCTTTATGCTTGTCCCGACGGCCGGTCACCATCACACATGCACCTTCCGTTTTGAAACCAATTCCAACCAGGCCGGTCATGCGACTTTTCGGAAAGCATGATTGCATACACACGCGTCGTTTCGTGTTACCCTCAAGTGTTACGACTAAGTCCCGATTGTGAGGTCGATTTCCAGGTTTGGGATTGGTGCCAGTGAGTTTCTCGCCCCGATCTGCTTTTGAACTAGTTGTTGCGGTCAGTGCCAGTTGTGCGGGGCTCGCTCCGTATGCTGGGGAAGGAAGAGGCCTCTGGGGTAAAGGGCCCTTGAAGGTGCCACCAGAGACGTTTCGGAGTGGCCCCTCGTTCCATGGAAGGCCCGAGTGTGCACGGAGTTGGGTATGGAATTCGGCGCATGCTTAGGCCGATGCGTCAGGGGGCGCAGATTGCTGCAAGGAGCGAAATTTCAGAAACGAAGAGGCCCGACAGACATACACACAAAGACACCAACAGCGGCACAGCGCTATTGTGCAACGCACCCCGGCATTCGGGGGCAATCTCGGAAGGGAACGCGTCCCGTGCGTACGCGGACCGTGGGATTCAGGGGCAACGTTAGGGGGGATGGGCTCAGGAAAGGACGCACCGACCCCCGATCGCCCACGGGGGGCTGATCGCATATCGCCGACCGATCGAGCCACAAAGGGCAGCAACGGAGCCACTGAGGGCAGCAACGGGGCCACGAAGGGCAGCGAGCGAAGGCGACCGCGGAACCAGTACAGGCAGCGAGGGGTATCGAAGGCGGGCGAAGGGCAGCGAGCGGCGACTGCAGTCGTTAACGGGCTGGTCGGGCGGGCAGGCCGCGACGGGCGGGTCGAGCGGCGGGTCGTTGAAGCGTGAGTCCTGCTTGAACCGCCAGGCCATATGTAGCGGGAGCGCGATTCGTGGGTGTCGAGGACGGGCGTTTGAATAAAGTGAGGAAATCTCAAGCGAAGCGGCTCGGTGGTCAATTGCGAGGAAGTCCCAAGCGAGAACGCGATTCTGCAATCCATGGTCAATAAGTGTCAAGTGGGGGCCGCGATGCGGTGGTGAATTGGCAGGAAGTCCAAAGCGAGAGCGCGATTCTACAAACAACCGTGAGGAAGTATCAGGCGGGAGCCGTTGTTGCTGTAAACTGGGGGCCAACGACACAGTCTAAGCTTCAATCTGTTCCCTGATAAACAAAAATACAGGGTGCGAGCCCCGGAAGGGGCACTTCAATCGAACAAATACAATGTGCATCAGGCGGGGGGGATCAACATTAATTATTTAATCGCTTCGCTCATGCCGCCGGCCCTGGAGCCCTCTTTAGGGCCTCTTGGGGGCCTCTTGGGGACCTCTTGGGAGTCTCTTGGGGCTCCTTGGCGGCGTTTTGGAGGCCCCCAGGGCCTCTTGGGGGGCTCTTGGGGGTAGTCGATTGCGGCTCCCCCCTCGGAGGCCACGATCCTCGTGAGGGGTGTCGAAAAATACCCTCCCCTGGAGTGGTCTGGTGGCTTCTCCCGGGCTTCTCTCGGGACCTTGCCGGGGTACTTTTCGTCCGGGGGCCCCCAGGGGCCGCTCCGCGCGCGCGAACTAGAAATATTGTTAACAAGTTACCGGAGATCTTAGCACGCCTCTGGCCCGTTGGGCCGGCGAATTTTCCCGGAAATGATAGTTCAACAGCAGCAACAACAACAACGCAACAAGCAGAATTGTCATTACAAATTCCTTGTTTCAGCCACGCACCCAGGGACAATGAATGACCGTTCGGCCCCCTGACTCTGATAAGCGGGCAGGTGCATGCCCGAGGACCTCGTGATCTCGCTCGGCCCCGTCCCCGCGTGCTTCTTCCGTAGGCGCATTGCCTACCAGGACCGCCGATTGGAAGACGGGGGGAGAAGAATAGGGAAGGAAGGAGGAGGAGGAGGAGGAGGAGGAGGAGGAGGAGGAGGAGGAGGAGGAGGAGGGAGGAGGCGGAGGAGGAGGAGGAGAAGGACAAGGAGGAGGAGGAGGAGGAGGAGGAAGAGGAGGGGGAAGGAGGTAGAAGGGAGGAGGGAGGACGGAAGAGCGATGAGGCAGGAAGGCGGAGGAAGGAGGGAGGAGGGAGAAACAATACAGGGAGGAGGAGAAGGGAGGAGAAGGGAGGAGGGAGGAGGAGGGAGGAGGAGGAGGATAAATTGAGGGAGGGGGAAGAAGGGGAAGAGAAGAGCGCCCGCCATCCTCGGGCAGCCGCCAGCGGACCCCCGTGGCAGCCGACGAACAAGAGGGGGGACGAGGAGGAGCAGGACACGGAGTAGGAAGACACGCTGACTTCGGAGAGGACGCCCACATGCGACGAGCCGGCTGCCGTTGGCAAGTGTTGGTGCCGTCCGGCATCTTGACCATCGGGACGCGCCAGCGGTTCTCGTGTGGGGCCGAGAGGCATCGGGATGCCACCCAAGGTGGCGAGGTTCTCAATATCCCACATCAAAGCAGCGTGCAGGGTTGCTTTTCATGCTGTAGCGATGTCCAGGCCCATGCGAATTGCCCTGATCAAGGACGCGGGTGAACATAGAGTGAGGACCTGGGGCGGCAGTCATACCTCATACCCCCAGCAGGAGTAATATGGAGAACTCGTCAGAAGAAAAATCTAAGGAGGAGGAGAGAAGAAGGAGGAGGAGGATGATGAAGAAGGAGGAGGAGGAGGAGGAGGAGGAGGAGGAGGAGGAGAATAAGAAGAAGAAGGAGGAGGATGGAGGAGGGAGGAGGAGGAGGAGGAGGAGGAGGGGGAGGGGAAGAGAGGAGGAGGAGAGAGGCGGAGGGAGGAGGAGGAGGGGGAGGAGGAGGAGATGGAGGGAGGTGGAGGAGGAGGAGGAGGAGGAGGAGGAGGAGGAAAGTGGAGGTCGGAGCTCCATATTGGAGATCCTGAATGCCTGCGCCGCCCCTTGCAGTCCTCTGCCTCGATTGAAGCGCCATGTAGCCGCGCACCCCTGGGCGCGCGCTTGCGCGCGGCAGCGCGGGGGGTCCCTCGCCTCCGTCCTCCTCGTCCTTCCCTTTCCACTGGTCCTCCTTCTCCTCCTTCTCCTCCTCCTCCTTCTCCTCCTCCTCCTCCTCCTTCTCCTCCTCCTCCCCCGCGCACCCGCTGGGCCATGGCGAGCTTCGGCTTCCACCCCGCGCATCCGTCCTCCTCGTCCTTCCCCCGCCTATCCCCCCCCCCCCTCCTCGGGGTCTTTCTCGGGTTCCCAGTTCGCTGCAACACTCATCGACGGATAGAGACTAAACAAGCGCGACGGGAAGGGAGGGGTAGGATGTCAGATATGGCGCGAGCGCGCCCAGCTTGCCCCCCACCCCCCCCCCCCACCCACCCCCTCTCGTCCCCCCACCCCACCGCGACCCACAATCGCCCAATCGTCGCCAACAGGGGCTCGAAAGCCCACCCAGCCCAGGAACGCTCGCTGGGGTGCCATCGGGGGCCTACCGCCGATTTCTCCGCGGTGCATCGCCGACACAAGCTGTATCATCCCCTCCCACACCAAAGCCAATCGCCACCCTAACGTTCCCTTTTAAATCCCCCTCGCGCAGCCCACCCCCCCTCCTCCTCTTCTGCCTCCTCCTCCTCCTCCGCCTCCTCCTCCTCCGCCTCCTTCTCCTCCTCCTCCTTTTCCACCTCCCCCTCCTCCCACTCCTCCTCCTCCTCCTCCTCCTCCTCCTCCTCCTCCTCCTCCTTTCTTCTTCCTCCTCCTCCTCCTGCTCTTCGTGCTGCTCCTCCTCCTCCCCTCCTCCCCATCCTGCTCCTCCTCCGCCTCCTCCTTCTCATCCTGCTTCTCTTGCTTGCTTCTCCTCATGCCTCTCCTGCCCCTCCTCCACCTCCTCCTCTCCTCTTTTCCTCCTCCTCCTCCCCTCCCCTTCTTCTCTTCCTCCTCTTGCTTCTCCTCTCTCCTGCTTCTCCTCCTCCTCCTCTTCTCCTTTGCCTCCTCCCTCTTCTCCTTCTCCTCCTCATCCTCCTTCTCCTGATCCTCCTCCTCCTCCTCCTCCCCCTCCTCCTCTTCCTCCTCCTCCTCCTCCTCTATCCTGCGGCGGCCTCGCGTCCGATGGTGTCCACGGAGCTCGAGCTCGGCACAGGCCGCGCTCGCCCGCCGCGCTCGGGGCCCGCGCGCCCCAGCCGCCCGTCGCCAGCGCCGCCCGGCACTTGCCGTCGCCAGCTTGCCTGCAGCGCGCAGCCCCGGCACCGCCGCCCCGGGCCGCCGCGCTGCCGGCCTCCGCGAGCCTTCGCCTTGGCTGGGCCCGCGGCGCCGCCCTGGCCGCCAGCTGCCGTGCCTGGCCCGCGCCCGCCGGCCGCCGCCCCCCCGCACGGGCGCCTCTGCCAGGCGCCCCCGGCCAGCGCGCCCTCCTGCGCGCCTCCGCGCCGCCCGTCGCGCCCTCCGCGCCGCCGTAGCCCGCCAGCTTGCCTGCGCCTCAGCAGCACCGCAGCCTGGCCCGCCGCCGCCGCCGCCCGGCGCGCCCATCTCGCCGCCGTCCGAGCGCGCCTCCGCTGGCGTCCCGCCGCGCGCCGTCCCGCCTCATCAGCCCAACGGGGAAAGTTCCCTCAGTGGAAATGAACCCTTGTAGGGGCCTGTGCAGAGGTAGCTTGGAGGGAGGGTGTTTTCAACACTTGGGTTTACACTGGTCCTCCTCCTCCTCCTCCTCCTCCTCCTCCTCCTCCTCCTCCTCCTCCTTATCCTCTCTCCTCCTCCTCCTCCTCCTCCTCCTCCTCCTCCTCCTCCTCCTCCTCCTCCTCATCCCCTCCTCCTCCTCCTCCTCCTCCTCCTCCTCCTCCTCCCTCCTACCTCCTCCTCCTCCTCCTCCTCCCTCCTCCTCCTGCTCTCCCTCCTCCTCCTCCTCCTCCTCCTCCTCCTCCTCATGCTCCTCCTCCTCCTCCTCCTCCTCCTCCTCCTCTTCCTCCTCCTCCTCCCCCGCTCAGCCGCTGGGCCATGGCGAGCTTCGGCTTCAGCCCCGCGGGCGGCGGCGCAGTCAGCTCCAGCCCCGCGGGCGCAGGCTCGGGCTCGCGCTTCTCCACGTGGCCTTTGGGGAGGGGCTCTAGGCTATCGGGCCATGGCGTCGCCCAGAGAGCACGACGTACGGGCGGTTTCGCCCCGCTTCGGGCCCCCGTTCGGGCCCCGCTTCGGGCCCCCATGCGGCGAGGGCGGGGGCGAATGCTGACAGCAGTTCCTGCCCGACCGGGCCCGGATTCGCTGTCGGTGTCGCCGCGGGCGGTGTCCACTTGAGACCAACAGTCGCCTGCCCCACCGTGTTCGTTCTCAGATTGGGGCACGATTTGCTCATGTCGGCCACGCGCAGAGGGGGGTAGGGGGAGGGGGGAAGGTTTCTTAGAAGCACCCCTCTCCTATTATAGAAGGCGCGGACCTTACCTGTAGATGTAAGGCCGGCGCCTTCTAGGAAGCAGCCTCCATCTGAGAAGCCTTCCCCCCTCCCCCTATACCCCTTTGTGCGCCGCCAATCATGGGTACTGTACCCCCCCGTGTTTTCCGTACCCATTTTCGGGGTGACAACCCAAGGCATGTCGCCCAGTTTCGGACCCCGGGGCCCTCACCGGCCGATCTGGTCCGAGAAAGGCCGCCGAAAGACGGGGACGTGGTCACCTGTCGGCATTTCTCGCTGCGTGGTGTTCTTTTCACGACGGTAGGCGCGCGCTTCCGCCCCCCTCTCTGCCCCCCTTTCCCCTCCCCTCTCCAGCCTGTCGTGCCGTCTCTTCGTCTGCCTTTCCTCTTTCTACAATGCCACAGGGCCCCTTCTTGCGAAGGTGAAGGAAAATGATTCGCACTTCGCGTATCCCCACCAGCCGCGCCTACTTGATGGTCGCCACTGGGATCTCCACGCCACCGGGTTGGGAGTGCCGTTCCTGGTCCTCCTTCTGAGTGGCTGCCCGCGCGCTCGCTTCGCTTGCCCCTCTCTTTTCTTGCTGCCTAGTCGCGGCCCGGCTAGTGTTCGGACGGCTTTCGACTTGCTTCGCGAGAACGCAGACCAACAAAAAAAAGTATCCCCACCAGCCCGTTCGAACATCCTCCTGCCCGTGAGAGTTGACGGAGGGGAGGAGGGAATTGGATGAGGAGGAGGAGGAGGAGGAGAAGGGAATTGGAGGAGGAGGATGAGGAGGAGAAGGGATTTGGAGGAGGAGGAGGAGGAGGAGGAGGGAGGAGAAGGAGGATAGCGGTCTTGGGGTTCCAGGAGGAGGGAATTGGAGGAGGAGGAGGAGGAGGAGAAGGAGGAATCGGAGGAGGAGGAGGACGACGACGACAACGACGAGGAGACACATGTAGTGAAACAGAGCGGGAAACCGGGGTGAACAGAGGAGATCTCTGGGAGCAGTGTGGTGCTCTGGTGGGCCCCATTCGGGCCATCCCTGAGGCCCGCGTGTGGGCGAGGGAAGGAGGAGGAGGAGGAAGAGGAGGAGGAGGAGGAGGAGGAATAGGACGACGATGACGACGACGACCACGACGACGACGACTACGAGAAAGAGAAGGAACAGGAAGAAGGAGAAGACGAAGAGTGCAAGGACGATGGCGAGGACGAAGAGGAGGAGGAGGAGGAGGAGGAGGAGGAGAAGGAGGAAGAGGAGGAGGAGAAGAGGAGGAAAACAACGAGGACGAGGACAGAGCCCTTTAAACCGCCTCCTGGAGCCCTTGTGGGATACTTTGGGGGGATCGTGGGGTCCTCTTGGGGCCCTCTTGGAGCCCTCGTGGGGTCCCTTGGGAGCCCTGGAGGGCCTCTTAGGGCCATCTTGGAGGCCATCGATCAAAAAAGGGGGGTCTCAGATTTGCCTCCTTCCACTGGGCCCCCCCAGGACCATCAGAATCGCCTCTCGGGGTGCTCGAGGGCCGCCCTTGGGCGCTCTTAGGGCCGTCAAGGGTCCTCATGGGCTCCTTCTGAGGCATCTCTTGGGGACATGTTGGGGCCACTTTGAGGCCTCAGTGCATGGGAAGCGAAAGCGCGAAAAGTCAAGAATCATTGATGTCCTTTCGGTTTTGGGAGGATGTTGGCCTCTTGGGGGGTCATGAGGGGGCTCCGAGAGCACTTGGAACCCTCTGGTGGCCCTCGTCGGGCCTTTTGGAGGTTTGTCGGAAGCTATCTCGAACCATCGTCGGCTATGTTTAGTCGCCTGGGAGGCCATCTTGGAGCCATCTTCGGCCATTTTGGGCGCCCTGGCCGATCGCGAACCCGCCAAAACATCCTCAGGGAGGGGGTGGAGGTAAGCCTTCCAGAAAGGACCCAGTTTATGAAGAAGGAAGAAGAACGAACTCGTTAAACCCTTTCAGCCAGAAGGGCTGGTGGGACTTCACGGTGTCAGATCTCCGCGGACGGGGTGCGGATTGCGCGGGGCAGTCGATCTGACGATTGTCCAGCCCCTCTCTCCGTGTAGCCTGCTTCGCTCCGAAGCAGGAGAGATGGGGTAGGAGGGATAATGCTACCAGGAGCTATCCTTACGTGCCCCTCTACAGGAGGAGTATTCAGAACTAGAAAAGAAATAGTATAGGGACGATGTTTGATTACTTTTGGTTATGTTTGAACATGTTTGGGGTATTGTTTGTCTTGTCGCCCAAGATCCGCTTGTATGGGGACACACCCGACCTCATGCTATCCTGGCCCAAGGTGTCCCCAGCCTGTTGCGCCAGTTGCGGGCCCCCGGGCCTTCTGGTTCTCATGTGGAGTTCTTGTGGGGCTCGTCTGGCCCATCTTGAGCCAAGACGAGGAAGAGGAGGAGGAGGAGGAGGAGGAGGAGGAGGAGGAGGAGGAGGAGGGGGAGGAGGGGGAGGGGGAGGGGGAGGGGGATGAGGAGGAGAAGGAGAATAAAGAGGAGGAGAAGGAGGAGGGCGGAGAGAAGGAGAGGGTCCTTCCGGCCTCTCGGGGTCGGCTTGGCCCGACTCGCGCGCGAATCGCCTCTTGGCCGATGGATCGTCGACCGATCGATGGGCGTCCGCACCCCCCCCCTCCCTGTGCGCACATCGATTACACTGCGCACATCGACGTCGACGAAACAACAGGCCTTCGGCGGGCACCTCCCAGAAATGACATGCCTGCTAATGACCCTCATGAGGCCCTGGTGGGACCTTGGGGCATTTTATAACTAAGGGTACACCGTTGTTTTTGCCAAGGCAAGATGCATGTTCCTACGCATGTGCTGTGACAATCATCTGGTTTCGGCCTCCTCGTCCTTTCTCCTACGCACGTCTTTCTCCCGACAGGGAGTCTCGCCATCGCAGCCCCTTCTCAGCCTCTACTGCCGTCCGTCTATATTTCTCAATGTCTGTCTATCTCTCTCTCTCTCTTGATCTCGTTATTGCTTTATTTCTCTCTCTCTCTCTCTCTCTCTTTCTCGAGTCCACGTCGCACGCCTCGCCTCACCCCAGAGACCGAGAGACGTAGAAAGCACCCCAAACATACACAGCAGCATCCAACGTGCAGGGAACAACGCACACCTTAACGATGGAGGTCGGACCTTCACGTTGGAGGTTTTCAGCCTCTTGTCCCCTGGAACTCTCCTGGGGCGCACTCTGCCCTGTAGGTCGAGGCGCTTCCAGCCTCGGCGACGAGCCCCCACTCATCCCTGGAGGCCGGATGATGCAGAATAGGCGTCGCCAAGACATCCAGGTCGAAATCCTCGTGTCCTCCCTCCCCCTCCGCTCCTCCTCGCACTCCTCGCGGGAGCCTGCTGGAAGCCCCCGAGGCTGAGGGCGGTGCCTGGCGAAATCGGCGATGTCCTTCCCCCCCGCCTGGTCGTGGCCAGCTGGGGGGGCGGGCGGTGCTCCTTGGGTAAGAGATGATCAGGAGAGGAAAAACACAGACACAATTAATCGTCGATTCCCAGGAGAATTGCGAAAATATGGGAAGGGGGGGGAAGTCAAAACCCCAGAACATGTATGAAAATATGGGGAATCATGTTATTTATGTCTATTTATTTGTCTGTCCCAGGGTCCCTTCACATGAGGCCAGCGACGCGCGGAGAGAAAGAAGGGGAGCGAAGATCCGGGGGGACATGCCGACCTAAATCTAGCAGTTGCACGAGTGAAGGGCGGATGGTGTTCGAAATGGGGTTCATGCAGTGGTGCCGCGCACGTTCATCTTTACGTTGCATCTTCGGGGGGGCCTCGCCTGTCCCCAAACATGACTGTCTGTTTTTGTGCTCCACGCGGGCTCGATGCGGACTCGACGCGGACTTGGCGTGGATTCGACGCGGACTCGACGCGGATTCGGCATGGATCTGACGAGGCCGACATGGATTTGATACGGACTCGACGCGGATAGGGGCCCGACGGGACAGACAAGGTCCCCCGAGGATGCAATTTGCATACGTTACACAAGTCCAACCTTTACACGGATGGAGGGCATTTGTTTTTGTCTGAGGACTTCTTTTCTCGCGCCGCGCCTTGGCGCCGCGCGCGTTCATGCGGTTTGGAATTCCCGATTGGTGCGTGGTTCCGACGCTGTGAGAAGATCAAGACATACAGCTGGAACGCTGTGCCGAGGAACCCTGAATGAGGAACAAGGCCCTATCTTGTTCCGTAAGTTCAATTTCGATCCCCACATGAAGCCTACGGGTAACCTGAGACAGGCTGGGACACAATGAATGAACACCGAGCTCCTCCCCAACGAAAAGGACTCCCTCTTCCGCGGCCCGACCGTAGCGAAAGCTCACGACCAGAGCCCTAGACCCCATCTTCCTGCTGCACTTTGCGAGCCAGACCGATCTGTGACAGCCGCAGGGCCTGGAGCTGGGCGAAAGCGCCTGGCGTGAAGGCTTTGTCGTCGACCGGACTTGGTGGTTCTCGCGCTGTCGCGACCGAGTGCGCACTTCGGGAGGAGGAGGAGAAGGAGGAGGAGGAGGAGGAAGAGGAGGAGCAGGAGGAGGAGCAGGAAGGAGGAGGAGGAGGACATGGGGAGGAGGAAATGAGGAGGAGGAGGAGAAGGAGGAGGAGAGGAGAGGGTAGGAGGAAAGGAGGAGGAGAACAAGATGTCCGACGGCATGCGGGCGCCGCAGGAGGCGCCCAGGGCGGCAGCGCGCCTCCGCCGGCCGCCTGGCCGCGCGGGCCTGCACGGGCAGCGCGGCGTGGGAGAGGGGCTCGCGCGGCTTTGGGGGGGGAGGGGGGGGCACCTCCTGCCTGCCCCCTGCCTCGAGCGTCGCTGCCTCCCAGCCTCCCACCTCCCTCGTCCGCCTCCTCCTCCACCTCCTCCTCCTCCTCCTCCCCGTCCTCTCCTCCTCCCTCCACCTCCTCCTCCTCCTCCTCCTCCTACTTCTTCCCCCTCCTCCTCCTCCTCCTCCCCGTCCTCCTCCTCCTCCTCCTCCTCCTCCTCCTCCTCCTCCTCGTCCTCCTCCTCGTCCTCCTCCTCGTCCTCCTCCTATTTCTCCCCCTCCTCATCCTCCTCCTTCTTCTCCTCGTTCTCACCCTCGCCTCGTCCTCCTCATCCTCGTCCTCCTCAGCTCACCCTCCCCTTCCTCTCCTCGTCGTCCCCTCTCATCCTTCCGCCCTCCATTCCTCTCCCTCCTTCTCCCCTCCCCCTCTACCCCTCTTCCTCGCACGCGCGGCTCCTCCCCGCTGCGCCGCCAGGCTCTTAGTCGGGGGGGGGGGGGGGCGACCTCCGACTCTGTGAAGGGAAAGCAAAAGACTTACCAGCCTGGAACATATCCCTGTCCCTGTGCTGGGCACCTCCTCATCACGATGCCCATCTTAGGGATTCCGTTATGTTTTGATTGTCATCGCCTTTTGGCGTGTCAATCTCAGGGATAGGGATACGTTCGAGGCTGGTAAAAGACGGCACGAGCATAAGCTGTCGCAGTTCCGCGCGGAGTTCTTTGATCGGCGCTGAACCCCCCTTTGACAGCGCATCGGGCGACGCCCCTGGCGCGCTCCGCGCGCCGGGGAGGGGGTCCAGCGCCGAAGCAGGAAACCCGCGCGCAGCTCCGAGAGTTTCTGCTTGTGCCGTGGATTATGTTTCAAGCTTTCCTCTTTCTCTTTGCCCTCATCCTCCACCCCTCCCTCCCTCCCTCCCTCCCTCCTCCACCGCTTTTCCTCATAACTTCGCTGCGCCCAGGGACTCTTGTGCTGGTAAGGCGCTCTGGACATTTCGCCTGAAAGCCGCTCACAAATTGTGTCCCGAAGTCGTTTGTATCCACCCCACGGATGGAGGGAAGGCCGTTTTCAAAATGTGGTTCTCGCCTCAGCACCGCTGGCAGTCGTTATGAGAGCTTACAGCAGCTGGAAACATGGAGGGCAGCTCTTGTTCAGCATAAGTATCTCGCTTGCCTGGATCCCCTCACAATTTCGGGCCCGAAACGCAACAGTGTGCAACTTTTACCAGGACGGAGTGCGATGGGCGAGGGGGAGGACGATCACGGGGGGATCAGATGTGAACAAGATGCCGACGCGGCGACCCTTCCCTTGCCGCCGCCGCCGAACCATGGAGAGTGGTACGCGCGCATGAGAAAGAAAAAGCTAGGATCTCTGTTCAGCATTTCCCCTCTCGCTCTCGCTGCCGCTGTCGCCACGGCCGCCGCTGCAAGCTCTCCACTTCTTTCTCCTTCCCGTTTCTTTAGTTTCGGGCGTAGCCCGACTTTGTTTCTCGCGACGTGAACTGACTGAACTGAGCTGAGCTGAACTGAACTGAACAGAACAGACTGGTCGCACCCTCTTCGCGACGGTTTTACTCTCGGCCGCCGAGGGCGCAACCTGTGGCGCAACCGATAGGAGACGGTTTTATTCTCGGCCGCCGAGGGCGCAAACTACGGCGCAACCGATATGAGACTATTTTATTTAATCGCTTCGCTCATTCCGCCGGCCCATACAGTCTCATGTCTGCCGTTTGCCCGAGGGCCTGGTGTCAATGCGGCGCTTTGGGGGTTCCTGGGGCCGCTTGGGGGACTCCTGGGGCGCTCGGGGGGCATTTGGGGGGCCTCCTGGGGCCGCTTGGGGGACTCTTGGGGGCCTCCTGACGGCCTCGTGGGGGCCTCTTGGGGCCTCTTACGGGCCTCTTGGGGCCTCGTAGGGGCTTCTTAGGGCCGAGGGCTCGAAAAGTTGTTCCGTGTTCCCTCTCTGGGGCCCCTT